>JXOR01000489.1:211262-333489 GCA_001014335.1 Coboldia fuscipes | reverse complement strand
CATGTCTACTATGTTCAGTTTCATATCCTTCGTAGTAGTAGATAGAAAGCTTTATATGAAATACCGGATAGATAGTCCAAAAATATTTGAATATTTAATGCAACCCCATAAATTATAGGTTATTATAATGATTGCCCTCATAATATTAGAAAATTAAACCAGTTAATAACTTACACATCCACCCTGCTATTTCCTGCACCACCACTTGAAAACATTGTTTTAAGTAATTTTAAATTAAAATTTGATTGAAAAATTTAATTAAATATCACTTGTATACAAGTATGCAGTGAATTTTTGCAGAAAACAATGGAAAAAAATTTTAATCGGCTACTAGATTTTCAAAAATTCAAATCGAAACTAAGTTTAACAGCGGTATTCATGCAGCATGTCAACTTCCATATAGTCGTAAATGAAGTGGTTGTTCAGTACGAATAGTAACAGTTATTGATTGAAATCAGGCCAGTTATTTTCACTAACATTTCATTAATTCTTTTCAATTTCATTATTGTACATCACTCTTCACAAGGGATGTATATTATAATCCCTCCAAAAATCGATTTTTTGAGAATATGATTNTTCCATATAGTCGTAAATGAAGTGGTTGTTCAGTACGAATAGTAACAGTTATTGATTGAAATCAGGCCAGTTATTTTCACTAACATTTCATTAATTCTTTTCAATTTCATTATTGTACATCACTCTTCACAAGGGATGTATATTATAATCCCTCCAAAAATCGATTTTTTGAGAATATGATTTTCGGATTGTATATGTCTTGAAACGGATAGAAAATGCATTTTCCGTCAAAAGGGCGCTTCCAGTCCGCTGGTATTTCACCATATATTGAGGACACCAGTTATCCAAATGTAACCAAATTTGGTGAGATGATAGTTTATCCGGAGTAGAATATGCCCATTAATTTTCGAGCAAAAATTAGGGGTGGCTCTAGAAGGGTTGAATTTTTTTTTTCCAAATATCTCCGAAACGGTGCCTACAATTTTTTTTTAAATTTTAATATATTATTTATTTAATCCATTTATCAAAATTTGGTTTGATATACTGGAAGGGTGTAAAATTGAACAAAGAAAATGTTTTTTTATAAACAGTATATCTGCATATGAAATTACTCTACACTTAGAACGTTTTGAAAATCTGAAATATATTTGCAGAATTTTGTAGTATTTGCAGACATTTTACAATATTTACTGAGCGTGTTGTACGTTGTGGGTACTATTCTATTTCACTCTTATATTGATTAAATTTAATGTGCTGATTAAACATAATCACGGTTTAATCTTTATTAAAGACTCGTTTTTTTAAATTTCTTGTTGAAAGTCGGCCAAAATATTGCAATGCAGCAGCTGCACCTTCCTGTGGCGGACATATTGCTGCACTTTTGGTACAATTGATGAAATCGTCCCCTCAATTTCATAAAGTCATTAGAGATTATCCAGACACCAGTCACAGACACAGTTCTTAAGTTACGAATTGTTGTCGCTTATTACGTTATGAAACTGAAGCGTCGAAACATATTTTTTTTATTTGGGTTTTAATTTATTTATTTTTAATTTTTCGGACGTGGAATAATATTAATCAATCTGTACGGATATTTGCATGAATTAAAGTCGGTCGTCAATTTTTCTTTCGCATGGACCGCACAATTGTGTAATGAAACGGTAACCTCTCTTGCCGACTAATTATTTGCTTTCGACCGTAATACAATATTTAATATCATTCATACATAAATTCACGACTGTGTTTTCGGTCGTCTGGTGATATTGATTGAAATATAGTACGTTACGTCGATTGTTTTTTTTCGACCGAAAAATCAGTTTAACTGATTGTGTGTGAATAATATTCAAATGGGCCATAACGTAACATAACCCGTTTGGACTCAAGAATTTCAGAAATTCATTCTAACAATATCACTTCAGTGAAGGGATACATCCAATCTCAGTCATGTATTTAAGTAATATTGGACCAATATTCAATTAAGATTTCTGAAATGTATTTAGAATAACCGATTCTTCAGAAGTAAAAACATAAATTGACTGTTTCTATGCGATTGAATGGTAATTAAAACTGTTCGTAACATGCAAGAGACAGTTGAATGAATGAATTTCTGTTTCAGTCGAACATTTTTCATATTTGTATCTAATTAATAATATAAATATGCAGTTAGTAACACGTTCAGAACAAAAAAAGAGGAATTAACGCAACATAACGGCCCATACAGTAAAGCGGTGATAAAATGTTTCCATCATGCGGTAGATTTGCGACAATTAATTTAATTATTCAAGCATATTGTTCGAAATCATTTTGAAACTTTCATTGATTCTATACTTATATGTATTCCAAAATCACAACGGATGCAGATGTATGCGGTGCATGTGAGAATAGTCATAAGAGAGATTTATTCACAGAATAGTTTCAATACAATTTCAAAATTTTATAAGACAATATTGCACTGTGACTTGCCTAGAATTTTGATGAGGTTATGTCGACCATTCTTAGATTCTTAGACCATTCTTAGAATATTATATTATTCAGTGAAAAGAAGAATTCAGAATTCAGTGATTTCTATAGAAACATTTCATCAATGCATGGAATATAATACAAGACAGAGTCAATGATTGAATTATAACATTCCTGATATAAGAATCTTGAGACATCCCTTTCTATATTATATGTGTGTCACTATATCATTTCTTTTCAGTGTGCATATTCAACTTATAATATCTTCCAATTTATATTTTATGAATTCAATTCAATTTGAACAATAATTGAATTAGATTAGAATTCTATTACAACTTCAATTCTACTCTGTCCAAAATATCAATAACAATTCATACTACTCTAACCAAATGTTTGTTCACTTGTTCTGATTATGAAATTATTGTTTATATAATATGAACAAAAAAATCAAAATAAATTATAGTTCCTATTTTGCATGAGATCAATTCAAAATAGTCATAAGATATACTGATTTCTCATTAGAAAGAAGAATGAATTAATTACTCGTATTATGTTTTTCAATTTATCATATCAAACTATAGGTAAATTAAATATCTATATGTTGCTATTAAAATAAATTGATTCCCATAAAAAAGTATCAAATTGAAGAGACCGATAAAAATTTAAGAAATCGGTACTTGTTATATTTAATTGTTGCCAATCGACAATTCAGTCGACCATTTCTCAATACAGTAGAACGACACAGAATATTGAAGAATGCTGTATCTGCAATTCAACGCGGGCGGTATAGAAACCGCACTAAAAGTGCGGTTTTTGGCGAGGTCTTAGTTAAATCGTCATTTTTCCGTGGAACAAATATGTATAATTGCTTGCAATCAGTGGGTCAGTTACACTGAATGAACACTTTTTACACCTCCCTCCCGGACTGGTAATCGGATTTACCGCACTGTCTAAAATTCAGAACAAATTTTCATCGCTATGACGCTGTGACAATCGCTTCGAAAAGTTCTTGAGAGCTATTTAGAAATGAAACCAATGTGACATCTTGATTCAATCACGAATAATACGTGATCTCTAAATGNTTGTGAGAAATAGTCGTTCAATCACAGAGAAAGAATAGTCGACAAAATCTCACTATTTTGAACGCTTTTCAGGCAGCGTTTCATACCATTGTACCCACAATACCCAGAGTACGGTATTATATGTCGATATTGTGTATTATTGATACAAATTGATGAAATAATGAAGTAATGTATCCCAATCGGTATACATTGTGAATTTGTCTGTTCATACCACAATTAAATATGCAAGCATTTTATTCAATAGCCTCTCTTTTAAATTGTGCGGCAGAAACAACGAATTCTGTTTTTTCAATATTTTTATAAATTGAATTTATTTGGTTTGTGTTTTGTCCATTGTTTTTATTTGACAAAGGGAATAGTAAACAAGTTATTTACTCGTAATAAAATTTAATTTATTGCAAGAATAAAAATTGTATCAAGTGCTATGATTATAATAATGATATAATATCGACATTCAGAATAATATTCAGTGATAAGATGTGTATGATATGATATGTTCACTTAATAAGTGATGTTAATATGAGATGTTCAATTTAATATGGGGCTATTGCAGTGTAACTTTCTTGTCCATATAACACTATTTAATAAATAGTAACATTAATTTAGCTTTTCCAATCTGTGTCTTTGCATATCGCTATCTGTATTCCGATACTGTCTTATAAATAATGTCTTAGAAATAGTCGGACATTGAATCAATTTACTCTCATTGATTCATTCTTTCATTCATTCGTTGGTTCATTCATTTATTCATTCATGTCGTCATGTTACCGAGCTAGCCTTGAAGAATCGATCGAAAACACGGTCGTGAAGAAACCAATATATGTTCCAATTATTATTACATTCAATCATTCGTTTAATATTGAATCCGTGTAAGAGCAGAATAACTCCAAACGATATTACGTATTTGTCAACCTTTCGTATATTTCGTACTGTCCCAGCTTCTACCGCATAATATGGACGATTGATCACACGCAACCTACATATTATGTTCCGAATTATGTGAAACTTCGTATGAATTAGTAGCTGCATTTGTTCATTGGTTGTTATTGATATGAACTACCATATTTATTTGTGACTGTTTAGAATTATGTGTTTCTGAATCTGCTTCTGCCGAATATGTGAACAGCTATTTAATAGAGTATGTTTGCAATTTAGAATGCCATTCATTTGAAGATACGTTTTCTCCATTTTTTAATTGCCAAAAGCAATGTGTGCTACTAGTGAACGTTTTGTACATTTTTCCTCGTCTTCATTCTGCTGCCTGAGGCTTTTCAGATGATTGTTTTTTGAAATTTGTGAAATTGTGAGATGTAGTTTAATCAGAACCTGACCGCTAAATCGGACGAATTCTGAGAATCTTCCACATTATGCTCCAATCCCATGTAAATTAACTCTATATTAGTGGCACTCTCGCTCTCCTGCACACCAGATTCAATTACCAATTACCGTTGTTCTCAGTCTGGCGTACATATTCACATGACAGAGGATTTATCCTACTTCTTGCCATTACATTAGGCGAATACCAGGATACGATCAGAGACGTCACTTAAGAATCCTGTATCCAACGGTCTATCCTTCAACATGTACCACAATATATTTCTGCTTTAATTTGCTTAATGTAACTGATACGAGGATGAAAAAAATTCTTCGTTTCATTTATGGCATTGAGAACAAATAAGAAGTAAAGGCATATAGCAAGCGTGATTAATATATTGCCTTTTTATACCATATCTAATCTAATATTTATCTCAGAGACATAAATCTAAATTTCTAAACAAATTATCATCGGGATTAAATCAAAATTTTATTTATTTTTGAAGAAGAAATGTTGCATGTAACGAATTTTAATTAAATTAGAGTGCATCACGAGAATAATAATAAAAATTTGGATGAAGGAGCACAGTCTGAATGATTGTAAATAAATAAATTTTCAATCAGTTGCACGAAACTCAAAATTCTAAAATTAAAAACAAAAGAACCATTTTACCGGATTCAGAATTAAAAATCATAAAATAGAAAACATCTGAAGTCAAATTCTACCGAAATTTAAGTGGCACAACATTAGCCCTGGGTAATTATAAAATGCGATTTTCCTTAGTTAGATATTGTGCTAATCAAATGAAAACTGGAATGGAAACTGTTACAGCTACCGAAATGGAACGACGATATTTCAAGAACTCCTTTGCCAATATTGCTGGAATTGGAATGGAGGGATGCACCCCAGATGTGAGCTTGATTACTAAATTGATTAAGATTTACGTGGATGCAATTGTGCGTAACACACAGCCCAGCTTGAATCAAGATTTTCGAGGAGATTTATATGTTGGCGATGCTGGTGATTAAAAGAATATCCCTGTCTTTAATCTCAAATGTATTAAGATTTCATTATATTTTAGGCATTGCTTTCATGTTCTGGAAATTGGCTAGATCACCTCACTTTCGAGACCAGCATTCGTATATAAACTTGGCCAGGGAGTATATCCGAAACGCAAAGGCACAAGCGAAGAAATATCAGAAGCAAGCTGATGAACGTTGTGCATTCCTATTGGGTAATGCTGGAATTTACGCCGTTGGTGCTATAATAAATGCAACAATAAACGATCAAGCTGAAGCAAAGAATGATTTGGATCGTTTTGCGGAAGGGTTTCAAGTGTGCAAGAAGCCAAATATTCATTCTTACGGCAGTGATGAATTGCTTGTAGGCCGTGCTGGCTATTTGAGCGGTATCTATTGGATAAATGATTATATAAAACCGGAGCCATTCAAGGATAATGTGATAATCGAAATATGTGAAGCCATACTCGATAGTGGACGACGATATGCTCATACATCTGGTTCTCAATTCAAATTAATGTACCAGTACCATGGAACAGAATATTTAGGTGCAGCTCATGGACTCTCTGGCATATTGCATATGTTACTCGAATCACCATGGTTCAAGCGAACGAGTAATGATTGTATGGAATATGGGAATATATCAAAAACAAAATTACTTGATATAAGGGAAACAATTGATCAATTGTTGAACCTACAAGAAATGGATGGTAATTTCCCGGTTGCATTGGAGAGTCAGAAACAGAGAGCTCGTGAAAAGCGGTTGGTACATTGGTGTCACGGTGGCCCAGGAATAGTTTATTTGATGGCAAAAGCTTATTTATTATTTGGTGATATTAAATATTTGGACTCGTGCAAACAGATTGCTGATCTAATTTGGCAGAAGGGTTTATTAATAAAGGGTCCTGGAATTTGTCATGGTATCGCTGGCAACGGATATGTATTTCTGCTATTGTATCGTTTAACGCGAGATGAAAAGTATCTGTACAGAGCAAATAAATTTGTTGAGTTCTTGAATGCACCCGAATTCAAACAGGAAGCCCGAACACCAGATCGTCCATACAGTTTATATGAAGGTCTTGCTGGTACTGTATGCTTTCTCATTGATGTTTTAGAGCCAAGAGAAGCATATTTTCCCTTCATGGATGTTTTCTAAATTTTCTTTCAATATTAATATTCAGGTTAGTACTCCACATGATCGACTTTTTAACAAATTTTGTAAAATATTAAATTTATAGTATTAGAATTCTTTAATAATTTTATTTAGAAGTAATTATCATGTGTAATTACCATGAATTGAAATTAATAATAAAATTCAGTTGATAATTTAAATTTCATGCCTAAAAGTAGATATGTAACTTCAGTGTCTCCCCCCTTTTGATAATCAATTTTACTTGCCACTAACAACAAATTGTTGGTTACACGATTGGTATTCGTGGTCGGGCATTCAGATAGATGTGTGCAGTACGGATTGTTACTTGGTTTTAATATTTCTTGTTACTGTAATTATTAATTAGATTATCATTTAATTTTGGGCAAAAAATATACAGTATTTTGATAACATCACTTGGAATAGAGTAATTGTGTTGTAGTAAAGTCGCTTAAATTCCAATTCTAGAGTGATTTCTGTGGTATAAAAAGACCGATCATGTCTAATGTATTATTGAGATTTGGGGCACTGTCCAAAGTGGCATTAGTTAGACAGCATTTACAGTTAAATAATAGGATACTAACAGGTACGAAATACCGGCAAAAAGTGAATCCTAATTTACAGTATTGAAACAAGTGAATTGCCGTGTTTTTCACTTTGGTAGTATGAATTTCATGCTAATCATCAAGTAGAATTGTGCTTTCTGTGGACTTTGGTCTTTCTCTTTTTTCACAGCTAAGCATTTACAATGTATGATTATCATCCCGTAAATGAGTATTAAAACATAGACAAGAATAATTGATCAATAAAATGTTTAATGTATACTTTTACTATTTAATTTCGTAATTCAAATCTCTCTTATTACAATTAGTTGGACAGAATTACCATAGAACTTTCGCAATGGCTGCAGCTGCTGATTCCCAAAAGCACGTACGAACGAAAATCAATGATGGTGTTATGGTTATTACACTCGATACACCGAATGCAAAGGTATGATGGTATTATTATTACCCAGAATGCACATACTTTATGATTTGATTTATTCACAGGTGAACTCTTTAGGTCGCGCTGTGATGGATGAGTTCGAAACTGTCATGAGAGATATTGAAACAAATCCAGCAGTCTCATCAGTTGTATTGATCTCTGCAAAGCCTGGATGCTTTGTGGCTGGAGCAGATATTAGTATGTTGGAGCAATGTCAATCGGCTGAGGAGGCAACTAAAATTTCGCATGAAGCACAAATTATGTTTGATCGTATGGAAAAGTCCACGAAACCAATAGTGGCTGCTATTAACGGAGTCTGTTTGGGAGGTGGACTTGAGCTGGCGTTGGCATGTCATTATCGTATAGCAACTAAGGACCGTAAGACTGGTTTAGGATTACCCGAGGTGATGCTTGGTCTATTACCTGGCGGTGGTGGTACTCAACGTTTACCAAAGCTTACTGGTTTACCAAATGCATTGGATATGGAACTTACCGGTAAAACTATTAAGGCTGATAAGGCCAAGAAAATGGGTCTTGTTGATATGCTGGTCCTTCCATTGGGCCCAGGTCTCAAATCGGCTGAAGAAAATACAATTGAATATTTGGAAGAAGTTGCAATTCAAACAGCTAGAGATATTGCAGCTGGAAAGTTGAAAATCAATCGTGCAAAATCAGGACTTATGGATAAAGTTATGGACTTTGCGCTTGGATTTGATTTCGTTAAGGATAAGGTGTTTGGCAAGGCTCGCCAACAAGTCATGAAATTAACCGGTGGTTTATATCCAGCACCGTTGAAGGTAAGTAATATGCGGATTTCGCCCTATCGCCAACACATATCATAAAATAATGGTCTTTAACCCGATGACGTAAAATCTCTATCGAATATTATTATGTAACTTTTTAAACATTGATATTATTGAACATACCGATTTACCTTATCGTACTGGATTATTGTGAAATGGAATTTGAGTTTAATGGATTTTAACTGTTTTTTTTAGATCTTGGACGTAATCCGTGTTGGTGTGGATAAAGGTCCACAGAGTGGATATGAGGCCGAACGTTTAGGTTTTGGGCAATTGTCTGCAACTTCACAATCAAAGGGACTTATTGGTTTGTTCCGTGGCCAAACAGAATGTAAGAAAAATCGATTTGGTAAACCATCGAAACCAGTGAATACCGTAGCTGTTCTTGGAGCCGGTTTAATGGGAGCTGGTATTGTTCAAGTGTCGATCGATAAGGGTTACAATGTGATTATGAAAGATAGTACAGATGTTGGATTAAACCGTGGTATTGGTCAAATTCAAACTGGATTCCAAAATGCAATTAAGCGTCGTCGTGTGACGGCATTGGAACGTGATAAGTTCTTATCAAATTTGAATACAACATTGAGTTATGAGCCGTTTAGTAAAGCTGATATGGTAATTGAAGCTGTCTTCGAGAATATTGATATTAAACACAAGGTGATCAAAGAAATGGAACAAGTCGTACCAGAACACTGTGTAATTGCAACAAATACAAGTGCAATTCCAATTTCAAAGATAGCCGCTGGCAGTTCACGACCTGAGAAAGTGATTGGAATGCATTACTTTTCGCCGGTAGATAAAATGCAATTGCTTGAAATTATTACGCATCCAGGTACATCTAAGGACACAATTGCTTCAGCAGTTGCTGTTGGATTAAAACAAGGCAAAGTAGTGATAACAGTTGGAGATGGTCCAGGCTTCTATACAACCCGTATTCTATCTTCTATGCTTTCCGAGGCAGTTAGACTATTACAAGAAGGTGTTGATCCAAAGGATTTGGATAAAATGACAAAATCATTTGGTTTCCCAGTTGGAGCAGCCACACTTACTGATGAAGTTGGTATTGATGTTGGTGCACATATTGCCGTTGATTTAGCCAAGGTGAGATGAATGTGTGTATCACTTTTGGAAATAAATTGAAAGTGAATTTTCTTTTAGGCTTTTGGTGATAAAATCAGTGGTGGAGATTTGGGAGTGATGCAAGACATGGTTAAAGCTGGTTTCTTAGGCCGTAAATCAGGAAAGGGTATTTTCGTCTATGAAAAGAATTCCCGAGGATCACGTCCAGTTAACGATGCTGCTGTTGAAATCATCAAACAGAAATATTCAATTCAACCAAAGGGTGCTGACACCGTTGAAGATCAACAAATGCGTATGGTTTCAAGGTTAATTGTTTATATGTACTATTTTTAGTTGCTTATCTAACTTGGTTCTCTTTTAGATTTGTAAATGAAGCCGTTCTCTGTTTGGAAGAGAAAATCTTAGATAGTCCAGTGGAAGGTGATGTTGGTGCTGTGTTCGGTCTTGGATTCCCACCATTCACCGGTGGGCCATTCAGATGGGTTGATCAATATGGAGCCACTAAATTAGTTGAGAACATGAACCGATATGCAGAATTGTATGGAGCTCCATTCAAAGCCGCTCAAACATTAGTCGATATGTCTAAGGATCCATCAAAGAAATTCTACAAGAAAAACTAAATGATCAATAGGAAATTATGTTTGAAAGCATTTACCAAGAAATTGCATTTCTAATCAGTCAACCAGATACACTGAGATATCATGAATGTTAGAATTTAAGAAGTATTTTCTGTATAATTTTTTATGAGAATTTGTTATCTGAACACATGAACTATAAAATAATACAAGTAATGAATCGTTTTAACAAGTGCCTTTACCTGAGATCTAATGAACTTATTAAATTTAATGTGGCCAAACGAATGTGAATGAAATTTAATTTGTCTGTAAGGAAGTGTATTTTAAATAAATTTTTTTTTCTGAAATTCAACATTCTATTTGAAGCATTCGCCAGTTCTTTTTCTTGATCAAAAGACAACAAATGATTTTGGGTTTCTATTGGATTATTATATTTACAGTGAATATGTTACATCATAGGTAATTTTAAATTAAATGTAATCATGTATTCATTTATCATTAATTCATGATAACTAAGTAATTCGAATAATCACAGTATTAACACTAGACGTTTTTCATTAACTTAATTCTGTATGTATTGTTGGGTTTCTGTATTTCAAAAACTGATTAAAATCATAATTTACTATTATTTATCAAATTTATCATTTGTGTTAAATTTCATTAATAAAATTCAGAATTTCATACTGTTGACATTGTTCCTTAGCGTAATTTCAATGGTTTAGTCAACAGATGAAAACAATTTTAATGTAATTCATTTTATAAAATTTCTAAGATAATATTCATTTAACATATAATTATTATCTTATTCTATTCTTCTTTTTATAAAAAAGAATTAACTCTGATTTTCAACTATAATTATATGCGAAGTTAAATGAAAAAAAAAATTAACAAACATTACAATGCATCCTTCTTCTAACTAGAAATACATACAAATGGAATTTAATGTTATTAGTTATTTAAGATTTTTAATATTATTTTTTTTTCTAATAGTTTCAGAGTTTTATTATTTTTTTTGTGTTGTTTAACTAAACAGATAACTTATAAAAGAAATGAAATTAAGAATAACTCAATTTAAATACACAGATCTATAATCTATGTATACTCTTTGCTTTATACAATTCAAACTCTACTGTTCTATTAATTCTTTACTCATGTGAGAAAATCATTGGGATTTATAGTTGTATTTGTAGTCGCTTGGCCCGAATATGGGGAAGGTGGGAACTGAAAACCCACTGTTGGTGTATCTGAATGACCAGTTGATACCATTTCGGAGTGCTGTTGTTGTACTTGATCTTGGCTAGATACACATTCTGGACAATACCATTTACCAACGGGAGGCATTACAATACCAACACATTCGAAATGGAACCATTCAATGGGACACTCTTGCGAATCACAGGCAATCATTTCATAATTCTCATCATATGGTGAATGACAGTAACAGTAAACACGTTCACCAGGCATTGCTGGTCTACATCCAGCCGGCGGACGAACTGGTAATCGCTTAAAACTATGCACTTGAGGCGAACGTTGAAATGGAATCGGCACAATTCCTTGATGAATACCATTCTCTTTTGTTGGTTGTTGTCGAGATGATGGCTGTGAAACTGTCGGTGTTGAAGTGTACATCATACTACTTGCATCTTTGGTCGATTTCCGACGGGTTGTATTCAATGTTTGGTCTATTTGAAGTGCTCCTTCATCACTAGATGATCCACTATCACTTGGATCACTATCGAATGTAAACTCATTTGTAGCTGACATATTAACATATTTTTGGTTAGTTCCATATGGATTAGTACTCACTTCACTTGATTTTGAACGAATTATAATTGGTGGTATTGGCGGTTGTTGCTGTTGTGCAGGTTGCATAGGAGGTAGTATTTTTATTTTCGGTGTTGCTGGTGTAAAAGATTGCTTATATTGTCCATCGTTGTTCGTTATTTTCAATTTCATTAGTGGAGAATGAGCTTTGGGAGTTTTATTCTGAACTAAATTCTGGCTCGGTCGTCGTTTAGGTGGCTTCGCTAATAAAGTGTTTAGTATACTTTTACTTAAACCAGACTGATTTAAATGTTGAACCTTGCTCGGTGTTCCTTCCTCATCACTAGAATATCCGTAGAATTTATTTGGAATTCTTCGTCGTTTGGACCGTTTCAATCCGAATGCATCTACCTCTGACGTATTACTACCTGTACTAGGCCGAGATTGTGAACATATTGAAGCCGGTTTAGCATGTACTTGTGCCATATCGGTATTAAATGAATATGGAAACAGTGGACTACTTGTTCTTGGGAACAGATCAACAGGTGGTGAATTCGTATACAAAGGTGATGTTATTCTACAGTCTTTGGTGTCATATGAAGTCATTTGATGGTGTTGATTCATTAATGGCACCATTGAACGATGACCAATTTTACTATTGTTTCTGTCACGTTTCTTCTTTTTCACCTTAACTTTTTTCGGTTTTATTTCTTCCTCTGGCATTGATGGTGTTGGTGGCATCGAATAGTCAATCATATCAACACTATTACATTCCATAGAACCAATTTCCTGTAACATTTCACGACGTTGCTCAGCTAACATTTGACGGTCTAATTTTTGTGGATCATCATCATAGAAATCTTCATCAGTTTCGGTATCAACTGTCTCCAAATCACTTTCATTGATTATATCATCTGGATGATCTGGCTTTGTATTTACAACATCAATAATTGCCTCACTGATTGACACATTCTTAGTTGGACTCGATATTTCATGGAAATCATCATGGATCTCGGGTACTGGTTGAAGTTGCGATTGTTGTGATTCCTTCTTCTTTGGTGATTTCGTTTTCTTTTTGCGTTGACGTGATGCAGTTGATGATGATGATGATGAACTGGACGATGAACTATCTGAATCACTGCTACCTGAAGTACAACTACAATTAGATGTTTCACATGAACATGATGAATCAGAGTCACTCGAACTACTTGAATCACTACTATCATCAGTTTTATTTTCTTTCTTTTCCGATTTCGATTTATCTGATATTTTTTCTTTTTCTTGTTCAGATTTTACTGTTGTTGTAGCAATGTCTGTTACGATCTCCTTCTCATCTTCATTAAGCTCCTGTATTTGATACGAAAATTCACTGGGTATTTCCTTTGCAACTTCTTGTATTATGGCATTTACTTCATTAATAGTTTCTTCACTCTCTTCGATGACTTCATCTGACTTCTTTCTATTTATCAAGTATTCTCTGTACATGTGACAATAATCATGATCTGATTGAACAACATGTAAAATTTTAGGTTCTGGTGGCTGCACGCCATCAATTTCATATGAATCATCGTACAACGTTTTCTGTTGAATTTGAGAAGCTTGAAAACTTTTGAAATTTTCCCAAATATCAATGATTGTTGATGTTTTAACTTCTTCTTCGGCAGCACCTTCCACGACTTTATCTTTTTCATTTTCTTCCTCGGATTCCTCAGACAAGTTACCATTCACTGGGATTTCTTCTTTGATAACATTGGGCTCCTCCTCCGGTTTTGACACTAGAACTGATGATAATGGAGAGTTGCAATTCGATTCATTTGTACCCTTTTCTTGATCGGATTCATCACTACTATCACTTTCTGATAAATTAAGTGCTGGTAAATCGGCTAAATTCAATAAACTCTTTGAATCACCGGCTTCAGAAAGCTTCGATTTCTTTTTCTTCAGTTTCCTACTACTTCCAGATTTATCTTCATTGGTCACTTCGGGACGAATAGTAGTGTGTGTATTTGTTGTAACTGTATCTGTTTCTAATTTTTCTTCTGGCACAATCAGGGGTGATGCGTCCACCAATTCTATTGGCAATTCTATGGCTGGTAACGGAGATCGATGTCGTTCCACATGTTTGGCTAATAATTTCTTTGAAATGAATTTTTTCTCACAATTTTCTTCGGTACATGAATAAATTGCACCGTCCTCAGCGTGTAAACGTTTATGAACTCTCAAGGCCATTGCTCGTGAGAATGTTTGTTGACATATTTCACATATAAATTGTGCTGGCGGTGCACAAAAGTGATAAGAATGTGGCCATTTCTTTTGTAAACATTTTTTACACATAACACTTTCTGTACCGTGTTTCCAAAATAAATGTTTCATCATTAGTGGCTTATTAACATAAGAGACACCGCAACGATAACATAAATGTTGCAGCTTATGTTTCCATATATGACTTGAAAGACGAAATTGTTCGCCACACTCTTCTAGGCACACGTCACATGCAGAGTGTTTCTTCCTTAAATGTACCATAAGCCGAAACGCTGATGGAATGTTATCAATTGAACATATACAGCAACGATATTTAATATCAAATATTTCAAATTTTAATGGTATCCCAGGGCACATGTGGCAAAAAAGTTCACTATACGTGTGAAAATCAAATTTACACATTAAACATGGGAACATAATACGACGAAATTCTTTATGCTCTCGAAACCCATCCTGAATCGTCCTTATAGGTACGTGCATTTTACGATTGTGTATACATAGTTCTTTATGTATCATTGTTTGGAACCGACACTGGAAACACTCAAAACATTTCACTTCAGGCGGTCTTAATACATTTGTACAACTTGAATCATATGTTTCTAAATTTAAATAAACATCCTGTAATTCTTCTAAGCTAGATTGTAATTTTGCTACAATTGTTGATGGCAATAATTCTTCAGCGGTGATACTATCAACGGTGGCTGCAAAACGATGACTGCTAATAAGATGAATAGTTAAATTCCGCCCATTTACTGCTATTTTACGAGCATGATTACAGTAAAGACAATTCGGTATCGTGGCAGTCAAACATATTCGAACGAATTCTCTCGTATCAAATTTATCCAATGGTTGCTCCAAACGTAAATCAATTAATGGAACATCGTCACTAGCAATTTTTATCTCATCTGGATTATCTTCTACTATTTCCAGTGGCTTGACTTCATCGACTACTGCCAATTCAGCATTTGTTTCTGTAATGGGTTCTTTCAGATCGACATTTACTACATCTGGTTTGTTTTCGAGGTCAGTTAATTGAACCGGTAAAGAATCAGTATCATGTTGATGGGTTATACTTGTATCGATATCCATAGGAACTTCATTTAACTGATCCATTTTAAGATCGCTTGATTCCAGTTTATCTGCAGAGGTCATAAACACTGAGCTGTTATCGATTGTTTGTTCAGATGGTTCCTCATCCTCTTCTGATTCAGATTCCAGTGAGGATTGTTCAGATTCAAAGGGAGTTGTTTGATACACTTTAGGTATTCTAACTTTCAATTTCGGTACTACTAATCGCTGATTCTCATCTCTTCGTTCTTCAAGGATTTCAGATAGATCATTTTTAATATAAAATTGATTATTTCTGTCATCATCGTTGTCAGGCTCTTCATCACTTTCCTCGTATGCTGGTTCTTTCTGAGTTTCGGGTGTTGGTAAATACATTCCTTCTTGTGTATTATAATATTGACTAGTTGCGGGTGCCGGTACGAAATTTTGTAAATACATTGATGGATTCATTGGACCATTTTGATGACCATCCTCTGGCTTTAATTCTCGATCAGAATCCATTACTTCATATGAATTATTCTTTATTCTTAATTTCAGTTTATTCACGCGATTCGTAATTCCATTCACTTGTGGACTATTTACAACACTTGTACCACTCATGCTAACTTCTTGTTCCTTGTCAGGTTCTGATCGTTTATTAATTGATTTAACTGGTCTTTTAACTGTTGCCTTACACTGTTCAGAATGTCCAAGTATTTGACCACACAGTGTACACGGTTGTGAATAATTTTCACATAAATGTTGATCAAAATTTTCATATTCATTAAATACGTGTTCACATTTACAGCACATTAAACAACACTGACCCGCCATCGTAACCACTTGACGAAACTCGTCTCTTGTATTATATTGATCATACTCCTGATTATGTTTATGTTCCAAATGATTCACTAATTTTTCAGCACTAGGAAATATACCTAAACAAAATAGGCAAATTAAACGTCGATGCACTTCGCGCATATGAAGGAATAGATTCCATTTCTCGTAGTATGTTCCACATGCCGAACACAAAAATACTTGACGTGTTATTCTGATTTTTGTACTAATTTCATGTTCACTGATTGTTGTTGAACTTGACGCCTGTTGAACTGTGATCTGATTATTTACAATTTGATTCGTCGATGATTCTCCAAGCAAAGGTATTGTTCCACGATCATGTTTCACACATTCTACCTGATGTTCTTGAAGTAATGCAAATGATGAAAACTTATTGCTTCCACAATTAAAACAACGAAATTTAACGGAGGGTTGTAAACCTAAAAATATTATCGAACGTTAATAAGAACAATTTAAATTGCCTATAATTGAGAAGAATGTCACCTAGTTTTAAATGTTTTTCTAAAATTGATGCCGACTGTTGATTTTCCCTGATCGGATCTGAGTCACTGGTTTGATTTAATCGATTTGCTGGTTCATCGCTTACCGATTCTGCTGGATTAGCAATATTTTCTCTGTTTGAGATATCACAACTTGTATTACTATTTAACAATGCTTTCAGCAATCTATCCTTTTTCTGTCGCTTCTTTTGTAGCATTTGTAACGTTCTTTTAGACCGTGGAAACATTGCTTTCCCATTTAATATAATACTATCGCCATGTTTTCTTCCATACGGTTGAATTTTTTTAGCACTCGAAACTGGTGCTGGGAGATTATCTGAATTACTGTTTCCTTTGTTCTGTTGCATCGGCTGAGGTTGCATCAGCGATTCGAACGGCGTTGGCTCTTCAACTGATGTATTACTGATGTCTGCCGTTAGCTCTTCATTAATTGTATCAGGATTTGGAAACATATTGCTGTTGTCTTGAGATGCAAAATCCATAGCAGTTTACCACAGATTTGCTTCACCACGCATTCAAGTTAAGTAATAGGTGTAAAAATTATCGGTGCCTAAAAATACAATAATCGAAAGAAAATAATTATTCACACTACTATTCGATGTGGAATATTAAATAACATTAATTTTATCATTAAGTACAAAAATTTACATACATATGCGTGTAATACAAACGCCAAAGTATTTGCGCCTTAAAAATTCTAGTCATTCACGGGCGGCCCCCGTTGAAGCCAAAATAAAACTCTTTTTTCTTCAGTTTCTGTGTTTGCTTAAATACAAATTTAATTTTATCGAGACTAGATGATGACCAACAATCCAAAATGATTGTGCAATCTTTATGTTGAATGTATATTCTACTACTGCAGCGCGAATAGATAGTTGGTTTCAACGACTCCGATTAAAATCACACAAATGTAACATTCACTATATCTGAAATATGAAAACACAATAAAAAATTACACTCAATCATAAATAAATAAATAAATAATCGGCACCTTGGAAATTTTCTTTCGCTGCCTAAGTTGATGGTTTTCCGCTTTTTACAATTATCAAACACGTATATTTGATGAACGCCAAACACTTGGCCGAATTCTCTTACGGCACGACAAATCAATTATTCCGCATACGCTTTTATTCCGCAAATTCTTTCCGGCCTGGGGAGCTGCTCTGGGGCCACGCGAGCCTTCGCACCAGAATCTGTTTCCCGTTCGAATCGAATCGAATCGAAATGAGCGTGCAAACAAATGAAATCTAATCAGCAGTCCAAGATCCCAAGCTATTTTTTTCGTTCTGTCGCCGCCCAACTTCTGACCGAATTATCATCCAACTAGAGTCATGTAATCGTACGTATTTCAGTTTGTGCACACCACGGCACTATTCATGAAACACTTTAACTCAATTTCAGTTGCAGAAAATCGGATTGCTTTGGTTAATTTCAATTTTTTATCGTCTCACAATCAATTCACACACTTCGGCGAAGTTTATTTTTTTTCAACGTGCGAGAGACGCCATTTTAAATTCAGAACTACCAACCTTATGTAAATACGACATTGTCAGTGATACGACATTGACGGTGATTTACGAATCCGATTTTCGATATATGAATATCCCAATTGTGTTGCTTGTATTATGATCATTATATCATTAACAGATTATTATTTGAGACAGCTATTTTTATGTGAGACAGCAATTAATACTGCAATACATCATGTGTAATACATCATTTGAATATGGATCCATTGTTCATTGATACGAAAGTGAAACATTAGGAACAATGTACCAGCGAAGACACAGACGTGATACTGTCCAATTTATATTCGTATCCGAATTTTATAAAAATTCACCATTTTGTAATAATTTAGTTAATTGAGGTGTGTATTTTCCGAGTTTTTTCCGTAACAATGTTGATGGTGCATTACTTTGCTCTGAAATCGGTTGAATATATTAGAATCAAAAAAAGAAAATTTCAAGACATATGGGCTTAGTACCCAGAGTTGTAATCAAAATAAAGAAAGAGGAAAGGAATAAAGAAAAGTTTCATAAAAAATATTATCCGGTCGTATTGGAGTGTTTTACGCAGTTTTATTTTAATAATCTAGTAATTTTTAATGATGCAGTCAAGTATGGTAATTGATAATGATGAAAGTGATTCTGGGGATTGTGATTTAACTGAAGTGCTCGACAACTTACGAGCCAAGTTGAAGGTATGTATGCTCGAATAAGAAATCTATCCCCAAGGATTTTGATACGTTGTTACTAATATGTATATCAAATTCTCTCATATTTCAGAACTCGATGGACTCCAGTTTGAAAATGATTGTAAGTAATCATTATGAAATAATAGTTTCTACAAACCTTACATTCTTAAACACTTCCCTTTACAGAAGGAAAACACAGTGCCCACAGTCGCTCAAGAGTTCCCAGAAGAGGGAGAACTGGATCCCACCTTAGATTATGATAATTACAAGTTCGTATCAATTGATGATGTTAGTAAAATGTTGTCACAGAAACATCGGCAGAAGGTCGATAATATCGTCGAGCATTACGACAATTTGGTAAAACGGACTTCATCAATAAATCTGCTGCTGGAAGATGATTATAATGCGATTAACGTCCGAACAACTGCTCTGAAAAAGGTAAGTCATTGTTTGGTCCTATTTGCTTCTTTAATTTCAAAAGGGATTTCTAGTCGATTACTGAAATGGAAGAGACTTTGAAATCAAATATTAAGAAACATTTTGACGATTTAAAAGAAATCCTTCCATTCATTAATTACGAAGGATTGGAAAAGGTATTCAATGATAAAAAAGAACAAAAGAAACAGGAAGAAAAACTGAACACGTTAAAAAAGAAATTGAATAAAAAACAAAGTAAAACACTATTGAAGACAATTGTAGAAGATCGTGAAAAGGTGGCAAATGAAAATTGATAAATGCTATCAAATCGTTAAGAAAATCCGTTAAATTTAGTTTTATGTTGATGAGTCGATAAGGTGGTTTCACGGGTAGCACTAATTTTCCGACAGCATATTTAGTAAACAGAGAATACAATCGTATATAAAATAAAAATTAAGTGAAACTACGCAGACGCGTATTGTTACAGAAACTGGGAAAATGGAAAAATCTATCTGAATATCATGAAACCAAACCAGTAGCAACGCACACTTGCAGACGATAAATTCGAATTAGAGGAAAAAAAAATTAGTTGTCCGTCTCCAAAGAGAACTGAATTTTCTTTTCTTTATTTTTTTCCTTCTGTGTTAAATAAAAAAAGAATTACTCTAATTTCTATTAAAGCTTTAGAGTGAAATGAAAGGGAAAAAATAAAATAGTAATTTTACATTAATTATCTTATTACCAAATGTCGTTTAATTAAATTGATTATCGGTGATTGTGTTACTAATAAGAATAACGGGAAAATAAATACTCAGTATAATGGTGAACTATTTTATAAGAAAAATTGAAAATTTTTACGTAAAACACAGAACTATGAGATAATGTGGAATGGAAATAATCATAATAGAATAGAGTTTTGCATATTGTGTGTCTAATAGAAAAATTATTGTGCAATATTTCGTGTCTCGTAAGAATTCTTTTTTTTTCTTCTTGCCTTTGATGAAAAGCGAATGAGAAAGAGAATTGAATTTGAGGGAAATATGGGAAAAGAAAAACAGAATTCTTGTGTTGAGAATACAAAAAAAAAATGTTTGAAAAGAAAGAAAATACAGAAAAATTCTTCTGTATAATTTAAGGGTGTTCTTTTTGTACTCTCACCCAATAATGAATTATACGTTCTTCTTTTTATGCTGTTTTATGCCCTTATACAAATTTTCTTCGGTGTATGCTATTCATATAAACAGAACATAATAAAAATTTACCAGTCCATATTTTATGTATCATACAGTACACAGGGATAGTATTCTATATGGAACATTACAGGTTTTTCAAGATGTGTATTTGTCTTTATTCAATAGAAATAAGGAACAGTTACATTTTTTTATTCTCTCTCTCTGGCTCAATGATTTTGTTGACGATGCATTTGAAGAAGTTAACGTTACCAAATACAATTTCTTTATAATTTTCTTCTTTTCTTTCGGGGCCTCTTTATACATTTTCTTAAATGGTTTTTCTATAAAATAAATTGGCTAAATTTAATCAAATAATGTTTTTATTCTATTTCACAAATTTACAAGTACCCGTGATAGACTTTAAAGTAAAATAGATAGCAAAAAATAAAAAAATCTTTTGCTAAGAAACATGACTAAGAATATGTGAATTTTCTTTTAAAAATTATTTTGTTATGTGCTGAGAGTACACCAGACACTTGAGCTGATTTTCAGTTTTGATGTACTGTTTAATAGGTCAATTCAATTAATTTCAATTTATGATTGTTCTTATGGTGAAAAATACAGCAAACAAAAAAAAAATCTGAATACGGTTAGGTGTTTTATATTTTATATATAAATGCGCGAGTATAAATTATGTGTGGCAATGAAAATGTGGCTAAAGGCAAACAGGAGGGCTTATTAGTCTCTCACCATTTTTCTATTATTTTTCCTCGGATTTTATATGGAAATTGAAAAGGAACATTTTTAATGAATATGGAATAATTAGGCGTTGAATTAGAAGTGTTGTGAAGTATCGTTCTCACTTTTATACCGTTGATTTACATCTTTTTTTTTTACGTTTTTATATTTGTAATGGATGAAATATAATGGCAGTGATTACGATGCCACAGGTTAATGATTAAATTTGTAATGGACTAAAAGGATAATGAATATTATGATTGGGTAAAATAAAATAGAAAATTTAAAGTGATATATGTTGGGTGGTGATGGTCAAATGAATTAAATTTTTAATGATTAAACTGAATCATTTGTACCAGATGGTGTGTAATTTTGTTGTTTTTTATCAGTTGTTTTACTAATTTTAATTCAATAAGTTTGCATTGATATTTAAATTCTTTTTATCTTATGTGACCGTATTGATGAGCCACTGAAAAGAGTGAGAAAATTTGTGTCATTTTCATTAAATAATATTGGATATTATAAGTTTCTTCATCTTTCGTCTTTTTGAATATCTGTTAGTGGGACTCAAGTGTGCGTATTAAAGAATTCAGACAATTATGCATGTGTTTTACTGTATCAGTTTTAACTGTTGTGTTGCTATTTTCCGAGAGTCAAAAGCCATTTTCAAGTTGACGACGATACTGTAAATTTTTAAGTTGATTTTCTATTCTATATACGTTACTTAATGGGCGAGAAATATATAGAGAGAGAGGAAGATTTCTCTTTAACATCTTATGTACACATTCCTTTTAAAATTTACATATCGTTTTTTATTCATTTTTATTTTGCTCATATGTGAGTTATGTATGAACATAAAATGGGGTATTCTTGTTGTGCATTTTCTTTAAGCGTGTAATTGTAATACATTTTGCATAACTGGGGAAATTTATAGTTTGATTTTGATATCACAGTAATGTGTGTGATATACTCTTGTATGCGTTACATATGGAATTTTATTTATATAAAAGAAAATTCGTTTTATATTTTTGTTACGTTTAAATAGTGATTAGATGAAATCAAATGAATTATGAAAATCATTTTAGAAAACTTTAGAAAATATAAAACAAGAGAGGGTTATAATTTTCATTTTTATTATGAGACTCATCGGTATCGGTATTGGCTGTTCTAAGTTATTTTTTATTTCTTTAATGGTGAAACATAAAAGCCATTAGATTTTTGTATTAAAAACGAAGGAAAATATGAAAATAAATCGAAAAGAAAATGTTGGCATTAGAATTATCGTTGAATTTCGTTCGGTTTGGGCCATTACGAATGCTATGCTAGTCCATTTACTAAGTAAAATTTCTTATGTAGATGAATAAAATAAAAGCCAAAGATTCGGGTCTTTTTTATTCATGTGATACAGACTAAAGCTGAAAGAAAATCGAGATATATTTTATTTTTTATTGAAGAAGAGCATACAGAGATTTTTCTCAAGTGAAATAGGTCGACCATACGATTTATCGAACGAACATGGGGATTTTCTTTTTGCTGCCGTGAAAAAAAGTCCACACATTTTCATTAAATAGTGTTTTTCTTCAGTTCATTTCTTTTTTAAAAAAAAAAAAAATCTTTTTTTATTTCTTATATTTGCTGAAAAAAAGTCTTCAGTTTTCAGTTATTTTTTTTTAATTTCAGTTCAGTTAAAATTTGATCCGTTTTCTTTTCATTTAGTTTTTTTGATTTTGATTTTCCATCAGTTTTATGGTTATTTTGTTTAGTTTTATATGAGAGTTTTCTTTCTATTATTTTGTTTTTATTCGTTCTATTGTTATTTTGGAAATATCGATGAATTAGTTTCAAATCGAAGTTTCATGATTTCAAAGTTCTATTTTGTCTTAAGTGAAAACGGAGTATATTTTTTAAGAGAAAATCGGCAGTTTTAAGTGTGATATATGCGATCGAAGGGTTAAGAAAAGTTCTACGATTATCGAATATAAGTGGTAAATTGTTCAGAAAGTTTTACTATAAGATTTTCATTTGAATATAAGACTGGCATAGTTTTAAATTTTCAAAGATAATTGTGGATTAAATATACAGTCTCCTGTAATAAAAGTTATTTAAAGTGGGACCTGAGACTGAAATGAAAACGAAATTTAAAAGAGATCAACTGAATAAGTGTTCCCCAAATAATTACAATTTTTTTTTTTATTATTAAAATGAATAAAGTAGATGAATATATGGGTATGATGATGTGCTCTTGTTAGTGATGTGTCATAATTACTAAATGTACAAAATTATTGTATAATCAATTAGACGTAAATAGTGACGGTATGTTTAATTAGAGGATCATGAATCGTGATTTTCATGTGATTTTGATTAAATTTTTAAATTAATCAGAGAACATAAAACGACACTTGTTTATTGCGCTTTTCTATAAAATCATAGGGTGATTAAAACAACCATTATTGTAATTTTACAATGCATTGATATTAGTATGACTTGGACAACACTTGAGGGGATTTATATCGCCCGAGAGTAAGAGAGATAGAAAAATGAGAAGAAAAAATGTCAAATAATGGCCACCAGAGAGCAAATAAGAAAAAGAACAACAAAAATAAAATAAAAGTAATAAAGTGTGACTTTAATCGGGTACCACTGGTTACAAGAAAATCGTGTATATAAAACATCACATTATGTGTAAATGGGAAATTTTCTCACAGTTGTTGGACCAACAAATATTTTGTACACATTAAGATGAATTTAATTTTTTTTGCTTGGGATCAGAACCGTTTGAGATTTTCTTAATCTGATTCAAGAGGGAAAAACCAAATGGTTGATGGTGACCGTATAACGTGTGTGTGTGTGTGGATAACTTAGTGAGATAATAATGATGGTGAAAATTCACATGAAATTTTCATTTGGGACAGACGCCGTTGATCAGGAGGCCTCAATTCTATGGCTTAAAAATTATTTGACGCGTTTTCACGTTTTCCCAATAGAAATGAAAATTGAAAAATCCCAAAAAGAATTTATTTTAAATGTGTCGTTGTGGATTTTGCTAAGCGGTGAAAACGATGAAAAATAAAAACCACAATCATAAATGACCGACGAACCAACATAAAAAAATAAAATAATTCCCTAATGTATTGGCAATTATGCCAGGCATTAGTTGAACGAGACATAAAGATCATAAGCTTTTTGGAATCGTCTCAAATAAATCTGTTATACATTTTATAGTTGCGCCAAATAGTTTGAAATTAAATTTAATTATTTTCATTTAAATATCTCACTAGTTTTCTTCATCTTTTGCTTAATATGAAATTGAATTTGTATGTTTGAATGATAGAAGAGGTGCGATGGAATAAGAAATCCAGTTGTTGTTTTAATAATTTTAATCACGTATCTCAAATAAAGTGAATGAACTTGAGTTGACCTGATCTTACCAGTTTTTCAAGGATAATTTAATTGAATTGCAGCATCCAAATTGAATATGTTGGGGACGATCCAAAAATTGAAAAAAGAAAAAAAACTTCAGAATACGAAATATGAATTTGGTGTATCGATATTTATGATATTCTGATGTAGTCAGGGTTCAGATGATTTACCTTGTTTTTCTTATTCTCTCTCTCTCTCTCTCTCTCTGTTATAAGAGAAATTAACTGACGGTTCGATTAAAATACAATTCATAAATAGTGAATAATGAAAATAACGCGATTTGTCGGTGGTTCCGTAATGAAACATCGATATATCGTCGTCATTCGTATTTTAGCTGATATTTATTTATAATATTAGCCACTAAATACTGTATTTTTTGTTTTGCTATTTGGCTGTATTTAACTTAATCTTTGAGAAGGATTCTTTATTTTATTTGAATTTCTTTGAAAAGTCAATGAAAATTCTGAATGAGTTCTGTATGGTTTCACTATGTATGATTGCATATAACGCGTTCTTAAAGATTTTTATTTCAATATCCAACAGAGAGAGAGAGAGAAAGAGAGGAAAACTGTGGAAACTTAACGTAATTGTTTAGAACGAAAATTGTGATTGATATTAAAACTGTACAGAAGTATATCAAGATGTGAGACGTTAAGACGGTTAGAAAATTGTGAAAATAAGCGGAATTGATAATGTAATGAAAACATTTTCAATCGCATTGTAAACGGGAAGAGTATTTCATTTAAATGATTCAAAGATTTATGGTTGTTTAACGTTACAGACTAATTAAATGTGTGTGATACAAGTGGACTGTTTAATATATTCGGTTTGAAAGAGATTAGATGTTGATGATTTTCTATATTTTATAGAGATTTGGTTGTTTAATAATGGCAACTGGAATTCGTTAATTTAATTTAATTAGTGTGATCCTCATTATTATTGGCACTATTAAAGTGTATGCTATTCTGTTGGTTTTATGCTTTAATTCAGTTGAAAACTATTTATCTTTTAAAATTTAATGAAGAGATTTTTTAAAAAAGTATCTCTGCATCGGAGTGTCGATATTATACATAGAACATTGAGTTAAAATTTGTTTGAAATTCAACATAAAATGAATATTAATTTAGTTAATTTCATTTGTGTAATGCTATCAGTTAATTAAGTTTGAAACATTGTATTATTGTGATGAGTAAAATGATTTTATCGTTAGTTATTTGTGTTTTGTTTTAAATTATATTGTACCAACGATAAGCTTATGGGTTTTATGGATTTATGAAAATGAATCTATTATGTTGCAAATATTCATTATTGCCAACAGTCAACCACCAACTGAGTTAATTAGATGAAAAATTTGTAGAAAATAAAAACGAATCTAACGGAAAATTCGTGGAAATTTATTCTACCGTCTCATAGATTTTAGTTATATATCGATTCTTTTTCGTGATTCTTTTTTACGTTATGATATACAATTGTATACGAATTCTTTTATATTTGTGAATTCATTATGTACACAAGAAAAGTAGAATGAAAATTTTTAGAATGAGATGATGAAGAGAGACTATCAGCAAATTCTCTGTTTCCTTTATATTGTATTATGTTATGAAGGAAAATAAGTCACAAGTTAGATTAGCGTGTGTCTACGTTTATTTAGTCAGAATACCGGGTTGGTATGGCATTAAGAGAGTATTGTAATATGAATATAAAGCAAAACAAAAAAAAAAAACCAAAATCCACTAAAAAGAAGACTCCCCGATAGAAATTTAATCAGACATTAGAGCCAAATATCCAACAGCTGAAATAATTTTTGGTGTATGTTGAATAGTCGTCAGTGAGCAATGATTTGAGTTGAAAAAATAATCAGTTTTTTTTTTCTCTCATTGGGGGGAGGTATAAAAGTTAAACAAATCAACGAATATGATGGGCAATAAACCGTTATGTTGAATTTATAATTTTCATCATTTTTATTATATATTCATATACAGTGTACTGGCATTCTTATAATGAGCATAAACATAAAAAAAAATATTTAGATGAAAATTGTATCAATTATACCGATACGAAATCAATGATGTAAAACTTGTTCAATGTTTAATGGTTGAAGTCAATAGAATATGATTAAAATTTATGATTGAAATTTCTTAGTAAAACGTCTTGAGTTTTTCTCTTTATTTCCATTTTTTTTTTTATTTTATCTAAGAACGAGTTACTATGAAAATATTCAATGAATGGAAATATGAAAAAAAAAAGTTTTCTTATCTAATTTATGGGCTTTTCTAATTCATGAAAATTTCCATCGTCAGCATTTAACTATTCAGATTTAAATGTATCTAATTAATTATGTTTAGTGATGCTGGCGCAATTTTGAACTCTGAGCCCCGGCTATTTTTAAAATCAACAAGAAAATTTAAAAAGAGTGAGTGAGAACAAAATGAATTCAAGATTAAATGAAAATAACTGTTTTCTATATACGAGGAATTTTTCATATAATACGTTTAGAAGAAAAACGGTTCTATCATCTAATTTATATAATTTTTTTTACTTTGCTCTATGGGAAATTAATCAACGTTTAAAAACAGTTAAATGGTATTGAAGACACACAAGAGTATTTATCACATTGTTTATGATTGTTTAAAAAAGAAGTTCTGTGTTTTAATTTTTTTTTTGTAAATATTTCCACATTCATGCCACGTTTTTGATGACATTGATTAAGATAACTTTAATATTTATACTTTAAGTTAATTGGAAACGGAGAGGAAATATAAAAAGCAAAGAAATACAATTTATATTATCTTTCGTTAAGAACTAATAAGTGGTTCATTTAATGATGTTGTCCTCGGATATTTTATTTCATATTTATTCACAGTGCACAGGTTTAATAAAATGACGGTAAACTAAAACTCCAAAGGATATTAAATTGATGATACAAATACCAACAAATTGATAAAGAAAATTCAGTTGGAAAATTTCCAGTTAGTTTGTTTTTCTTTTGTTTTGTTTTCATGGAGAAATCAATAATCATTATCAACGATATTACATCTTAAGAGAAATATGAAACGAAAGAAACATTTACCAATGATGAACTCATCAAAAACTTAATAGTGAATCAAAAGTTACAATTATAGTCAATCTAATTAATAATTAAAAATTGTTTAACATACAAGAAAAAGGTGTTAAGTGAATTAAATGCAATCAAATAAATAAAAAGAATTTAACAAGGAGATAAGGATAAATACAATAAATAAAAATGACGTGCTTTTATGAGTTATTTAATCGGTGAAATTAGTTTTTAGTGGAAAATAAAGCGGCGAGAAGAAAAGATAGCATAACAAAAGAGAAAATAACAACCAAACCCATAAAGAAAAGCGAAATAAAAAGTCATCAATAATAATAAAAAAAAAAAAATTGATCACAATAACGTGAATCATTGAATTGTGTCGTATTGAATAAGATTCAAATAAGAAAAAGCGAAAAAAAGTTGATAAGGCAAATCCAAAGAAAAGGGTTTTAAGAAAGAATCGAAGAAATTTATTTTATTTGTTGTTGTGTATGATAGTGATGTCCCAAGTGCCAGAGTATTCAATGAATCCTCAAACGACTGCAGATACACAACATAATGGACCAATTTCACCGAGTTCACCAAGCTCACATGGAGCAACAGTTGGCCGTACACAAATCAGTGGTGGCCGTTTTGATTTTGAAGATGGTGGAACTTATTGTGGTGGCTGGGAAGAGGGTAAAGCGCATGGTTATGGTGTTTGTACAGGACCAAAACATCAAGGCGCCTATTCGGGTGCATGGAATTATGGATTTGAGGTATCTGGCGTTTACATTTGGCCAAGGTAAGTTAATAATGAAAAGTTTCTACTCCCCATTCTCGCCCTACTCAATACGGAAAATTTCTCATGAATCTGATGATTCAATCGATTATTTAAAAAAAAAATTTGTGAAGAAATAACACAAAATATCGCCCGCACAATGTGCTCACGTTTATTTTTCTTGTTTACCGTTCTTATACGGTGACTGAATGATTTCATTTATTTTAATTTAGGTCTTATGGTAGAATAGGAAGTGCCTATGACTAAGGCACTAATTAAAAAATTCCACCAGTCTCTGACCATATGAGGATGAATAGAATGTGTAATTTTTATATATAACTGCAACCAAACTGAGACATTTAATGATGTTTAATTAATACGCGTGATGCGCGTGTAGCTTTGTGTATGTTTGTGGAAAATTACATGTACAAATATTTACCATTATCGCCTAATGTAAAAACGAAGGGCGAAATAAAATCGAAATGAATCTTCAATTATTGAATTTTCTATGGCTATTTTGGTGGAAACAGATTGAACATTTAGTTTCCCATTAATTCAAATTAATTTTGATTTCATGGAAAAATTGTGAGAAGAAAACCTCATTGAATGTTTGGCGTGTGGTTGTGTATTATTCTTTTGGGGGTATTCTTACGAATAAAGGAATGGCTAGTGAATTGCCATGTAAAATTTAGTTGGATTCTTAAAATGGATTTAGAATATACGATTGGAATGCCGGAACTAATAACGAAATCTTCATATGGATTATGAACATTAAGACTTTACTTTTTTTTTTTTTTATTTTATAATTCAATTTACGTTTAATGTTCGATTTTTATTTACAATAATAATGTTTCTTATATTACGAATACAAAATGATTATGGGTGATGGAAAAATAACAATTTATTTATACTAAACACGGTGTTTAAGTTAATGCTAATAAAAATGTTAGAAACATACGCCACGTAATTACAAATGAATGATGAATCAGATTTAAAGTATTTAGCCTCCGTTGAATTCTTATGCAATTTTTGTTGTTGTTTCGTCGTATATTTATCAATGTATTGGTATATCCTATAAGCACATTGATTTTATCTGAAAACATTAGACAATTTAACGATGAAATCTGTTTAGTATTGAGAGATTTTCCCAGTTATTTAGTTTTTTCTCTGTTTTCTTGATCAATTTATATGTGAAATGAGATCGTTTTCAATGTATTTTAAATATTATTCTTTCACTTTAAAACTGTAACATGAGAGTGAAAAAATAAACCTTGAATCGATGGGCTTATTCCAATGTTTGGCATACTAATTAAATTGCTCTGTATTTATCTGTTTGTAATTTTTAGTATTTCACTCGTAGTGAGATGAGGGAAATTTTTGCTCATCAAATAGGGAAATTCTTAAAAATTAGTTTTGTAATTATTGAGAGTTTTCGTTATTTTTTTTTCTTTTAATTCGATTTTATAATCCAAATACGGATGAAGTAGAATAAATAAATTATTTCACAATTAAAATATTATTATTGCTAACGGAAAAATATTATTATGGTAAATAGCAAATGGATGTATCCGAAGTACAATTTAATTGAATTGCTTTTATTGAATGTAGAGACAAACGGTCTTAAATATTTTTGATCTTATTCATGTGCAATGTATGAGAGTAAGAGATAACATAGTAACAGATTGACTATAGGAAAGTATTTTGTTTATTACGGCATCATCGCATCAGAATTTTTAATTCTTTTTAATACGTTAATCACTATAATTTCGTGTTGTAAAAAAGTGAAAATTCATATGAAAAATTGAGTCATTTTAATATTATTTGGCAAGGAGAAAACCAAAAATTTTTTGTTAAATGTGAATATGAAGCGAATGAATAAAATTGATGTTTAGATCATCAATGAATTGGGCCAATGTGAATTGTATTGAGATCGAATATGATTCTATTACTCTGTATTTTCACTTGTCTGTGAGAGAAGAAAAGTGTTGTACTGAAAATAAATAATGTGGCGGATGTTTAGGTCACCAACCATCGGGCTATTGTCTATTATTCCATTTAATTAAATTGCTATGTAATTGCATCCGGTAAAGTTAAGGAACCTTCAGATCATAAAGTTTTAATTGGTAGAGACTTTCTTGAGAAATTTAAAACAAGAAAGAAACAAATGATGAATATTTCAAGGATTTTTGTTACCACCAATTAGTTGAATCATTATGTCAGTTGCAATCAATTTAAGATTTATGTCTTTCAATTTTGGTAAATAATTTACTTAGCAACTTTGTATATTCTAATAATTACACTATTGATTAATCGATTTCATTTATAATTTGTGGTTCATTTATTTTTCTTATAAAAACGGAAACATTGATTCAATTGAATTCAACATAACTTTGTAATAAAATATTTGTCTGTTCTCTGTGTTTTGCCTATAGTGTAATATATTCGATTAATGATGTTTTATTTCAATGATGATTTATAACAGTTGATCAAAAATCGTAAATATTATTTATATTTAAATGAATTTGACTTTTATTAAACCTAAAATTGCAATGGAATGTTATATTGTTTATATGTTGAGGCATTTACTTAAGATTTATTATTACATTTTCATAGCGTTTCGTACAAAAAGAAAATTATCAGTTTACCACCATCGATATTATTGATTGGTATTTGCTTCAGGTGTTTGAATTTTGATTTTTTTTTTTGTTTTTCTTTTTTTGATGAATATTATGTTTGTAGGATGTGTGAGGCACAAGGTATTTGGTTGATACCATGAAATATGAAAGTATGGCGTATGATTCATATGAATTTCCCCAGTTGATGGCTCTTTTGTATAAGGAATTCCTGCTTTCATTGTTTGATTTTGATTTATGGTGTCGATAGAGAGGAGTTATCAATTGGGGTATTCATTTTCTCCAAATATATTTCACCTTCAATGTCAGAAGTTCTCTATATTCTATATGATATATTGGATACAATGGTATAAAGGTGTTATTGTTGAGTAATACCTCCGGCGGGAATTTCATATGATATAATGCAGTTATTATGATGCAATACAATAAAAGCACAAAACTTGACATTTTCTGAACGAAAAACTTATGTCATTCAACGAATATTAGAAATTAGTATCGAAAATCTTCTGATTAAAATTGTATTTATATAGAAACGCTTTAACATTATTGCAATACAATATTCGATTGACAACAGTCATGCCCAAAGAATTTTAATTACTGAATAAAAATTATATGTTTTATTCGAATAAAAATATGAATTTTATATTGATTTTCCATTAACCATACTGTGATAAATAATGAAAAATGAGAAAACAGATCACAAAGTGTGATAGAAAGTTCGTATAACCGCCCCTGTTGGGTGGCTCATAATTCAATGATACATAAAACTTTTTCGTTATTATTATAATCAAATGTTAATATTTATGTTTCGCATATCCTTGGACCGTTGATATCAATTGATTTAGAGTCAGATGGCAATTAATTAAATTACTTTTCTGTGTATTAATAAATCGATTTATCAATGGTTATGATATGTGAAGGCTATTGAATATCAAAAAACAAAAAAATTATAAATTAACAAACCCAAGAATGGATATAATTAATTGTCATATGAATAATATGTTTTTGTTTTAATTGCAGTGGCTCAGCATTTGAAGGCCAATGGCAAAATGGTAGGCGACATGGGCTTGGTGTAGAAACCCGTGGCCGTTGGTTATATCGTGGTGAATGGACTAGTGGATCAAAAGGACGTTATGGTGTACGTCAAAGTGCATCATCAACGGCTAAATATGAAGGCACATGGGCCGGTGGATTACAAGATGGTTATGGTTCAGAGACTTATGCTGATGGAGGTAAACTATCAATTACAGTATTTTCTTTGTTATTTCTCTTTATGTTCGTTGTTGGATTTTCCTACGTAAAGAAACTAATTGACTTGGAAATTTTCATTTTTGTTTCGGTTTTTTGTTTTATTATTTTGGGTGGAAATTATTTCTCTAAGCAACGAGTGAAAATATAAAACAATAATCTTAATGAATTACGTATTTTTAGTAACATTACATGTGTTCTGTATTTTTAGAACAGTTCACTAAAAACAGATTATCGAATATTAGGTGTGTTGCACATCATATATCCCTAATTGAATTCAAGTAATAATCCATTAATAATAGACTTGTCGATCGGTATAATAATATTAAATGATATTTGAGTGAATAGATGAAAAATTGAAATTTTAACGTATAATTGGCATAAGTTTCATTCAAACAGTTTGGAGATTATTCATTGGGGGGATAATTGATGAAAATTAAATTATACCAGTTAAAACTGAGAGAAAATTTATCTGTCATCAAATGAATTAAGAGACGACAATCGAATTATGGGAAGTATCTGTTGAATGATGTTAGAATATTATGAAGTATTCAACAGTGATATTTATTGAATTTTAATTTAATTTAACAGTCGAATTTATTTTTGCCATTTCGTATAAGATCCGGTGGTTGCTTATAATCGGATGCCGTAAAATAATAATCAATATTAAAATTTTTCCGTTAAAAAAAAGAAAAAGTTTCCTTTACCACTTGGGGCCATTGCTTTTGTCTATTATTGTTATTATAGGCCATTGAATTTATTAAATTGATTTGAATTTTTGTTGTATTTGTTCGTTGGACTACAATATAAAAATATCTGAATAAAATGAATGAACGTCGTGGAAAAATCTGTTTCTACTTTTGGGTGAAGGAATACCAAGTGGGCGGTAAATAAATGAAACATGAAAAACAAGAGATCGATAGAAATATCTATTATGAATCAGTTAAAACCCTAATAGACAATAATTAGATTCAATATACAATTTATTTGATGGTTTGGGAAACTGTTTCTTTATTTTTTTTTTTTGGATTTAGTTTTCTAATTTATTTTTGGTATCTCATAAAACGTTTAAGAATTCGATTGTGAAGTGTATAGCAGAGCACTAAATAAATGAAAATAAGTAGAGATCATAAATATGTGGTTGCTTAAATACAGAGAATACATAATTAAAGATAGAGATTTTTTTTTATTAACATTAAATAGAATAACTGGGTTGATTTTTCTGTTATTTTATGTGTTTTGTAGCGGGGAGGGAAGTAAAAATAAGACAACATGTATGACGAATAGAGTGAAGGTGTACTTACGTATAACGGGGGCCTTTTTTTTTTATTTCTTTGAATACCAAACAGAAAATGGGATTTCGGTTGATACGTTAACTAATATTAATTTTCATTAAATGTGTGGGACTTTGATTTTTCCCGAGTTTAAATACACATTTTTCTCTTTTGTCTTGAATCTGTCAGATGAATAACAAAATGATCTACAGTCATATTAAATGGGAATAATAGAAACAGTTAGTAATATTAATCTATAAATTTCTTAAACTCAATTTAATGCTCAATTAAAGTTAGACATAATTTCATGATTATCTAATTATAATTGTGTATGGAGTAATAATAGTAATAAGTTTGAATTATAAATTCGTTTATAACACATAATCGTTAAGTAAACATAATAATTTGCGTAAAACTGAAACGATCTATTCTTTTAATATGAAAATACATGTTAAATCGAAATGGAAAAAAAAGTGTCCACTTAATGATACGCAAAATAGAGTAAAGAAAATGATAAATTGTTGGATATTAAATAAAAAATGTATTTTAGCTCAACTTGTTGCGACCATTTGGTCGATGTTTGCAATTTATATTTTATTTCATTCCTTATGGTATGAGAGAAACAAGAGAAATACAATGTATTTGTGTGAAAATCGTGAAAGAGTTTTCCTTGCTTAACTAAGAATGAGATAAGATATTGGTGTTTTACGTAGTAAACACAACAAGGGTAAATGAATATTATATAGTGCTATTTTAAGCGTTTTATATGTATGCTAATATATTGGATTTGGTATTCTATTAGACAGGAATTTATGTGATGATGAGCCCTAAAGTAATATAAATTTCATTGTGAAATGAAACATTTCACCATTACATTTGTATTGAATGAAAGTTCATCGGAGGGTAGTGTGAGGAAACGAAATAATAAAGGCTTCATTTCCATCGATCCTTAATGTTGGAATACAAACATTCCCAAATTCTATTGATTCAAGTTTATCGATTGATTATTCTATGTTTTTATTTTATATAATATTTAATATAGCATAAGGGTGGGAGTAGTGTTAATAATGTAGCTTACCGGTATTTGATTGTATGCAGTAGGATATATGAAATTTATGTATTGTATTGATGGAAATTCCTTTGTTTGTATTTAAAATTTTGTTAGGCTCATATCAAGGTCAGTGGCAAGAAGGTAAACGGCATGGATACGGTGTTAGACAATCAGCTCCATTCGGTCACGCATCACATTATCGGCCAAAAAATATTCATACATCAATGAGTTCGTTGCGCAGTAATGATGGTGGTAATCATGATCCAGCTGAAAAACGTAATCATCGTATGGATGAAATTCGTGGTGGTTTTGTATTAAAAGCACGTTCCGATGAACCACCAGCTAGACGAAATAGTTTAGTGGAAAAACCAAGAAAGGGATTACTTTCGGTTCGTATCCCCTTACAAAAATATTATGTTATTGATATGGTGTCAGTTTTATTAGAGAAAAAGTAATTTTAATGTTTGTTATTTCTACATATTTTTAGACATTAAAGCTGAAAAAGCAACATAGTACAGGTGATTTAGAAAAACGGGGCACTGGTGCCTCTGGGAGCATAAGATCAACAGTATCGACAGCATCATGGATCAGTACGGCTTCAAGTCAATCGGGAATGACGAATAAGTAAATCATTTATAACATTAATTATGTTTTTTTTTTTAATTCTGATGTATTAATGATCATAATGATTTTTTGGGTTATTTAGGTCAGTGCACACAGATTCAAATGCGAGTTTTACCGTTGAAGAGGAGCAGCTTGATCCAAATGTAACCGAAGTATATAAGGGTGAATGGAAACGTGATAAGCGTGATGGTTATGGTATATCGGAGCGTTCAGATGGTTTAAAGTAAATTATTAAATCAATAGCAATACAATATTGTAAACAATTTAATTGAAAATTTCGTTTGTGTGATTTTTAGGTATGAAGGTGAATGGCATAATAATAAGAAACATGGTTACGGTGTAACAACGTTTCGCGATGGCACTAAAGAAGAAGGAAAATATAAATATAATGTGCTTATTACTAGCCAAAAGAAAAAGCATTTGTTTTTAATTAGATCCGCTAAATTTCGAGAACGGATTGAAGCAGCTGTGAACTCATCACAGCGGGCTTCCAAGTATGCATTACAAAAAGCCGATATTGCTGTATCTAGAATGGCAACCGCCCGTGGAAAAGCGGAACAGGCTGATCGTATTGCTGATACGGCACGTGTCGATTCAGAATTAGCGGTAGCAACTGCTAGAGAATTTGCACCGGATTTTAAGCCCTCAGTATTGGAACGATTTGAACGAATTAAATTACGTGAACGATTTAGATCACCGACCGATACAGATTTACAAGTTCCTTCCAAAACAATAACGGCAAGTACAAATCGTTTAACTGGTCCTGGTCAACAGCCAGTAACAAATCAAGCTAATGCATCATCGTACCAACAGCAAATGAAACCGAATACAGGAATGACAACGCAAAATCAAATGATGCAACAACATCAAACACAAGCCCAACAGCCTCCAACAAATACAAGTCTGCCACAACAGCCACTTCCGAACATGAATCAAATGCAACCGTCAAATCAAACACAGTTTTCTGCAAATGCATCCATCCGAAGATCATCGTTGTTAAAGCAATCGTCGTTTGATTATGCATCGGAAACACCAAGGAACACAGCAATGTTTACCAAACAGAATACAATTAATTCCGGATATTCAATTACAAATTATGCCCAACAACAAACGACACAACAAAATTTAACACAACAACAGTCAACATCTTATCAATACGCACAACAACAACCACCTGGAATGTCTAGATTTAATAATCAACAAAATAGTTATCAAACGAATCAACAACAGTCACCAAACAGTATGCAATCAAATATTATGTCTCAACAATACGGAATGGAAAATGTTAATAGTTCTACAGCCATGGATATGAATACAAATATTTATGGAAGTAATTATACGAATGCCGGCCATAGTTCAACAATGCCACAGAATCAGCCACCACCGCAACAGCAATCGTTATATAATCAGGGTGGAAATGCAATGTATGGTGGTGATTCTTATGGTATACAGCAACAGCAAAGAGATAATTTATATGGTCAAAGACAAAGTCAAGATTATGGAATGCCATCAGGTGCAGAGCATCAGAATTCAATGCATGCCAGTCAACATGGACGACCTATGTTAGGCTCGTTCCAACAGCAATCATCAATTGATCATTTTGATCATTATAAACGGCCACCAAGTCGTGATTCTTCAACTGATCGATATGCACGGGCCACAAGTCGAATGGGTGGTGGATTTGGTTCACGGCAACCATCTGTTGAACGGACTGGACTAGCTGGTAACACAACACCCGATATACCTGATCGTTCAGCTCGGGCTGGTTCAGCATTTAGAAGTATGACACCGGCATCAGGTGCTAATTCTCCATTGCCAGCAACCACTGGTAACGGCACAGTTCCAACGGGAACTGGTGCTGCTATGTCTAGATCTGGTACACCGGTGTACCAGCAACAACAACAGCCACAGACTCAATTAAAATCACAGCCAATATTTTCGAGTCCAAATCAACCATTTGAGGATGTCTTACTGCGGCAACGTACCCTTGGTCAAGACATAATTCCATCATTACGTGAACCAAAAAGGACTGAAAGTTTATATTTACCACCGAAACCAGTGCCGTCTGGTTTTGCTGCTGGCGGTGGAAAGGGCAAATTAAAGGTAAGTCAAAATTAAATCATTCAATCACTAAACTATTCGTCATATTTCACCGAGCTTCTTTAAGTTTAGAATTTATATTTTGCATCTTCATGTTTATTGAATTGATTTGCACTAAAAACTAAATGCTTATAAATAATGTTTCTTTATTAATTTAATTCTCAATATTTTGTATTCGGATGAGACATAAGATCTTTCTCAATCGAATTTTATCCTCACGTGCCGTTTTACATTCCGTTTAGTTGAACTTAAAGCAACAAAAAAAAATACAGTAAGAAGAATTTCTTCTTTTTTTTTTATGAGAGACGAGTGTAGCGCGATAGTGAAAATTTAAAAGCATGACGATATTAATTGCTGTTGCTGGGTTATGCCAGGAAAAATTAAAATTCATTAGAGATTTAGCCAGGGGCAGGAGATGTCATGAGAGTAAATTTAGACATCATGCCAAGTGTTTCGTTAGTTTTATTTTTTCTGTTATTTTATTTTTCATATGTGAATGTAGGCATAACTGGGCCGTGTACATAAAAAATGTGTGGTGCCAACTCAGGGAGGGAAGCAAATATAATTTAATGTACAGCCACTTTGTCTTAAATAATTTACAAATTGAATTTATGTGAATAGTTGAGAGATGGGTACCAACTAAGATGAAAACAATTACATGAAAATTGTTTTAAATTTGCTGGGGAAAAATTGCATTGATTTTGGTCAAAAGATAATTTATAAATATTTCATTCAAAGATTTCTTTCTTTGATTCAATTCTATTAAAATTTTTAAATTATCTAATTGTGTGGGATGTTTGAAGTGAAGTACAAAAAATTGGATAGTTAGTAGTTTGGGATACGGTAATCGCTTTCATCGGACCGCTTAAAGATAACTAAAGGAAAACTCAATTGAAAATTGAGAATTATTAGAGATGAAACGAAAAAAAAAATGGGAAAGAAATATTCTCTTCATTCATTAAAAGAAAAATATACACACAATCAGTTTTAGTGATCGACAGATTTTAAAATTAGTAATTACATCCGATTCTCGTAAATGAATCAGTAGTTTGAAAATAAGCGAACGAAACCAACGAAAAAAAAAATTCTGTAGATTTAACTAACGATTTAATTCATAGTCCCACATTAGAATGTTTAAGGTTTCTTCTCAGTATATTTTAAAATGATGGGACTTATTTTGGGTCTCGCTTATGAAATAATACAGCGTTATTCAACGATCGTACGGACAAAATTTTCTTAAAAATAATTTATTTTTTCTGTTGTTTGGTAACCACCAGTATTGTCAGGTTATTCGCGAAAATATAACTTTAAAATTGTTTTTGTTTCTTTGACTCAGTAAGAATTTATTCAGTTATCTTGATGAGATATACATTTTCATTTACATTGTGATTTTAATTTTAATTTTAAAGAATTTTTCTTTCGCATAGAATATAACAAAAGGAAAAAAATAAATAAAAAGTTGATTCGCTAAAAGTCGGGTGAAGATAACGAAATATTTCTGTGGGGTAGATTGATGAAGAGTCACTCAGTGTCTTTTCAACTGAGCCAAGTGTAACAGAGTACTGAATTTGGTTTTATTAATTTTCATTTAATGTCACTTCTAATAGATGATTTGACGGTAAAAAAAATTACTGTCAACGGAATTAAAAGAAATAACCAACACACCGGAATCAAAGTGAATTTAATTTGAAATTCAATCAAATCAATTAGATGAGAAAATCTAAAGTTTTCATTCGTAGACAGTGAAAAAACGATAAAATTCTATGTTGTTTACTTTTCTATATGTTTTCATCATTATTTGTTCAAATGAAATAAAAAAAAATTTCCCAAGACCAAGAGGACAGTTTTATAGTGATATAAATTTTGTGATTTTGCTTCAGCATTTCTCATTTTAGCATTGAAAATAGTATATTTCAATGTATGTATAATTGTATACATAAAGAAATCAACAACTTCTTATAAGAAATAATTGACAAGTTTGTGGGATTGTATTTTGAATGAAAAAATTTGTGTGAGAAAATTTATTGTTTATGTATTCTTTAAGTGTATTCGAATACTATTTGGGGGGAAAATTCGAGGGACATTCAACAGATGAAAATTTGTTTTTTTTGTTTCACTCTGAAGCAGAGAAAATAGAATAAAAACAAATAAAAAGAACGAGTGAAAAGTATTGTATATGTTTGATAGAGAACAGACTAGAAACGATTAAAATTGAAGGACAACAGACAAGGCCAATTAATAAGTGAGGAGTTTTGTCGCTTTATAGAGTGTTTTAAGTGGTGGAGAGTCTATTAATTTGGAATTAATGTATTGAATTACCTGTAAAATAGAGTAAATAAATTTTGAATAACAATGAATTGGTACCAAGACACGTACGAGGATGAAGAAGAGGAAGATCTTATGTTTTCACCAGCACTACTAGCACGTCGTGCTTCAGAGAGTTGGATTATTGCACCACCAGTTGAGGTTGTTTACACTTATAATATCCTCTCTCATCATTTTATAATAAATTCAATATCATAATTATTAATATAATTCATGTGCGATATCATAAATATGATAATTAATTAAGCATAAATACACATTATAAATACAAATCACAATATTATGGTTCTGTCATCGAATTACCATTGACTTAATCATAAGTACTGTTGATGCTACAGACCTCGATGGTCACGAATAAGAATTTCTTATTTTCAATGTAATGTAATTTGCGTTTTGTTTCGATAATATGCGAATCGATTATTTTTCTCGTATAGAAATTGATTAGTTTCATCAATTACTTTGCCTTGATTAGCTTCTCTATTTTCTCTTTAAAATCATCATGTCTCATAATTCTATTCTCTATAGTTATTTGTTTTTCGGTTTAACATATTCCATTTTATATGAAATTTAAACAAGAAAAATCAATTTTAAATTGAAACACGAAGATGAAAATTTAATTGTTTTTCTTTGACAAATTCATTTGAACACTTTTCTGTGTGTTTAAAATTTAGAATGTTCCAATATCGATTCCTTTATCACGTAAAAAATCCCTGCCCGATGTTCAAGAACTACCGCGTGCGACGGACGCAATGAGCCGAGAGGAAGTGTCTGCATTAGGATCAGCGCGTCGTGAGGAAGTCCGTCGTCAAATTGAAAATAATGAACGATTAAAAGCGAATCCATTATTATATTTAGTCAGTCCACCTGTTAAGGTAAGTCCATGATTAAATCAAAAATTCATTTCAATTTATCATTTATTTGGATTAATATTCATTTGATTAATATGAATTTTGTCTCCTTTTCATTGTTTTTGTTTGTGTTATGATTTCTTTGATTTTATTTACTTTCATAATAAAATCTATTTTCATTTCCACTTAATTTTGAATATCCTTGTGCATAAAAGGTCACATATCTATTGACTTGTTATGCATTTGAATATGTATTGATCTCTCGACTACACATTTATGCAAATTTTAACTATTTCATTTTGGATTTTTGAACATTTTTATACTTTGTTCCATTGGTATTTTATGAGTTCTACTGACTGAGAATATGTTGCATTGAATTTAAAACAAAAAAAAGAAAAGTTTCAATTAAAAGCACTTGATTTGATTAAACTATCTTCTCTCAAATGATTAGAATCTATTTATCTCAATAGATTTTTTTTATTTCTTTTTGAAATTTTTTTACCTAAATGTAGTCGTTTGAAACCGTTTTTTGATAGCTATTTTTAATTTCCCATTTTTTTTATCACTTTAGTTAATGAATACTTAAGGAAAAAAAATAAATTTTTTTAAATCTCATTTTAATACTTTTATTTCATATTTAAAAAAAAGAATTTGAGCTTGTTTAGTGAAAACCGAAATATATTTAACAATTACATAATTAGTTTTATTAATCATAATTTATTAATAACTTAATACTTATAAAATACCTTTCTTTTGTTAAATGTTATTGCTAACACCTCCAACAAAACACAGAGAGACATTTAGGTATGTTTAAAAGAAAAAAATAAAATTGAAAATGGAAAAAGTCAAAAGAAAATGATACATACAAAGTATTTATGGAAATTCTTATTTGAATTAATGAGATACAAACAAACAATATCAATTATTATCGTTAAATGGAATTGAATCGTTGATGATTGGTTAATGATTAACAATACATTGATTATGAATTTGGTTTAAATGGTCTGTGTTTAGCATTAAGCATAAACTATAACCGTTTTATTCTATAATAACATTTCATAAAGATTCGCATCATCAGAATAATTCTCTATATCTTTTACTATTTTGTGTCTACATTTATATCTGTAATTCATCTAAAAATTCGATTGATTGTTTAATTGCGTATGATTTGAAACTTCTGTTTTTGAATTCAATTTCATTTCATTTATTCAATGGTTTAATTGAATTTTGAAAATAAGTTATTCTTCATTGTATACAGAACATAATTCATTACGTCTATTATTTGTGTCTTCTAATGTTGAACATACAATGAATAGAAAACTTTCATTGTAAAATTTTTACTTCGACAGACATCCAGAACTCTGGGCCAACATAATGTTTTTCAACATTTTAATGTGTTTTATTTAATCGAATGTTTATATTGTAACGCATCCTATGTAATTACAAATTTAATGAACGCTGCCACCCAAAATATTCACTAAATGTCATAAAATTCACACTTTGATAATGTTTTTATTACATGAAATGTTTTAATGAACATATTTTGTTTCTTATTGTGCTTATTAACTGTTAGTGCTTAGGTAGTTTCTATTATGTGTTAACATTTTAATATAATAATTATTTTATTATGCGTGCCTGTTTTAATCAGGCAATTATCTATTGCCATTAGATCTTTATTGCGTGTAGTATGGAAACATTTAATATAAATAATTCTCATATGTTAATTGGGTATGCCATGGGGGGTGAATGTTGGACAAACTCCCCTCCATATACTCTTTTGTTATTATTTATTTGTGACACCAGTGCTTGTACATAAATTATTGTAGTGTCTAACTTATATCTTCTACACAATTAGATTTCTATTCCTTTTTTAAAGCATCATTTTATAGCTTTATTTCTTTGGAATGCTTTTATTTGTGTGCTTTTAATCTGTTTTATTGTCACAACTAAGTGTGAAATGGATATGAATTAAAAAAAAAAAACAAAACAACTAACTGAGGAATGCATCCAATTGCATTTTAATTCATTATTCATCGTTAAGTATTTATTCAATAATGCATTTTTAATGAATTTTTTCTTCTAAATTCTCCATTTAATTAAATTAAATTTTATTATTTTAGGATTGGTTCTCGCGCCAACAACTTGTCCTGTTGGTGCTAGTGGTTAATATTGCTATGGCGATTATGTTCTACAAAATGCTTACATAGCGTCGACTGAAATTAATTCTAACAACCAATATCCAGCATACATTTTTAGCGATTATAATTAATAGTTAATTATCATTGATATACAAATGGGGGTAAAAAAAAAAATGTGTTTCACAAATTTAAAAATAAATAAATAATTAAATGTTTAACTGTAAATCAAATACAATTAAAATGTGGATATGAATTAAATGAAAATTTATTAAATAAAACTAAGAGAAATTTGTAAACAAAAAAAAATAAATTATAGAAACACTTTGTAATTGTATATTTAGGAAAACATAACAAAATTATATGAAAAAAATTGTCTTATTTTTTATTTAGAAATCTCATGAAATTTGTATCAAGTTAATGGTTTTTTCAAATGAGAAAAATTTATAGGAAAAATGTAAGGTATACTTTGAGTTTTTGTTGTGAAGAATATAAAAATGAATGAATTCACATGGTATAGTAACCGGAAATTAGTCCGGAAGAATTAATATTGACCAATTTAGAATGAACAATTGTTTTTCCTTTATTCTTTGGCAAGGAAACAATAGAATTTATGATCCATTTGGGGGATAAAGAATTAAATAAAATTGTTTTTTTCTATTTAGAATGAAATGAAAATTGTAATTTGTAACTATAAATGATAAATATTAACTGTATATTGTTATAGTGAAAATTTAATCAAATATTAATTGTACACCTGGCACTGGTCTGGGTTTAAAGTGTATAATTATGTCTTATAATTCATTGATATCAAACGCCTTTAATATTTGTAAAATTAATTAAATAAACAATGAGAGTATAACTCTTTTAATGTTTGTGGGGAAAAAAATGTTAAACATAACAAACAATTAAAAATGTTTTGGACGCGTAAATAGTGCAAATGTATTTGGAAGCACATTGGATGCACACTTAAGTCCTTGTAAATTGTAAAACTTTATTCATATTGATATTAAACGATATTGTGGCAGTCTCAACTGCTTTTGATATTTTGGTAATCCCAATGTCTCTGTCGGTTATTTGCCAATAACTGTATTAACATATGTGACATTTAAGATTAATTTTTCTTTTGGATTCTATCCGTAATCATAATGTACTCAATTTAGACGTACTGATTAGTTATAAAATTAAAGCAAAAAAAGGTGGAAAGTAATATCGATTTGATCAAATCGATTTTGATAATTCATTATTGTTTTTGTTTAATTATTTTCATAATTAAATTCCATATAACAAACATTAAGTCCCTATAAGACGTAATAGTATACAATGATTATGCAATATGATAAAAGAACAAGTGACCAGTTAATTACATAGAATATTACAATGCTTTCAAAGGATGTAAATACACAACCGATAACAAATTAAATTAACACTTAACAATACAAACATATATAGTTGAATTGCTATCAAATTTTTTCTACTCTTGTGAATTAGCCAAATAGAAAAATTTATAAAAAAGAAAAAGACAAATTAGTAAGAAAATGAAAAAAAAAAATTATAAAACATTGTTAATGTTTTTCCTTGTTTTTATTAAATTTTAAAACCAAAAAACTTAAAATGTTTACCACGTATTCATTCATATTGATAGGTAATTTATTAATTAGATACGAAATTGAAGGAGGGAATAAATATGATAAATATTATTAATAAATAATAAAAAAAAAACATTTTTAATGGGAATAACAACCATACTATTTTGCTACTGACTATTTAACCGCTTTTATGGGCGATCATATAAAATGACTATGACGAAAGTAAATAAAATGAAAATTATTTAACATAAATACACAGTATAATCTCTGCCATATAAATGAAAACATTAAAGAAAATTTAACTAATTATTAATAAGGACATGTAATTCTATATATGTGAAACATAAAATAAGAAATTTGAATGAAAAATTCGATATGAAACGCTTTTTTGTTACAAAACAGAAGAAGACATTTTAAAATGTTGTTAATTATTCGATATTAATTGTGGAACATATAATAATGGTAATACTCATTATAATGGAATTTAATTGAATTTGTATATTTTCATTTTATTTATATTGATCGTGGGTTGGGATAAAAGTAAAATTTTGGAAATTAACTGTAAATGAATCGTTAATTATTGATGTCTGTTCATATGTTGAATTGAAGAAATTTAAAAGGAAAAATATTCAAGATATTTTATATTAAGCTCTTTGTTCTTCAATAAGTGAAACCGATGTAAAAGGCAACTATTTAATTCTATATCAAATAAAAAATCGTTAAAAGAATGTACTTTTATTATCTTCTATTGTTAAGTTTAAAAGAAAATTGATATTATAAACTATTTATTAATATTTTATCTATATATTAAATTAAAATGAGAAATAAATCGTTATATTACTTTTAGTCTTATTGAGAAAATTGCAAATAATTTAATGTCTGTTACAAATGAATAATAATGAATGAAATAATTTTTATGATATCGGATTTTATTCAATTGATTGAAAGAAAAAATAAAATGAAACTAAAAGGAGATGTTAGATAAATGAATAATTGTACTCACCAATATGTTTCCTATTTTTCTTAATAACAAAATATGACGTTTCTAATTTTAATTTAATTTTTAAGAATGTTAAGTTTAAAATTTCAAACATCGATTATCAAAAAATGAAATGAAAATAAAAGAAATACTATTTTCGCATTGAACGGAACTTTAAAATAAACCAGTTGAATCAGAAGAACTAAAATACTATTCGCAATAATACTTATGTAACTTGTTATAATTAGGCAATTTAAATGATGATGCACAGTTAAAAGTGCTGATTTAAATAATTAAATATGGGTCATCATCAGCCATAAAGGATTCAGTTTAATGTCTTAGTTGAGCCATTACATATTATTAAATAAAAAAAAGGAAATAAAAGAAAAGAAAGAAAAAGTAAATCATGTATTTAAAAAAAAGGGAATAAAATTAAATATGCAAAAATTATTTGGAATTTATTTTGTTATTTACGTTGTAATCGACCAATGATTCAGTGAATATGAATTTGGATTGTTTGTGATTCTAATTATAACATCAATTCAGATTAAGATTTAATGAATTCTGAATTCATTCATTGCAATTCATATCAAATACTTAAATTTCTTTCGTTGTCTATGAAGAAATACGGAATTGGTTTCTTCGTCCAGTCAACTTTAGTTATTTATAACTCAGTCGTTGTGCTGATTTTGATTCAATTGAATTTTTATTTACACTATGACGACACACTCTACTTAGAGTACAAAGGTTTGGCTGTGTTCAGTTATAAATTAAGAGTATCAATCCCCCATTATCAATCAGCAGTTTGTTTAGACTAAAAATTTTTTTTACTTGATAAAAAACCGAATCTAAGCCAAAACGATAATAAACCATCGAAATTAGGTCAATTCGATACGTTTAAACTTGAATAAATCGTAAATTTTATTCTCTATTTTCCAAACTTTTATTAGACTTTACTATTATTGTGCAAAAATAAACGTAAAAGTAACATTTTTATTTGATTCAAAAAATTGCGTCGCTAATTTTGCTACTCAAGTTGTTTACGTTATAAACACGGATGGACTGCAGCTTGTAATTTATTTAATGCTAGTATATACCGTCGTTGGAATTTGTAGTTGCTTATGATTAATTGTGATAAGGAATTTAATTTTCATTCAGTGTAAATAGCATGACCTAAAGCCCAGAATGCTTGTCTGGTCATTCTGGCTAAATGTTTACAACGTGCTAAATTAATTAGTTTGAATTTGTTTTAATTATTGATAGTTTGAGTTTAATTTAATTTTTTATTATTCAATTTAACTTATCTTATTGGGATTGTGTGATTATGTATTTACTGTGAACTATAAGAATGGAGTCAAACAACTGCTGGTGGTTATCTACTCTGTTATGATGTTTACAAACAGAATTTGCAAATTATCATCAATGGAGTCCTTCGATTTTACTTACGGGTAGCTATAAATAGTTAATTTGTTGTTTTCATTACTGTGGCACGTGGAAGCTTATTATCTTATTTTTGTAATGATAAAATTTCGTATTTTCCATCATTTAATTAGTGACGTGATAGCAATAATTTTGATGTTCAATTTCGTAGTCTAATGCGTTTTAGTTTAATTTTGAAGTATTTTATAGTCTCGTAAGTAACGAATGAAATTCCCAGCTGTCTGTATAACGTCTTGATAAAAGCAAATGTTTATTTGTTTCATGTCTCACTCAGTCATTGATTTAAATTTGAGTACGAGATTTCTAAAATTCTGGAAGAGTAAAAGCGAAACCTTGGACTGATTATAGCCACATAGCAATTATAATTCTCTTCCTTATTCGATAAACAATGTCGATAGCTATGAATTCGCTTCACCTTATCATTTATTGTTAATTGTTTTCTGTTCTCTTTTTTTCTCATTTTTAGGTAAATTAAACCGAGATGAATGAACGACTCAAGTGGAATAATTTATAATAGATTCATTCCGACTTATACTTTCACTTAAATTACCTTGAAAAACAGTCGGTTTTGTATGATGCGCATTTAGATAGTTCAACACGTGTGAATATTCATCAACTGAACTGTAAGTAATGCATTAATTTATTATGATTTGATGTTTAGAATTTGCATGATTGCCAATTAATCGGACTGCAGAGATACAGTCACATTTGAACTCAGAGTCGGTTATTGATATAATTGAAGATATTATAATTGAATGAGAATTATTCAAATTGTCTAGGCAGTTGAAAACGCTCCACGGTACAGTTCATTGAATCCAATTGTAAATGATGAAAACTTAAAAAAATATTTGCATATGTAACTGTTGGATTAGTAAATAATTTAAATGACACGTTATTCAAGACACCTAACAAATTCAGTTGATAATTAATTGGCCTTGCATCTGAACTTACACTACTATGTGAGACACACCACAAACACCTTAATGTTCGGCGTATATTAGAGTATTGCAATATGAATAATACATTAATGAGTATGCAATCTATTTTAGTTAAGTAGAAGATGTAAAAAACAAACAAATAATAGCGCGACACCCATTCGTTATTCTCCTGATGCCATGAAGTTCATTCATGATCGTGAAATCAGTGAAGTAACACAAATAGTTGACTCAATGAAAGGTGTTAATAGATTCGACGAAGGAAAATAATAGATTGTTCCATTAGTTTTATTAATTTTTAATTAATCTTGCTCTTCGATCATCGATTATTAAATTGGATTATGAAATCCAACAGACAAATGAAAAGTAACGGAAAATTATGTTTTGGTTGACCAATGTTGGGTAGTGAAATGTGTAAAGAGTGATGCAATTGTGTTAAGATGAAGAGTTCAATTTCATGTGAAAACAAATAAAAGTGTTGTGATTAGACGCAACTTAATGGATTAGATGGTGATTTCGGAGGCAGTTAACTGATAACAGCGCATTGGGATTCGTTGTATAGGTAATTGTTTAATGCTATTCAAATGATGCTCAATTCAGTGAATATTGCATCAGCTGATGATGATATTAGAGACTTGTGCGATCTGTGTCTCAAAGATGTTCAATGTTAATCGTTTTAATTGTCTACTAAATTATCGGGTGTAAATCAAGATTTTTTATTAACCGTTGAGTAGAGTCGTAAAATGGGTGATGCATCTATTGTGGCTTTTAGAATATTGTGTCTCGGCTAAGTTGATTCTATTTCTGGCGTTCGCTTGTCTTCTTTTATTTTTGCAATTGCTTATTCTGTCTGGGTTTTCTTGTCTGAATGGCCACAAAAGAGATTACTAATCCCATTTCTTTGTCTATGACTCAATATGTATCAATCATTTTGAGATAGCAAACAATATTGCATGGTTAAAATGAGCCCAAGCAACCAATATTGAGCACAATGCAAAACACCAAATTGAGAGAAACATCTGATGTAAAGTACAAAAATGCTAAAATCGATCCGACAACACTGTTTGTGTCCCAGCTGACAGCTTACTCAATTCGATTGAATTCTTTGTTTCGATTAGAGTTAATGAGCATCCATTCGTTCCCATAAGATTGAAGTAAACACAACTAGAAATTTTAAATTGCGTCGAAGGAATTTGTTTTTTTTAATTCTTTTATAACATCTTTTTATAAATTATTCGATCCAAAATTGAGTTTAAGTTAATTAGATATTAATAAAAAAAGATAAAAGTGACCACTGCTTATAGTAATTTTGGAACGAAGTTTGACTGTATAATAAAGAAACAATTTTTGAAAAAATAAGGCATAAAACAAAGTTAAATTTAAGTGAAAAGCCATTGAAAAACTGTAGTGAATTTAACGAAAAATTAAGTGTTTGGTAAAAATAATAAATATTCTCTTTACATAAGAGTTTTATATTTTACTTTTTTGGGACGAAAGAAATTAAAAGAAAAATAATTTCTGACAAGAAAATCTAAACGAACAGTTTTTTTTCTCACTGTGTCGAACAAAGTAAAGTAATATAAATTATAATTCACTTTGTATATATTTGTGTAAATATAAATTCCATAGAGTTATTTAATTTAAGTGTGAATTTCGGTGAAGATTAATTAGGATTCCCGAACGAATATTTCGTTCTGGTGAGGTTCTGCGAATTAAATAAAAAATGTAAGTTTGATTAATTTTGTCCGAGAGAAAATGAGAGATTATGGAAACATAAAATTTTCTTTGTGTTTCTTTTTTCTTCTGTTGTGCTACATTGGCATAGCCAGGACGTTCATAAGCTTGGCTTCCCTTTAGTTTGGTTTTGTGTTGAATCAGGTAGTGCCTCAGAGAAAAAGAGAGAGATTGTTTGATTCTTTTCTGTTTTTTTGGCTTGTTATTCTTGTTAACAGACACCATAGTCTGTGTTTCATTAAGAATTAATGGACGCGATGAAAATTTCTGGCATCATTATATTGTAGACCAAAATATATAAAAATACAAGAGTGTTGTAAGGATGCCATTCAAGGGTGATACATATAGTGCACAGGTTTAGCGAAGTGCATCATACTCGCGTATATATTTACCCCATACTGTAGTTATCGATTTTCTATATACAGTGAAATATGTATATTAGATTTTGTTAGAAACGAATCAAATAGAGTACAATAACATATTGGTTCTTGTTTGTTTGTGACGATCAGCCGAGGTTTTTGTCTGCCATTAATGGTTTTTGGGAGAAGCACACATTAATTATTTATCCTTCGGCTTGGCTTAGAGGCTCTGGTCACATATTGCCAATCAATGATTGTTTGATAAACCTTAGATGGATTCGGTATATAAATTGCTCAATGAAATGTATCGTTAGTCATGTTTGAATGTATTATTAGATGGAGCTTGATGCGAATGACCAGAGAATAGAACTTCTGGTGTTAATGAAACTGTTCTCCATCGTGTATCTGTTTCTGTGAATTAAATGTAGAAACGATCTAATAAATAATTCCATAACGTACGTAACTCAGACTCAATGGTGGTGTTACTGACCAGACAGTATAATTAAAAGACGCAATTTTAAGGAATACTTTTAAATTTTAATAATTTTTTTTTCATGAGAAACGCAAAACAATTTATGAACTTAACCGTATCGCAAATACTTTTGGTATACTTCTATCCTATCGTTGTAGATCAAATAAAATGTTAAGTCGCTAAAACAGTTCGCTTTGTAATTTGTGACTCAGAAACGGCGGGTGTTAGTTTATTGTTTGCAATGATATAAACAATTCTGTTTATGAAAAATCAAATTCATAATATCGTTGTTGTCTTATCAAATAATTATTATTAATTTCGTTCTTTAGATTTCTATAAATTTCCATTCGTTTAATAGTTGTTTTCCTGTTAGTTTGGGATTTTATTGATAATGGAAAGTAAACCAGAAGTAGGTACGCATAATTACGTGGTGACATCTTAAACGACTGATTAATCAGTTAATTGAATATTGTTTCATTTTTATTTCAAAAACATTTAGATTATCTATCAGAAATCGAATTTTCCATAAATATTATTTGATTTATATATCGAATATTGGAAGCTTTTAACTATATTGTGGTTTGGTATACGGCAAATGAATGAATTCCAATCCATCTTTAATGGTTTTTGTATGTTGTAAATAGTCAAACACTTCGAATTGTAAATTTTTCTGTTTAGTTTGTGGTGTCCTTCAAAAATGGGTAGCGTCATTGAAGTTGATATGGAATACTTTATGCGTCAATTGAATGATTTGTTTTCAGCTATCGCTTAAAGAGACCATACAAGTTTAATAATGGATTAAGTTTTTCGTTTAATTTTTTGTGTTTCATTTTGGCGTTTTTAAATGCGTGTGTTATTTAAATTTTTGGATGAATGATTGAGAAGTGTGTTGATTATTAGAATATTTTTATGGGAATTTTATATGATGACACGGAATGACAACAGGCTAAAAGCTTCTTTGTCTGATAGTCTTTACAAAAATTTTTGGAAGAAGCTAAAGAGGAGACGCTAGTTTTTGGTTTATATTTTTGGCGAAGCAAGATCTGGTTTTATTCGGTTGATTGTATTCTATCGGATAGACTTTGGTTTGGTATACGCATTGTCTAGTTGCCTATTCGATTCACATTTGGAACTGAATTTTTGTTATCTGCTGACTTGAATATGTCTGACTTAGATTAAACGAATAATCCAGGTATTGATAGTTGAACCATCTTTGAAAGCAATCTCATGTATCGATATTGTATTTTACTGTCGGTTTTTATGAGTTGAGGGTTGGTCTATTGAGTGAACCAACTAGTTTTTTTGCCATTTGTGTATAAATTACCTATTGGAAATGTAGGCTTTTATGCCATATCAATTCGATAAATCGTTTTAATAGTTCAATGCAGATGATTTGTTGAAAGTTTCACCACTTAAATTGAGTTTTATTAAAAGGTTTCGATCACTGAGTACCAAATAGATTGGTACTTGTTAGTTGTTTTACATCGTTTAGGTTACATTAGAATTTTTATTAAATAAAAGTAAGTCTCACACCGACTGTGTAAAGTTCAGCCTTGTGTAACTATTTAAATGGCCCCCCATGTTTAGTGAGCAACTAGACGCTCTCGTTTATTTACTTTTTCGAATATTTTACACTGAAATTCATATTTTTTTTGAGAATATTTCTAATCAGAATTCTTTGTTTGTTTTGTATGCAGATAGCAATGTAATACCCCTAAGGTTTTTCACTTTTTTATTTTCATTCCATTTATGAATTCCAATTAGAATTGAATTCAAAGGTGTTTTCAGTTCGTGTTCAAATTATAGTTTTGCTTTGACAATAAATGTATAATTTCTGAGGGTCAGAATATTAGTTTTTATTTCCACTTCTATTTACAATTTGTGTTACAATGTAAAACTAGCTAAATTGTAGTGGTCCACAATTTAGTATATTCGAAGGGCACGTGAATCTCTAATTTGGTCTCGATGTGTGTTTAATTATTATAGAATTTATAATTGTGGTGTATGTCATTTATACACGGGTGTTTCTATAATCTCGTGAAAATCGAATGTAGTGATATCTGAAATTCATAAACCGTGTCTCATAAGTATTAGTAATGAACCATATTTTGACTTCCTGTTTTATAGAATAAAATTAACAGCTGGTTAGGCCATGGGAGTTATGAGAAGCTCTACCTCAAAGATTATTTTCAATTTTTATTTTTCGGGGTTTTAAACTGAACGAAAATTCTGATTTGATTGTTTATCATCTATTTAAGATGTTTAACTTGAAATAGACATCGAAAAAATGTAATTTTAATAATTATAGAAACATCACTTATGAGCTGTTTTTGTGTAAACGGCTTCGAAATATTCACGTTGGTAACTAGAAAAGTTCGATTGAAAATACACCAAAGTCTATTTATTTAGATAAAACGGTTGGAGGTAGATGGAGTCCCATACTGAATTAGGAATGTCTGAAGACAGCGTCGTGACTGGCATTATTGGGCCAGAGAGTAAATTGTTTCACAGACCTGGTCTCTGTCGAATGATATTCTATAAAATTTTTATTCTGAAAATATTAGGACGTAATAAGAAGAGAATTGTTTTATATATTTTTTTTTGTTCATACATTAAGTAATGTGGAGAACCTGAATTTTATAAATGTTTAATGTTCTGAGAATGAACTAATAATTGGCGAAACAAAGAGGGTATTGGGTGAAAGACCTGTTAAATACATTTGAGTTAGGTGTCATTGAATTCAGTGGTGGCCTGGGTCGACCTTACCGAATGCCAATCGATTATAATAATTTATTTATTTTGTTTTTTTTTGGTATTTTCGCAAGCAAAAATCGCTAATCGATTGAAAACGTTTTAGCGAGTATTGCAAAAGTCCGTTATCATTGTTTTCTTTAGACCGGCTTATCAAGCACGGACCTACTGAACGACTGATAACAATGCCAGTAGACTATGATTGACCTAATTCATTAAAATTGTATGAATTTTATTAGTTGCTTTATTTGGGAATTTGTATTTTTTTATTTTAATTTTATTGTATTCCTTTTTGGTTAATTGTCTCATACGGTCGTGATGAATAAAATGTGTTTGTTTGTTATAAAATTAAATTCTGTTTTAAAAATAGTTGATGTAATTGTACGAATTGATTACATAAAAGAATATGTATAATGCCATAATCTAGGAAAATTAATGATAATTAAAACAAATTACGTTTTGCATATATTCAGAATCGGTCAATCTTATATTGATTGAGGATAATCTAAATGACCGTATCGTTACATTACATTAGTCATGTAAACGCATAATTTTGAATGCAAATAATTATAATTATAATGCAATATGTAGTTCAATTCAATAATAGAAAAATGAACTTAATTCACTTAATTATTTTTTTTTATTTTATTTGTGTTTTGGTATCAGTGAGGTCTGTTTTGTTAATTTTTTGTTGTTGTTGTTTTAAAAATATACACAGATGATTGAACTAATTATTAACAAATAGTCAATTAAATACGAATAATCAGAGATTGGTAAAGGCCGGATGAAGTTATTTCATATTATTGGCAAATGTGTTTTATTTTATTTTTTTAAATTGAGTATTGCATTTACTTTGAGTACAACGAGTTAATCTTTGACAAGTGTTTAACAAAGTCTTTTTCGTTTTTGCCTATTGCGAACGGTTTTAGAGTAAACTGAACTAAATTATATTAAAGTAGGACATTTTATTAGATTATTTTAAATATCAATATTATTTTATTGTGATATCAGTTGATTATAAAAAAATTTCATAATTAAAATAACAAAATTGATGTTTGTGCAAATGAAATTAAAATTTTTGATATAATTCACCTGAACAGTGTGCATATGCTGAAACACATACAGTGGGAATTCGTTTCTTCGGACTTTATTGGACTTTTAGATTAGAAGAACTCGTTGTCAAGGTATTGGTTGGAAAAAATACGTTTTGATTAATCATCCATTCCTTAATATTAATATCACTTGAAATTAAAGTACAAATTCTTATCAATGAAATTATACATCATTATAGAAAGAGAAATAAATGAATAATAACGCGAATCTGTTATTTTTTTGTCTTTTGACGGAGCAAGTCACATAACTTGCGTTATCAACTAGAATTGTTTATTTTGTTCGCTGACTGACATAACAATAATGAGGTGATACTTTCTGTGATTCTTTATACACGTATGGGTTTTTATTAGTAGAATATCATTTTGATATCGTTGAACTTTATCAGATTTCCGTATTTCCATTGAATCAGATTTTTGTGTGAAAATGAAATGAAATGTGTTACGTTTAAATGTAAAACACAGTGAAATGGTATTTAAAAATATTGCTAAAGGAAACGAATTTCTTAAGGAATAATTTAATATTTAAAGTAAAAAATTTTATTGTGAATAAAACAATAATAAAACTCTCTTTTTTCTCTCTTCTGTATTCACTTTCTCTCAATTGGATACGGTAATGGGTCATGTGCATTCTATTTGAGGTTCATGTTGCAGTTTTCTTGTACATCAAACCGATGTTTGATCAAACAATAATAGTTTTGTATTATTTTTTTTTAATGAAAAATTTCTTCGTAATAATGTTTCATTTAAAATAAATTTACCTGTAATGAATGTAAAACAATCGGTATTAAATTGGTTGGTATACAGTTAATGTAAAATAATGATTTAACCAGAAATTATTTGATATCACGATCGAAATAATTATCTATAAAAGAGTGGAAAAAGGGGGTTTGCCATACCCGTTGTTTTCAACAAACTGATTTGTGATATTGAACAATAAATACATAATTTTACATGTGTAATTATTTGTTAAAAATTTAATAGTAACTTATGCATAATACTTTTCTTTTACCCATTTGATATAAAGACACAGTGTATCGTATGTTATTGAATGTACAAACAATTCAACATTTATGTATTACTATTTATTTACATTTGATATTTAGAAGAGAGCACACTTTCTTATTTATTACAAATAATAATAATCAAATTTCAAATAGACAAATTATCAATTGCAATTACACGGAAAATATGTTATCAGTTATGAATCAACATAAAATTATGATTATGGAAATGTCTGCACTTGGGTGATTGAACTAAATATTAATTAACCGTAATTCAATAAATGAGTTTTTAGTAGACCATCTAATTATTGGCAATTAAATTAACCAATTCCATTTAATAATTTATGATATTCATAATTTATGGAAATGTTAAATCTTTGTCTTTTCTACCTGTAAATTAAATAGATTTATTATTATTTTCTTTACTTTTTATTTTAATATTTAATTTTCACGGTAATAAAAAAAACGGCGTCGTTAAAATAAAAAAAAAAATTAACGTTAAATATCTAAAAGCAAATCGATTTCAGTTGTTGACTTCATTAAAACGCTTTGGCTAGACAGTTTATTTACAAACAATGCCATCCAATATTTGGATGGGTATGGTATATGAATTTAAGCGCGTCCGTTTGGTATATGGATATCCATTTCATTTTGATACTTATTCATTCAACGAGCCTCTGAATTTTAAACTAACAAAGAAAACCTTCAAAACGCTTCGAACAAAAAAAAAGAAATAAAAAATAAAGAGAATTTCGCGATCTTGTATAAATTCAATACGCAATTTAGTTATGAAATTCATGACGATTTCTATGTATTTATAATTATGTTTATCAATTGGTGGTTTTACAATTAAGTAGCTAAGCTGAAGAAAACATTTAATTACTTGTGATATTCCATAGAAATCAGTATGTTTGGTTACCGTTTTTATTATTACTCTTATTTTTTATTATGTATCGGTTGATATTTTAATTCAAATTGATTCTTAATTTTTCTTATTGCTATGAATATAATCATTAATGGTTTCTTGTTTTTTTGGATTCTTTACAGATTTGACATACTGTTTCTGATACGTAAAGACGGGTGACTAAATCTACAGCATCTATCGCAATTGACTGAATTACTTATTGTGTTCAGCGAGAGAACTGATTAATTGAGTGTTATAAATAACGTATGAAAGAAATCCACAAAGTATAATTAATCGAACAAGGATATTTGTGGTGAATATTAATGTACAACAGCTGTTGGATTACTTGTCTTAACTAAAGTGTTATAACCGAAACTCAATTGGCAAGATTGGGTATTCATTTTGTTAATTAATTCGTTCAACTGTTGTATTTAAATGTTAAGTGATTTGTGGTTTAAGTCAACCACAATTGAAGTAGTGCGAGACTGTAGTCGTGGACCGATAAATATTTTATTCATCGACAGCTGATAGTTGAGCAGCATAAAAACAATTCTACTTTTTTATCTGCTGGAACTTTGGAAGACTGTTAAATATACATTTTCACACTGGACTCTATTGATTAAAACGAAAAGGAAAACAGTACTTGGGAACATAAGTGAGATTGCACAACATTTAGAGTCATCATTCTTGGATTCCGAATAAATTTTACTGAAGAAACACTTCCAATATGTTGTACATATTCCATGTTGGTGCTGGGCAAATGCTCACATTTGATATGAACTATTGTGTTGCATCGTAAGTAATAACTTTTAATTAAAATTAATAATAATTTTTTATTCAATTGATTGGCCTAAATCAGTGGGTCATTCTTAAGTGCATCATATTGATTAAAGTGATTAGCTATTATTTGACTGCATTCCGAACAATCATCATTTCTCTTCTCATCTCTGTACGAGATTTTTGAAAAGAATAAAGAAATACAAAAAAAAAAAAAGTTCAACAGTTTATTTCTGACGTTATGAATAATTCGAAGGCAATTAATTTTTTTTTGCATGGAAAATTACCATGAATTTAAAATTCAACATTAATAAATTACATTTAAAGAAACTCGTATTTACATTTAACCAAATTGATTTGGGATTGTTTTCATCACAAATATTTGAATTTAACGATAAAAAGAAAAAAAAAAACAGCAATCGAATTGATATGTATCATGTCTTTTCTTAATTATGAAACATGAGATTTGCAATCTTGTTGTTGAGTCGTTAGAAAAATTGTCATGGCAAATATTCCCGCGTTTAAAGAGAATGGAGAGAAATTTGATTATTTCTTTTGTTTATTTGGGTGGCATTGTTGATTTGTGACAGATTAACGAGCCCAGAAAGGTGGACGAATTTTTAAATTTCATATGAGCCCCCATATCTCGTTTATTATTTGATACAGCACAGAATTGAATTCGTTTAAAAAATGGTGTACGTTCCGTTATAGCCAAAGAGAGTAAGAGAATGAAAGATTAAAGACCTAAAATCAATTAAACTGGGTCAAATTGCATAAAATGAAAACATATCGAATGAAAATGGGTTTTTCATATGTTTCACATCTGATTTCTTTGGTTTTTTTTATGTATTTATTCAGTATGGATTGAGTGAAATAAAATAACAAACTCTAACTGATGACTTTGTGTGTTCACACTTGACGTTTGTATATAAAATTAACTTAATTTTTATGTATCATAAAAATAGAATAGAATTGGTTTCAAAAGTTAACAACTCTACATATTTTTGGTATTAATTTAATTCAAATTGACGGCATCTAATAACGTTGAACCGAATCGTTGTACTATTATAGAGACATTTGTATAGATCTCTTCCGTGTAGCATTGAATTTAAAAAAAAAAACAACAACACAACAATTCACAATTTGATTATTTGATTTATGTATCAAGAGTGGTTAGTAAACGCGCAAAATAGACACCTCATTGTATTCAATTGAAACCGATTTCAGTTGACAAATAATTAAATGAAATTAGCTACCTTTAAACTAAAAGTACTGTTTTAGTGTGGTACTGTATTGTTTATATGAGAACGAGTCAAACTTGATTAGAATTGCCAATGAAGATGAAACAGAATAGAGAGAACGAGACATAACAAATTTGGTCATTGTAACCAAACTGGGCGATTCAATAAAACAGTAGTTCCATTGCTTCAAAAGGGGGGAATAAAACCTCTGCCCATGTCATGTTCTATTCAAGTAATACGCGTTTGAACTGAATTACCAAAAGGATTTGTTTTAAAATTCACTTGACAATCATGATTTTATTATTTTCAAATTAAAACTGCTGTTATATTACGTACTCTCATATGGCCTGACTTACAGGTTTATAATTTTATTTTTTATTATTGTTGGTGTTGTTTCTTTGTTACTGTTTATGCTATAGCACTATACCAGAGTATAAATGTTTGGTTGTCACAACCAGTTAAATATGAATATTATTAATATTAATGAAACATATTCGCATGAAGGTATGTTATCATTGTATGTATGCAATTTAATGCTGTTGATGTTTATATGAGTTTTGATTGTGTTGTTGCTGTTATTTTGTGGAGTGGCAAACTCCATTCGCCTCTCATATGGTTTAATTGAATGGTAGTTGTTGGCTATGTTTTAGAAACGAGTATAGCAACTATATATTGGTTTTATACAAGCTGTTTTATATCAGTGTTTTTTTTCTTTTATTATTAATATGATGAGCTTTTCTTGTTGTTTTTCATTTTTGGCATCAAATGTGTATTTGTTAGTGTTTAGTGTTTTTCTGTTTTTTATTATTTCTCATATCATTGTGTTGTGGCGTGAGGTGTTTTCTATATATACGTTTGTTTAGCTTACATAATGGCCTTATGATTTTAGTAAATAAGAACCAGGCCACAGTAAATTTGTATATATTTGTGTTGGGTGTAGAATATGAGGCTGAGAATAAAAAATTTATAAATGTCGTCATATGGAGGATTGGAGCACAATATGTTTATTATTTTGAATAATCAGCTGTAAAGTTGTTTTTTTTTCTACATACACATAATGATGATTAAGTGAAAGAACTTGTCTATGTGTTTAATATTCGTGATAGGCTTGTTTTGCCGTTTAATTTATTGTAATAACAATATTTTTTTTTTTATTCTTTCGTTGGTTTTATGTCAACCAGGTGGGTTATCTCTCTTCAGTTTATTCTGCAAAGAGAATCATAAAAAATCGCGTTGCTGTATAAAAATTTTATTTTATAAATTCTCTGTTTTGTATTACAAGATAACCTCGAAACACTTAGAACAACCAGCCAATTTTATATTTTCTTATTCGTAACGAATTGCATATTATGGTTATGCTTCAGAAAAATAAAATATTCACTTTGACTTGATTTTTATAAGCAAACGCATTAACGAAAAATATCTGCTATTTAGCGGATGATATAAAGTGAATGTGACAATGTCATGCGATGCAAATAGAAACTAACACCAATTTAGTTTATTCTTTATTTTTGCTTGAAATATACCAACACTATAAAAAAGAGGAACACAGTGATTTATGAAAATTTCACTAATCAAGTGAAAGAGTTTTATTTTTTCGATTTATATAATTAATTTTATTTAAAATGTGAGACTTCTAGTCGCTTCTATTTTGTTATTGAATGAAGAGTCAGTAATTGTAATCAATTTACAATTAATTTTTTAATTCTGTAAGCTTTCACGTCATCGAAGGGATTTGATTACTTCCTATCGATCCATATTGTTATCTGTTGTCCTTCAATGGTGTGTGCCATTTCTATTTTGTTTTTATATGACCCATAAGTCAGTAAAATGTCCATTGAATACTCATTGATTAAAAACTTTCTGTGTATTTTTCGTTTTTTTATTTTTAAAACACTCATAGATGATTCATATTGATTAAAATTAGATTATTTAACAATGTGAAATTATCTTATCGATGAAATATTTATGGTGCATACGAATGACATGAATAAACTATGTTGGGGAATCGTCCATTTGGTATTCTGAATCTGAAAATAGATTGAATTACACTCCAAATGTGATATAATGATTATTTGATTGTTTTATTTGCAAATAAAATTAGATGTGCAATAAAAACAAAAGCATTGAATGAAAACTCAATCTAAACATAAGAATTAAGGTATAATGCATGATTTATGGTTAACGCACCTGATTTCCCTTTGATATCAGTTTACAAAAATCTCATTGTCCATTCCATAATTGTGAAACGGTTCACAAATCATTCTCTCATACAATGAATATGAGGTTTGTTATTTTTTTTTTTTTTTTGCAAAAATCATTAACCATGTTACAGGTCACAATACCCATAATGATTCGTTGGTAATGCGAAATTATTACCTTTATAATTTTAAAATTCGTATATTTGACTAACAATTTATTTATTACGATTGTATAACAAGTATGTGTTTTTATGTTTTATATTTTGCACGGTATTGAAAATATGCGGGACGCCATTCTGTCTGGGTTGAAACATCATCATGATCTGTGCAATTATTTACTATATAAAATTTAACAAATCATTATATTCTATATAAAAACAAAATAAAAAAAAATCGTGTTGATTGCCCATAATGAATTATTAAAGTTAAGGAAACTTGATGTAATATAAATTTTATTATTCTCACCTTTGTTTATAATTCAACAACGGTGTAGATGAGATAAAATTACCTGACCTTAGAAAACATTTGGTACATTTAAAAACTATTCGGGATGCGTTCATTATGCAATGATTTATGCGGTTTGTAATACCGTTGCCACCTTTAAAATTGAGCTTTATAATTTTGTGTTTTATAAAAGCACATTGACGGTTTTTTGTTACAATTTGTTGTGTATGAATCACAATATAAAAAAAAAAAACAAAACAAAATCGAATTGTTTATTAATGTTAATTTAAATTGGATTAAATTACAACTCATTAATGATATTTAATTATTCATTTTTGGTTTGCATTTAATTAATACTTAATTGTATTATGTTTTTAGTAAAATGTTGTTTCTATTACAATTTTATTGTATTTGAATACACATAATAATTAAATTTGTATTCTCTTTTACAATTACAGTGTAGCATTGTTAAAGAGCGAAATAGAACGTGTCTATAAAATACCAATTTATGAATGTGTGCTGTTGGCGAGTGGCGGTGTCCTTTTAGATGATGAAAAAAAAGTGTGCACCCATTCAGCTGGGACCGATACAAATCCAATATTTTTATTAACAACTGTAGATTTAACAAATCAACAGCCATGGCCGAGTATAGACATAGGTGAGTACACTTTAACTAATGACAAAATGTTCGATGAATAGTCTATCATGATATTTGAATATAAACTGTATTCTTATCACCTTTTTATAGTTTGTACATTCAGTGAATGTCAAGCAATGAGAAAAAAAAGGTGGTAAACAAAGAGAATGTGAGTTACGTTGTTATAGGGAGTCGTTTGAATAAATGAGAAGAATTGATTTAAATGGCAACCCTTTAAGTGCACTTTATGGTGTTGTTTTTCACATTATTCAATGAACTGTCGCATACGATTTCCCGATCAATGACCTGCATCAATCCGAAGCTTATTGGGGTTCCTGCTGGAATATAATTTTGCAAGTAGCATAAACATGAATATTTAAAATTCATATTTGCCCAGCTATTTTATAGAAAAAAAACTGTAGACATTTAGTCTGTTATAATATTTTATGTTGTTATTTTCAATTTTGCTATTGAATTGAATGTGCAATCAGGAATATGTGAACGACCCTAAAGCTGCTTATCCATTCTGATAATAAATTCTGAGAGTTGAATCTCCTGAAACTGGGTTTCTATAATTGTATACGAATAATAAAAATATTTGTTATTCGTTTATTTTTTGTTCCTATAATTTATTGGAAACTCGTCAGATTAAATTTTATACGTTCAATTTGAATAACTCTGGAAGTATAATTTGAAAAATAAAAGTATATTTGCTGGTCTGTACCGATAAGACACATAATTTGAAATGTGAATAAATTCAATATTGATAAAAAATGAATACAAAATTAATAAATTGTTTTGCATGCAGCTGAAATAATTTATATTTTGTTACACTTGATAGAATCAGTGTGGGAAGATTTTTATTTTTATCCTATCTGGATTGGTATTGATATTCTGAAACGATTAATTAATTGATTTAAATTCAGACATTTTTTTTTTATTTAAATTCAAATTGTTATTTATCAAGAGAACATGTTTAACAGGTGATAGCATTGAAAATACACCTGGATTTTAAATGATTTGTAATTTTATAAAAGTCCATTCGTTGACTTTTGTTGTGGGGGGGTATTAATAATAATATTCTGAATATTCTCCAGAGGCAAGTGACACCATTAAGTTTATACGTTTTCATATTCACGCTTTTTGGATGACACAGCTAGAATTGGTATCCGTGATAACTGTGATTATATTGTAATAATAATAAACTGAGCCAATTTAAGTTGGTAATTTTTATTATTCTATTGGAAATCTTTTTGGTTGGTCAGTCAGTCAAATTATTGGTTCAAAGTCCTATGAAAGCATTAGAACGATTAATGACATACTGATGTCACTTAGAAACAAGCAAATAATAGGAATAAAAAAAAAATTAAATAAATAATCAAATGAATTACCTACATGCAAACATGAATTGTTATTTATATTCATGTTCATTTGTTTTTTTTTTTTATGTTCTCTGATATGAAAATTCCGTCTATTTGGTTGACTGTGACCAGGTTTGATGGAATGCTTTTTAATTTGCTATATTCATACATCAGAATTGTTTGTTAGCCATTTAAATTGAATTGTTAATTGGAATGAAGTTTAACACAATTTATTGAAATTATCAGAAATTAGATAAAATCGAATAAATGAATTCATAAAGAAACTGAAAATTTATTTGACTAGAGTTCTAATTAACGACAATTTACATTAATTAAAATTGGTGATGAGAGGTAAAGGGAGAGTTTAGTTTAATTGCATCTTAGAGATTCTAATCAAAATTTATTCTCAATTTACACCGTGTTTTTTATGTGTGGATTGTTTAATTTTCAAATAAAACATAAGACGAAATAATGAAGTAAAAATACTCTATGGTTGAATACAGTTTGTTTGGTTTGACGACAATACAAAAAATTCAAGTATTAAATTGAATAGAAAAATTCATTTGTGAAGCACAATTACCCGTCAGTTTGTTCATTACAACACCCACGCGATATGTTTTTGTTTTTAACTAAAAGTTCTGTATATGAACTAAATGTTTATTTTAAGGTGTTATGATTCTTTTGTTTCCTATAAATTTAACGTTTTCTATTATAAAGAGATGAGCATGTTTGCTTGAAATGAAATCAAACTTTTTAAAAAAAAATTTGTAATAAAGACGTAGAAAAGTCGAAACGTATATCAAAATTGGTTTTGATATTAATAGAACAATTAGATCAGACTTTTGGGCGTCATTTAACTACAATCACTTGCTAAGCTAGTTACACTTTATTTGTTTGTTTTTGTTCCTTCAGAAATCTTGATTGCATCGGACTTATGTTGTTATCATAGTAATTACAATTTATTTACAATGAAATTTTGATAACATAATTGATATCAAGTGAATGGTTTATTATCATTTAATGATGTTCCAGCTGTTTAACGGTTATTTGTTGTTTACTTCAATAACAACGAAGTTAAATGAATTATTATTCTTAGTTGATGAACATGTTTTTAAACAAAATTCTATGGATTAATTCATTTCAATTTTTTTTTTGATTTGTTTGTATTTTAGGAAAAATATCCGATGAGGTGACACGAAGTTTAGAAATGCCAGACACATATGAAACGGTTATTATCCGTTATGATTTAGTTAATAAAATTATAAATCTGGCCAAAGATGAGAGTAAAATATGTGGAAAATTAGTACATGAACAGCATTGGCAGCAGCTCGGTTGGTCAGCAGTGATTGCCAATTTAGACGATGTAGCTGCTATGTTTATAAATCGTTCAGAAGAATTCCTTGCAAATTTTGATGAATATGAGGGACGACGGGAAGAGCTTAAGGATTTATTATCAACATTTGAAAATGATTTGATACGATTGGCTGAGATTCCAGTACTTGCCGGTTTAGTTGAATATGCCGAGTCACATAAATTTGTTGGCTTCGATAAATTCTTCAATGAAAATAATTTATATACGGAATTAGGATTAGATGTCGAATCAGACGAATCATCTTCAAATGCACGATCAAGAGCCAGCTTGACGCCACCTCGACAACAAAAAGTTGGATCTCATGAACGTTCACCTAATCAATTAAAGACTGAGGTAATTACTCTTTAATATGTCATGCCTACTTAATTATATTTTTTATCTTTTCATTTGAATTTTTAGGTCACTCCAAGGATGACTGATAATCAAAATGCACAGAGTATGACGTTATTACAATGGATTGCAGGACCAAAAGTACAAACAGCATTAAGGAAAATTGCTGAAGTGTGTACGACAACTTTTCAAATGTTGAGCCCAGATAAATTGGATACAGTACGAGCGAATGTGACCAGTTCAAAACAAGATGCACTATATGTAAGTTAAAAACTTTTTTTTTGTGTTGTGTTCATGTTTAATTTAATGACGTTTTTTTTTACAGAGTCATGTAAGACAAATTAAGGGTTTGGAAAGTCGGTTAACATCACTCGCAAGTTTGATGAGAAATGCTGATGAATTAGTTGAAGAGATAATCAATTTGGCTGGTTCGCTAATTAAAAATAAGGAAGATGCATCGAAAAATAAAGACCCAACAATCATACCGGTCTTATGTTCATCACATCATAAAATATTGCGTGGTATTTTGGAGCGTTACCAGAAATTAACCGATATTAGGAAACGAATTATAAAAGCAAAAGAGGAACTGAGTATGAATATAGTCAAGCGATTACCGTAAGTGAAGTTTTTTGGGTCATATGTGAAGAGCATTCAAATCATCATCTAATTAACATTAAAATTCTTTGCAGATTCATAAATCTCTATGAGAATAAAATGATGGAAATTGATGCACAATTAGTGTTTATGCATCATTCGATTCGACGTTGTTTGTGCCATTTACGTATCATTGAAGAAATTCATATAGCACCTAGCATTTATGTATCAGCTGTGTCAGAGGTTGTGAGACGAAAACGATTCTCAAATGATTTCTTACGGGTACGTTGAACCTTAATTAAACAATTTAAAAAATTTTCTTATTGTCGCGTGATAATTTTAATCTCTATTGGTTTTTAATCAATTAATATGCATAGAGGAATACTGTATTATTATTGTCTAGCAAAAATATGAATGTTAATTAATTTTATTATTTTCATTTTCAGTGGGCTAATAATTTAGCAGCAAAATTAATGGCAATCTATAGCGATGAAATAAAACAACGTGCTGATTTTCGTTCAGCTGTAGGAGAACATTTTATGTGTGCAATGTTTAACGGTCTAAATGATGTGCCGTCCACATACGGTATGGATCCACCGATACCGTTTGACACAAATTTACCCGAATTAACAACGAGTGGTAAGTGATGTTAATTAACAGAATCACATTAATAATAATTTTAATTGTTTTTCAAATGTGTTTTAATATTTTGTTTGTTTCAATTTTGAATAGATGTTGAAGAGCTCTCTAAGAATTTTCCACATGTTGTACCACAAATCACTCCATCTGACCTGAATACTGTGATAGAACTTTTCAAAATTGGGTAATTGTTTAAAATGATAAATAAATAAAAACTTTACCATTACAATGAATTCCTTTAATTTTTAGGTCTGAGGATAAGGTCAACGTTGGCAACAAATCTTTGGACACACTTTCTAAACCACATTCTCTGTTTCCTCAACTGAAAGAGTAAGTGATTGTGGCAAATAATTTAATTCCAAATGAAATTTTATATCTGTTTGTATTCTGGTATTTTAGTGGATGCGATTCTGAAACTGATACGGAGGAGTTTGAGAAGGTTTGCCGCAGTCCGATTGAGAAACGTATTCAAAATCCAGTGACTGAACAAACAAAACAAACAGTTGATACATGTACTTCTACAACATCCATTCAACCGACACCGCAATCAAGTGAAATGTATACATCATGTACCGCATTAACTGAGACCTGTAATGCAGAAACATTAACTGAGGTGCGAAATCATTCTGATAACATAATGTTAAGCAAATTTCATTCAACTAACACTCTAACAACTACTAATCAATTACTGTCAATGAAAAAACCGGCACGTAAATCAATGACTATAAAGAAATCAGTGGATAATATGTTACCTTCGATACCGGAGGTATTCTCACCAGTGATACAAAATGATGAGACTACTACGCTATCAGATGATATAAGTGTTGATTCAAAACCAAATAGTGATAATGATTTAAATGTGGGCCACCATGAAGCAAAACATTCAGAAAATGCAAATAATTTAAATCATAATGAATTCATTGATTCTGAATTTTACATTGAAGAATCATTACCATCTAGTTTAAATAGTGATAATGATAGTTTCACAAATGATCAATCTGTGGATATAATTTTGCCATCATATCAATGCCAGAGACAATGTTGTATGCATACCTGTTGCCATCGTGTAGCAGATAATGAGATCCAGCATACGTCTGATGTTAATATTGATCCTTATGTATCATCTCATGTGACCGAGGCAGATGCATTAATATGTTTATTACAGGTATCACCCAATTTTGCATATAAGACCACAAAACTGTGTCAACAAATATCTAATATTTACATACATAATATGCATAACACAAATCCGGAGTTATTAGTTTATATATGAAAATTTATAAAATATTTGATGCTCAATTTAGTGACTATAGTTAAATGCCCATGACTTTTCTACAGAGACATCAAAATTCAATTTGTGTTTGTTAAATATGTCGATGGCAAAAGGATTCATCAAACGATAAATATTTTCGTCAAACTATACCAAAATAAATCTGTAGAGATGTCATTTTATTTATTCAATTCCAAATCACCTAATTGTGCTAATTATATATAAATATTCTTCTGTTTTATCTCTTTAGTTTTTATTATAATTTTTCATTTAATTGCATTTTAAATGAATGAAACAGAAATTTGCTTATTGGTGGCCAATTTTAAAATATTGCATAATATGATATATTTAGATCCTACATACTTAAATTTTATTATGCATATTTGCATTAATTTATAAACTAATGATTTTATATTATCATTATTAGGATAATTTGGGTTCAACCAGAACTGAAGTGGAAAACTTGAAACGAATTATTTTGGAGCTACATAAAATTTCACAAGAGACCATTGATGGATTACGTGATCAATTGGCAGCTATTCTAAAGACGTCAAACACCAACAGGTCTGATGTGGATGATGAAATTAAAAAACTTTCAGAGACTTGGACTGACTTTACCCAACAGACGGCAATACATGAACGTGAATTGATACAAAGGATGACTGTTGATCATGAACTTGAATTGGTTGATATTAAGAATGAGTTGCAACAAAAATTAAATGAAATGGATTCAATTAAAAATCAATCTGAATCAGCTTTAAGAGAACGCGATGAAATTGCCAACAAGTTGCAAGAAATTGAGACAAAATTGAATGATTCTGACAAAAATAAAGAATTGGCACTCAATGAATTGCGACAAAAGCTAAGGATGGAGCATAAAACTGAGATCGAATCTTTGCGTTGTCGTTTCAAACTGATGAGTAATATGGAACGTTCACCATCGGACACAAGTTTGGAGAAAATTGATCGTCATGATGTGGAGAATATGATGCGTTCAACTCGTGAAGTGGATATTCCCACATTTGATAGACAGTTTGAAACTGCTCCACAAATGTCTTCTTCGCCACGTGCTGCTCTGCATTACAGGGATATGTTAAGTTCTATTATATCTGATAAAGATCAACAACTAGACAATTATCGTGAGCGTGAGATAGTGATGAAGGAAGAAAATAACAGATTAAAACAAATGATTGATCAAATCACATCAAAGGATGACTCTGAAATCAGCGACTTAAAGAAAATGTTGGAAGAGTCTCAGTACAAAATCAGTGAACTTGAAGGTGCCGTAAAGAAGGAGCAAGCAAAGAAGGTTCAGTTCATGGAAAAGTCAACCATGTCGATATCGGAAACAACAATGACACAGTCGACCAGAAATCGCATTAATTCTTTTGCCAGTATTGAAGGTGTGACGACTAACGATGTGGTTGTGATTGTCTGGAATGCAAAACACAATCAATTCACATTAGTTCAAGTGAATAACACAATAAATTATTGTTTCATTGACTTTACCTAATATGAATGTTTAATTTTTAGGAAAGTCCAGTTTTATTTTTTGTTCATCCGGACAGTTATCGAGCATTAAAATTGGAAGCCCCACCATCTGCTGACAAGGCCTCTGAACTTCCATATTATTTAGGGTTGGTGACACATAAGGAATTTTGCCATGCCAAAAAGAGTGTGAATCGTTACAACGTACAAAAGGGTACCCGATTTTATCGTGTGAAGGTGATACCATATACAACGAAATCGACTGAAATCACTGGATCCCAAAAGAACTCTAGTTAGTTGTTAATATTTAATACTTTGTCAATATCAATTAGATTAATGCTAATTGATTAATCTTTTAGAGTCGAGTGCTTTGATTAAATCAAGAATCAGCTCTGATTCCATAATGGAATTAAAAGAAGATAATGAGTGTAACACATCAATGACAACAAGTCAAACAACAAACACTAAAATGATTGATTCCGAGGTCCAAACGGATTGTGTCGATGGCGATGTGCCACATTTGACAATGAGCGAAGCACCAACATCACTTGATATGATTGATTCTGGGGTCGTGAAAAGTGACTATAAGGAGCGTACAGAAAGTTGTGGACACGATGATGATGATATCAGCACACGAAGCTTATCAGAACAGAGTCAAGAAACGCCACAAGGAATCTTTAATGCATTGGAGGTAATTATTAAGACTGAGAATTGATGATTAGGCTACCACATCATCTCTGTATCTCCCCAATAGAAATTATTTAAAAATAAACAAAACTCATATCAGTGATCACATCAATGAAACAAAACAAAAACCAAATGTGCTTATCCAATATAGTTGGAGGATTTAATTCATATTCTACCAATTTGAGGAATCACTCACATACATTTAAATTAACCTGGTCCCAGATGAACTATGTTCTCTAATCATCACACTGATATTTGGGTATAGAATAGTATCTAAAAACATAAAACTTAGAAATACCAAAAACAAAATATCTAATTTAGCTGTAGCACTTTAAAATCATCTGCTGTAGTACTTTGTCTCATAACGTATCATCTTTATAAACAAAAAAGAAATAGTCAAATCATAACAATGAATTTGGAATATGTAGCTGTACATGTTGATATAGATCTTAACTCTATTACATTTATTGAATTATTCTTAAAAATGATCTCAAATTGATCAATACCATATGCTTCTCTATAAAATCAAATTCATAGATAAAAGTGGATAAAATTAACAAACGTAACTAAATTTATGTACAAGCAGGATGATGATATTACAATTCTAACGGTGTCTGATAAATACAAAGATTCTGAATCTGATGTAACGTATTCTGACAATCCATCATCGGATGAAGATGAGACAATTAGTACGGATGACGAGGAATATAGACACCATCAAATTGGATGCATTATTTCTTAAATGGGAACATAACCCTGAATATAGTTTGCTTACCCAATATAACGCTAAATGAGATCGGCGGCACTGCTTTTCATTTATATTGTAGTTTCCATCAATAAAAACGATGATTTCCAACAATAATTAAGGGTCAGCGGATCGGTTATAGGCTAGTGTCATTCCAACTTCTTTCAATGCACCTCAACCATTTTCAATGATGCATGAAGGATGTGCTTTTGATTAAAATTTATTATTAATTTTCGCTATTTTAATTTTTAATTTAAATCACTTAATTTTATGTTAGGCTCACTAGTTTTCTAAATGTGAATTCTGTCGTGTTTATTTTCTATTCTAAAAAAAGTTTAATTTATGTTTGATATTTTATTCTTGTGAAATTCACACTAAAGTTGTAATTATATTTTTATTAGCTACTACAAAAATTATTTACAGAAGCACGGTACTAGAATGTCACTATTAACATTTGTAACACCTGTGAAACTGGATGAACATTGAAAGAAAAAGAAAAGAACATGCGAATTAATGAATTTGTATTTTTGACCGTTGAATGTTTCGCAATTATATTGATAATCAGAAATTAAGAAAGAAATAAGAACATAAGAATATTAAAAATCCAGTGGAGTATCCTGATGCTTCTGGGTTCAATAAACCACTGATCACTTGATCGATGAAAATCTTCGTCTTCATGGTGAATCGACACCATCAAATTTCTCTGCTGAATAAATGGCAACTTGTTTGTTTGTTGTTTTTTTTTTTTTTTAATTTTGTACTCTCCGACACACAGTCGACCAGAAATGTGATCAATTGAATAATTTAAATGAATTTTTTCTTTATGAGTTTAGTGAATTAAGTTTAAAAATTTAATTATAATTGAATTAATTTGTATTCACTGTGTTTGTTCCGACATTGAATACATAACTAGTTTTGAATAAGGAGTGTATTTCAATTGATTACTGACCATTTATAAGTTTCTATAAAACAAAAAAGAAAACGATTGTTTTGTTTTTTTCAATTTGTTTAATTAGTTTAAGTTATATATCGAGATAAGATCATATTATGTGAGTGTAGCAATGAATGATGGAAACAAATATCTTCATAGCACACCGTAGACGAGTTGAATTATTTATAACATTGATAATGATGGAATATTATGTGATATAAACAAATGAAAAAAAAAATTACAAGATACACTAATTTTAATGTAAATAAGACAAAAAAAAACATGAATTAACCATAATGTAAATTAAGTAGTAACCATATGACGAAATGAAGAACAGAATTGAAATGTAAGAGGCATAGAACAGCATAGATTTTGAATTAATGTTTTGTTATTTAAACAATTGTGAATTTCTAGTAGAGAGCTTAATGAATATTGTATGAATTAAACACTTTTAAGAAATTTGATATCAATTCTGCGATATTAACAGTTTCTCTTTATCGGTAAAAGTAAAAATGCATTATGAAATCACTATTTGGATTTAACATAATACAAACAAACAAAATATTGTTCTAATATTGATAATAGATTCTAATGAAAAATGATTAGAAATAACGAATACACACCATCATTAATAAGCGATTTAAGACGAGCTAGAAATTATTTATTATGGATTTTTTAAATTAACTGTATGTAATATCAAAAACAATTGTGCCTGGTTTAATTTTAATACGAGAATGTAAAAGAGAATGTTGACGATATTTAATATGCTAATGTCATCTTTTAACTATGAAATGGTTTTGTCCTTGTAAAACGAGTGATTTTTGTTTTCTGAATTGTATTGTGAAAATCCTCGGATAGTAAGTAATTTCTATTTTGTATTATTTCTTAATAATTCAGGCAACCAACTCAGAAATATTTAAGTTATCTTAAAAAAATGAAAAAAAAAATAAACACTAAAATTTAGCATAAGATAACGTAAAATTATACGTTTATACTATTGGATACATATTCTAAAAGAGAAAATCATAAGAAAACCAATTTGTTGTAAGAAATATTTCTCTACAATATCTTACCGTTTAGTTGAATTTATGTAATGTAATTTTATAATTCTGATAATGAGAGCATAACGTTCTTTGGCATAAAAACTCTGTACTTTTGATTTTATATCATGTATATAGAAAGGTAATTAAATGCTACAAAGTCGTATGTATAAAATTATGTCTCATACATACCATAAAAATAAAACAAACTATGTTTGAAATTAAGATGCATGTTTTTTACTGAAATTTAATTTACAGGAAAACTGCAGCATTAAAATTTAGATAGTGGCGCCCCTAGCGGCGACCGAGTCAACTAAAAAAATGAAACTTTTGGGGAAAAAATTCAGATTCTTTGACAGTGGCGCCTCTAGTGGCGAACGACACAACTAAAAAAATGAAACTTTTGAAAATGAAATTGAAGAAATTTTCTAAAGTTTCATTTTTTTAGTTGGTATAATCGCCACTAGGGGCGCCACTATCTATGTGCTTTCTCCATGAACAAACTGAAATAATAAATTTAAGTGAGAGCATAGTTATTTTTAATGATATTTTTATTATTTTACTTGCAAATTTATGTAATATCCAATATAATACATAAAATCAATATTTATAGTCAGTATAAAAATACAATACAATACCAAAAACTAATTTAAATTCATTATCTTATCTAATTATCAAGTATAAAACACACTTAAGGTGTATGTGATCGTACGACATGCAAAGGATATTATTGATGACTCTTCATACATACTCGATCCATAATTAAATAAATTAAAATGTGGCAGTTCAAAAGGTCTGAAATCCATCGGAATTTATGTACTTATAACTTCGATGGATTAAACACCTAATCAACATTAATTTTGTTTCAAATTCTCTTATTAATCGGTTGCCAACAATCATAAATATTGATTGCTAAAGGAAATTCCAAGCTTAAGTTTAAATTCAAGGTGTGTTAAAATAATCAATCAAGGGGTAATAAATGAATTAAAAATAGTGGTGTCATCAACAGGAAAGTGTATGTTTGATCACAGCCGCTCTTAACAGGAGCATTACGTTTTCTAACGCTTAACGGATTCAACGTTAATCTTGCAATTTCCTTAAAACTTTTTCCATTTTTTTTTTCATTGTTTTTCTAAAAAATTATTTGAATAACATTTAACATTAATTTTTCTTGCAACGCCAAACACAAATACTTCTAATCGTTAATTAAAATAATAAATAATTTAAATCAATTAAACGCAGACACGATTAAAATACAAAAATTACAAACAAATAATTCAAAAATAACTTTGCTTGTTGTCTAATTAAAATAGAAATTCTCTCAAATAAAATCTCCTAAACTTAATCGTGCTCCTTCACTACTTAAATTAATGTTTATGCTTTTAAAAAGAATACTATTATTGTCATCATTCTGATCTATCAGATTGCTATTCTTCATCTATCGTTGAATATTGCAATTATACGATTAATTTACGCTATAAACTAACTTATGATTACGTCTTAATACTAAGAGTGATTGCATTAAAGGTTCATCTCATTTTCACAGAAGGCAAAATTCTTGTCAAACTCGAATTGGTATCGCATAGTAATTTACTCCTCGATTACTTCAGTGTCCACACGAGATGAACGAATACCAGATTTACCTGTCCATGGGTAAATGTCTGGACATGGTTGGCATGTTCTCATGTATCGTACACCAGACTTGTGCCAGAGATTGCACACTTTTGGATGATGACAACGTTTTGGACGGTCCTAAAACAAAATTGGAATTAGAAAATAAAATACAAACGACAGAAGATTTCATATTCATCACATACCGAATAATCACATTGGAATGGCTGGAATGAATTCAATCGTGAAATTGGTGTTGGGTCGCGTACCCATTGTAACGCTTGCCAATTTGTAACTAACCATACGTCTTTCATTTGATTGATGGCGTCTAAGAAATTGATGAATCCTTCCTTATGATGTGGATGAGTGAACCAAGCAGCATGATAATAGAGTCCAAATGGTGCACGATTTGTTGTATAATGACGGTCAAAGTTCTTCATCAACATCTTGAAGACACCTTCCTTATCTGGTGGATTTGAACAGGCGTCACCCATTGAGCAACGACCACCATTCAAATCTTGCCACATAACCATTGGAACTTCCCATACTCCTACAAGATCAAAGAAGAAAGTTTAATAAGAAATCAATCTCACTTAAAAGCTAAATAATATTCACCTGGATAACTCTTAGTTGGACATGGTGGAATCATGCAGTCGTGGAAGATTTTATAATCCAAAGTGTATGGCCAACTAGGTGGTCTATTCTCATATACAGGCATTGATGAGTCGTATGTGAAATTTGAATCGTACAACATCTTAAACATTTTATTACCACCAATTGATAAGAATGGTGCTCTCATACCACGTACATCTTGTAATTTAACTCCACCATATGCTGAAAGAATTTCACGTTGTCCAGATACTTCACGAGTCCATTTCTTTTGAGAGAATTGTTCACCGAAACTATGCCTACACATGAAACAGATAATTAGTTAGAAATTCTAATAACAGAATTTTTGTATGTGTATTAAAAGCTGTAGTGATTGTCGTCTGATTATCAAATGTATGATTAATGTTTTCTGTTTGTGTTTCGGTATAGGATTAAAGTATGGATGATTAATTAGGATTTTCTAGGACCAGAAAAGGAAAAGGTTTTATAACGTATTGTTGAATTTATCCGTTGTGTTTGTGTCTGTGTGTTGTCAATTAATCTCCACTTCCACTTCATTACTATTCTATATGATTACTTACGATACAGTATGTGATGCCATTTCATGGCCATCAGAATAAAGATTTTGCACTTGGCTGTAGTCGGTCCATTCATGGGAAACATAAAATGTGGCACTGATTGGACATCCATTTGGATTCACACGTCCCTTCTCAAACAAGTCGGAGTACAATTGTTTATTCAAATCATTAACAGAATCGTCGAATGTAATCAATACAATTTGTGGTACTGTCTCAACTGGTAATTCGCCTGATTATCGTTTAATGCATTTTACATGAACATTAAGATGATTTATATGTTTAAGCATTTGATGGTTTTTATCGAATCAGAATGAAATGAAAGAAATAGAAAATAAAAATAGTTATTAAGCGAACTCATAGACTGAGAATGTTTAGAACTGAAAAAATTTAATTAAACATTAAATCGAATGGATTAGAATCTCAAACTGGTATGCATGTTTGATCCTTGAAGTGATGGCAATTGAACGAATGGTATATTATGGCCAATTAAAAATCTCCTTAATCACTTACGACACTGTGTGTGATGCCATCTCATGTCCATCCACATATAAATTTTGTACTTGTGAATAATCAGTCCATTCATGAGATACATAGAAGGTTGCCGATATTGGACAACCATTGGGATTCTTGCGTCCCTTGCCGAATAAATCGGCATAGTGTTCCTTATTTAAATCACTAATAGCATCATCGAATGTAATTAAAACAATTTGGGGGGTTTCATGAAGCTCTAATCCTCCTTTTATGGCACAGTTTCAAATTTTCAATTATTCATTGGCTAAAACCATTTATATAAAAAAGTCAAATTGAAATTGTTATCTTACCTGGAATTTCCTTGCCACCGCAACTACAATCTGGCAATAGACAGACATCTTTCCGGCACTTGGCAGCTGTCTTGTCTGGTGTTGGTTGTGGATATAGAGGATCTGGACGGCTTGGTGGGAATCGATAGATGTCAATAAATTCTACTGCCTTTGATACAATTGATCCAGATGGTTTCAATGTTGGACGAGACCGACTAAAATAGAGAACCATTAGCGATTTTATTCAGTTTAACACACAATAACTTAATTACGGTGGATGAGTTCCACGATTGACTGTTGTTGTTGTTTGTCTATCATCCTTTGTTTGACCACTGTGTTGGCCATTTCCACGAGTTCTGGTATTTGTTCTATAAAATTACGAAATAATCGATTAGTAAATTCAATTTGAATTTATCACACATCTAATTTGCCAAAATCAGTTAAGGAAGCGTTTTACAATTACAGAACTAAGGTCTTAATTAATTACTATATCATTTAATAGAGATCGAATTAAGATAAAGGAATCTACTGTCAACACTACTTACAACAACATGAAGAAAACAGAGTAAATAAGAGAATACAATGAATTGTAATTACTAATATTTGGATTACTCCAATATGATGGTGCCAATTAAATGGTGTATAATAATCAATTCACCCGAAAATAATACATTTAAAGATTCAGTAGTACATTTAGTAAGTATTATAATGTGCCAACTACTAATTTAAATGTAATTGATATGGTTCATGTGCTAATATTGTAATTATTATGTGTCACATCTAATCTAATAGTATTTTAATTGTGATTAAGAGTCAATATGTTGAATTTAAATATAATAATTATAATTTATACAATGGCCAAAATATATTCCATCTATCCAAATGAAAGTTAAGTCAAATATTCAGTGCAACATGAAAATTTTTAAATGAATTACAAGAAATGGGATCTTTTTAATAATTTCTCCCCCTTAAATATCTCATTGATATGCGGTGCTAATTAGCATTTGTAAAAATAATTCCTCTTCATGAATTCTAGTTTACACAAGAGATTCAACAGCTATGGATTTTGTATTTACACGGTATAGACATTACATGAGAGCGACAAGATTTACTAATTGAACTAATCAGAGTTACATTCTGATCACGATTAAGAAGCGTGCATCTGATGCAAATGAAATTGATAAGTATGATGGAATATCCAACATGGGACCTAATGAAAATCAATAATTTCATATAAGGATCCAGTTAACTATTACTAATTAGAACTATGTTTCTTTGATCTTTACATATTTTGGCCTTACTAAAAGGAATTACATTTATAGATTGAAACATAAAATGTTTCAGAAAGAAATTAATTCTTTACCAAATTATAAAATATTTTTCAAATTTGTCTACCTTTTACAAAATTATATTATCAAATATGTTTTTCATTTAACATAAAACAATCGCTAATTGTAACAACAACAATAAAAAAGGTGTGTTAATTAATTTTGGCGACAGGTAAGTGAAATAAGACTAACAGCGGTTTCAACATAATCCATAATATCACAAGAGTAATTAATTATCTATTGGGTATTTAATTTGGAATACATAATAAACTAATAATATACAAAAGTATCTGATTCCTTTTATGTAATTCTCTTGGTATTAGCAATAGAAATTCACTAAATAGGATTCCAAAATTACAATAAGATAGTTCCAATATTAAAAGGATTAGAGATTATGTTCAATTTTTTTTATGCTAATAATTGCTTATTTGAGGAGGATTTTTTTTTGTTTTAAATGAAATTAATTGAAATAGATTTGTTTTAAAAATGGTAGACGAAAATTGGTATTTTATGTTTTGATTTAAATATTAATTGTGCCGTGATACCTCGATGGAATTTCGTTGCATTTAGTATTTGGTGTTGTATCAGTGCATTTCAATGAACGGCCACTAGCTGGTGTTGTCGTTGAGAATCCGGGAGCAGTTGGTGTTGCATTGCCCCGAGCAATGGTTGATTTTAATGCAGCATTCACTCGTGAGAATCGTTGAGTAAATGATGGTCTTAAACTACTAATACTGATTGCAGGTGTCGTTGATGGTGGCAACGTAGTCGTTGTTGTCGACGTCGTGGTAGTTGTTGTTCTTGTCGTCGTCGATGGAGTTGTCCTTGGAGTCGTTGTGGTGGTCGATGTCGTTGTTGTTGTCGTTGTGGTTGGCGCCTCCGTTGAACTTGACACTATGAATTCATTTGGTTTTTCATAATCGAGATCATCCAATTCAAAATCATCGTCATATTCTATATCATCATCAATATCATCGATTTCAGGCTTTGCTTCAAGTGCTTTAGCATAAGCCTTGACTTCTGATTCTGTTGGAACATTGAATTCTGGCATTTCAACGGTGGGCCGGAACCGTTCGCGAGGTTTCTCTACTTCATGTGTAGAAGTATCATAAACGAATCTAGACCGTTCTGTGGTCTCTTTAATTTGTGGTGACTCCGACGACACTTGACGGAATCGTGAGGTAAAGTGTTTTGGTTTATCAGTAATTTCAACTACTTTTTCTTCACCTCTAGCTGATGGTATTTCATATTGATTGATACGAAGTCTTTCATTTATATCATCTGTTTTAAAATTATCACGGATTTTTGTCTGCGGATTGATCCGGACAAGTTTCTTTCTAACCGTATACTCTGTTCGAGGTCGATAAGTGCTTACTGGCACCTGTGGTGCATACTGTTCTTTGTCTTCTAACTCCAGACTATTCTCAGTGGTCGACACTACTTGATATTTGAATCGACCTCGAAGTGAATCATAATTGAATCTACTTCTTGATGAGTCAAATGAAGGTTGTTCATTGCGAATTAATTCTGTAGTGGTCGATTGAGTGGTCGTTGGTGCTTCAGTGGTGGTAGTTGTTGTTGTAGTGGAAGTGGTTGTAGGAGCTGGGGTAGTTGTGGTCGTTGTTGTAGTGGATGTGGTAGTTGGTGGAGTAGTGCTAGTAGTAGTTGTGGTAGGAATTTGATAGGATGTTGGGGTTGTAGTATAATCAGATGCTGGAGGAGCAGTGATAAGGAAATAGGAACGGTATTGTGTAGAAGATTGTAATGGAGTCTCTGTTGTTGAGACTGGACGGTTTACTGGGAAATTTTGTTTAAATAAGGAATTTGGTCTGGGTGAAGCATAATATGGAGAAGCACTTGGTTTTGCCGTTCGACCAGAAATTTCATCTTGCAACAAAGTTCTTAAGCTTGTGTATGGTGACACAAACACTTTGGATGCGGTTGATGTTTCATAAGTCCGATTCAATGAGTCTTTAAATATTTGTGCTCTCGATGTGAACAATGGACGTTCAATATAATTCTTCTTGGAATAAATTTCTTTGGACTGTAACGGGGATGGTAATTGTTCATCTTTTTTTGCAACGGTTTCTTCTTTATGTCCATTTGGGAAAATACCGACAATTGGACTTGGATTCCGATTCACAGGGAATTTCCAAGAAGCCGGTGGTGAATAAGTGGTTGGTTCCACTGGTTTTATTGGATTTTCCTTTACAACATCAGCATTGGATGCAAATGATCGTTGATATAGTGGTACCAATGATATTTTTGGTTCCACAATTTGTTGTGTTCTATCGATTTGATACGATGGAACAAATGAGAGTTTGAATCCACTCAAATTCTGTTGTTTTAAATAATACGACTTTTCTGTCGTTGAAGTTTTCACAGTTGGTGGAGGAGGTGGTGTAGTAGTAGTAGTTGTTGTTGTAGTCGTGGTGGTTGTTGTACTTGGCGTAGTACGGGGTGTAGTAGACGTCGTTGACGTTGTAGTTGGTGGTGGTTGATAATTATTATTGGGCACTTGATAATTATGTGATTGCCCAACGAATTCAATAAATTCATTACGTTTATATAAATCCGATGGATTATATGAAATTTGTTTAATATTTGTACGCACTATATCACGCGGTTCATAACTAATTACAGCCGGTTGATTTGAACTAGCTGCTGTTAAATTATGGGAATTATTGTCTATAACTGTACGGTATTGATTTACATTTGTATTTGATAAATTTAAAATATGTTCATGTGCAGTCTGTTCACTTTGTCTATTTAAATTAACACTTTGTATCGGTTGTGTTATATAATTATTACTAGATGGCTTATTTGTGGCCAATTCTGGTACTGATGATCTGTTGAAAACAATAAGATCGTATTTTACAACACATAAGCTTTTCATAATTTTTATTATTTGAATTTTTTTTTATGATTTCTTTTGATTCATTAATTGAGATTTTATTTTTTCTAAATTTTCAACTCTAATTTCCAATTGAAATTAATTAGATCCAAAAACAAAAAAAAAACTGAAGAATGTTATGTGTCAAACTGTGTAAATGTGTATTTAAATACAAGTGTTTCTGTTATTAAAAGTCTGTTGGTATCAAATTTTTAATTAATTAACAAAATAACTAAAAGAAATTTCAAATAGAATGAAATACAGACTATTATATAGATAGTGTAGGATCAGCATGTACGAGAAATGGCTAAAGTTGGATCATAGCGCCCAAACTAAGCGATTTTTTTTTATAATTTTTTTTTTTCTTGCCAATTTGCAATTGAGAGATTCAGGATAAATTAAAAGAATAGATGATCTTTTTGGTTAGTCATAATGTACTGATATAAATTCCGAATCAAATGATGTTCTATTATGAATTTATATTTAAATTAGTTTTCTCTATGCAGAAGTATACTACTACTGAATAAATCAAATGATGTCTAAAGCATTTTCTCCCAAATAATTTATGTATTCTGGTCAATATCCATTGATTAATCCAAATAACTACAGTTCTACATGTTGAGATAAATCAAGTGATGTGTTCCAATGTGGAGTTCTGTTTCAGTATGATGAAATCCATTGTTGATAAACATCGCAATTATTACATTCCCATTATAGGATCGTCTTATTCGATTGTATTTTCATTTCGTTTATTCCATAATGGGAGAAAAACTAAGTGTGTCTAAGACGCAAATGAATACTTCTAAAGCAATTGATAAAGCTAATGAAACGATTGATGAGTCAAAGTAAACAACGCTAAATGACAATATTCTACAAAGTGAGATAGTAACACGGATCAACAAAGTCTAGAGAGATACAACTTGAGAATCACAGTATCTGTACCTGGTCGGCGATGGTAGGTCTTGGGTCGTATAAGAACTAGAAAATGGGGCTGGCGATGAGGTCTGTACAAATACGGTTGTTGGATATTTTACATGTTTTCCAGTCGTTCGAAGGGTTGATGGCGAATATTTCACATGTTTTGGACGTTCAGTGATTGAATTAAATTCAATACGGTTTTTGTTCCCCCTGATTCATATGACATTTATGTTCACAATGAGTTTTGATTAAATTTTAGTTGTATTTTTTTTTTGGTAATTTACAACCTGAATAACTTATAAACTAAAGAACTTATCATCTAACTGAGATTTGATATGGAATGAATTACTGATTGTGTCACAATGCCTTGCTTTGTGTTCTGTATGTATGTGCGGATGACAAAAAAAATCTTCAGCCAAAAGAATCAAGAATTTTATTTAAAAAAAGCCAACCAAATGTAACATTGTAATGTAATTTGTGATTTAAAATTTTGTGTATTTTTTGTGGTTTTCTTTTTGGTTTATGTTCACTTCCAAAATCGAATCGTTTTTGATTGTGATTAATGACTTTGATAGAAGTTATAAAAGAAAGTATTTAGAAACCATTTAGCAGAGAAAGAAACACAATCAATATTTTGTTTGGTTTTCTCAGTGGCCAGAGAGATAGAAACAAGAAGAGAGTAATTTCATTCAGGATGGGAAGAATAAAATGTTATCACTTACCTTGTACGTGTTGGTTGATTATATGTATTGTCATCTTGTAACTGAAATCACACAGAAAGCCACAAAAGATTAGCATAAAATATTCAATCAAAATTTAATGTAATTAATCGACTCACCTGAGTTAATAAAGTTTCATCATAGTCTGGATTGTAAGCTGGTTGCTCTTGTTGAATCACTGGTTTTTCATAGGTTGGTTGTCTGTAATCTGGTTCACGTTGCTGATGCACCACTTGAGGGATGGCCGTAGTAGAGATGGTAATTGGACGATAAGTCGATTGAATTGTTGATGGTTTCTGAGTCACAACTGGATTGTAATGTCTGATTGGTTCAGTTGCATATTCTAGAACGAAATTATTGGACAATTGGGGAAAACCATTTGAAAATCAATCAATTACTTACCAATATCACGATATAAATCAGCATCTTCATCATACACTGAATAATAATTTTCATATTGAGCTTGTTGGGATTGTTTATTAAATTGCACTTCCTCAACTGGTGCCCGTTGATTCGTTACATTATAATAATTACGAAGATTTTGTACCGTTGGCTTAGTACGTTGTGGTACATAATTATTAACCGCTGATGATGTTTCCACTCTATATACAAGAAATTGGAAAATAAATAAAATTTCAATTAAAAACTTAAAATCATCTTAACACCAAAATACCCAGATAAATATTGTGTGTTAATTGTCTTATAAAAAACACCTCATTCATTAAACCTATAAAAAACAAAAAATTATTTTTGAACAAACCAATCCAAGTAACAACAGGCAATTTAGTAATTTTGATTTTAAAAATATGTATAAATTAACCAAATAAAAATGTCAAACAATAAACTCTTATAATTAATAACCAATTCACAATAACAAAATAATAAAAACAATCATGCGTAAATTAAACAAAAATTTGAATTAACAAAACAAGAAACAGAAGAATCACATTTCACAAAAGGGAGAGATTTCTTGCATGTGGATACCAAAAGAAGACATTTGCATTTCATATAAAACAAAATTATAAAAGTCATAACCAATTGAATGTGAATTCTTATTGTACACATTCCATAAATAACTTGGCAATACGTTGCCGTGTCTTAAATTAATGTTTAACGTGTGAATTAATTTCATTAAGAATATATAAAACACCCAGGATGCATTTCCAATTAAAATCACCCGGTGACCATAGATAAATAATTATAAGTAAAACCAAACAAATAACAAAGTTCACCCGAACTTATCCATAAAAACAAAAACAATATAATTATGAATTTAGTTCCACGTTCAATCCCTATTTTGTTTTAATCCTTTTCATTTTACCTGTTTGGCAAACGTTCATCAAGATCTGATTGTACAATATTGGCAGGACGTTTAGTTGTTTGTGTTGGTTTCCATCGATTATTTCCACGATTTCTTGTCGGACGGATTGTATAAACTTTTCTAGTTGTCGTTTTACTAGTTGCTGCTGTTGTAGTTTTTAATCGAGTGGACGGAACTGAGGTGGTGGTTGTTGGCTGTTGAGTGGTCGTTGTTGGCCTTTGAATATGAGGCCTTATTGTGAATGGACGAACCGTTGTTGTGTTCGTTTCAATTACAAATGATTCAATTGGACGAATATCATGGAAAATATCTGCTGGGAATTTTATGATTGCTGGAATTTCAGTTGTTGGTTCTTCTGGTCGAACATAATGATGGTTATTATACATATTCTTATTACCATGGAATAATGCGGTTAAATTAATGATACTTGGCGTTGACGTTTCCTTAAGCCGAGGAGCCATTGTTTCTGATAATGGCATAAACTGAGATTTATTTGCTGGCAATTGGTAATCATAATCATCATCATAGTAATATTCTTCCTCTTCATCTGCCTCATTGGCTGTATTGGTGCTCTCATAGTTATTCTTTACAGAGTTCGGAATACTATTCAATAGATTATCATATCCTCTTGGTGGAGCTTTAGTAACTGGCCTTTGCTTCTTGAATTTGCTTTCATTTTCACTATTGATATCGTCATAATAATAGTAATCTTCAGGTCTCGATGTAGTTGGTCTTGGTGACTGTTTTGGTGTTGAGGAGGCAAACTGTGGGAATGGTCTAATACTCGTATTACTCAAGAATGTTTGTTCATTCCATGATGGATTCACTTTGATTATAGTTTTTGTATCCTGCTCATTTATTGGTTTCCTTGTAGTCACTTCAGAATTAAATTTACTCTGTGATGGTCTTACCAATTTCGAATCCATTTGCGATAAGTGTGTTTCTCTTATATTAGCAACAAATTTATCGAAATCAAAGTTTAATCCAACAAATGGTCCACTTAAATCAGGTCGTTTTGTAGTAGTTGTTGCCTTAGCATATGAATCAAAGCTAGGTCGTTTATCCAATTGCTCTCTAGTAGGCTCTTGAGTGAAATAGTAATCTGAAGGTGATTTGGTCGTTGGCTCCAATTTAGTACGCTCTGGTTGACGATACTGTGAGGTCTGCGGAATTCTCTTTCCATTGATCCCAGCTTGTTGTAAATAAATATTCCCAGAATAGTAATCATCACTTCCAATATCAGGAGCAATTCTCAGTGTTGTAGATTGTACTTGAGGTCGTATCGTTGGAGCTTTTGGAGTCGTTGAATAGTACTTCTCTTGTCCGCCATAGCCTTCCTCCGTATTCTCATATACCGGTGCCGTTGTTATATATACAAATGGATGTTTAGTTGGTTTCATAAATTTCAATGATGGATTCGAATCTGTTTGATGAGCCGGCCGAAGTTCAAATTGAGGCGATGGACGGAATTCCTCTTTTTTAGGAACTTTAGTTGGATGATTATTATAGAACCCACCAACCGTACTAATTGATATGTAATTATGCTTAGGTGTTGCATTTGGAATAACCGTTATCTTTTGTGACTGATGATTTTCATTATTTTTATTTGATTTTGGAAACAGTTGATAATCATTTTCCTCATCAGCTGGTTTATGTAGGTGGAAATAGGAGAAATTATCAGGATACTTATCATTTAAATTATCGTGTGTATTAATTGGCTTACCGAACGCATTAAAATCAAATGGTAGGAATTGTGGGCTCTTCTGTGAACCTTTATAGTGACTAGAAAAGGAATGTTCACCATCTGGTAATCGTTTTAAATTATTTGCTTTCACTTTATAATTATGATTTGTTTCGGACTGGTGCTCATAAGATTCATCATTATTATAAAAATAGTTTTGACCTAAACCAGGTGGTGTTAGGTATTGATGATAATTAGAACGAGTATGAGGGATACTGGCATGAAAGGATTTTGACTTTGATTGTCCATTTGATGAAGGTGCAAAACGTTCCTCGTTTGAGTATTGCCACGGTGAACGTTGAATCGGCGGTGGCCGTAATTGTCTAGCCGAACGTTGTAAATCCTCAGATGCTGATTCTTCCAAATCTCTTGTTTTTCGCACAGCATCACCCTCAATTTCTTCTTCCACATTTGTTGGTTTTGTTACACCTTCAGTCGGTTCAATATCACGCTTTTTACGATCCAATCGTTTTAAGGATCTTTCTATATCACTTTCATCTTCTATATCATTATCATTACTACATTTCAAATACGAATTATAATTAACAATTTCATTTTAATAAATCGTAAACATTTAGAATGAAGCTAAACAGTGTTGAATGATACTGTGTATGTGTGTGTAAATGAATGACTATATCAGTTATACGAAAACAATCAGAATATCTTACCTAAATGGTTGAGGCGTCAATTTTGGTGTTGTTGACACGAAACTATATGAACCAATTTTATCCTGATTTGGAATGGCATTAATGTTGGCTTGTTGAATTATACCATCACGATCACGTTGAACCTGGGACACAGTACTTGGCTGTCCACGATAAACACGTTGCTGACGATCCGTTTCCTCATCTTCTTCAACAATGGTGTCATGTGCATCCGCATACAGTTTAGCAATATCATCTTCTGGATCCAATAATTGTCTTGGTTGACCTCTGGTAGTGATCACTGGATTTGGTGCAACACGCAATTCTGGTGGAGGCGGAATAGTGCTGCTAATCACAATTCTTGGCTGTGGACTTGGTTGATATGAGACCCGTTGTTGTTGTTGCGGTGCATTAGTGACTCCTGAAAATCTCACTTTATGCGGTACCCGTGATGCAATATCACGAATACGTTGTGGCTCCGGTATCTCTGGCAGATCACAACCTACGTTACGAGGCCAATCGCATGTTTGCAATTCATTGCTGTACATAAGACCTCCGGTACAACTTTCCAGAAGTGCACTACCGAACACGCAAACATAATATTGGCTACAATCAGTTGGATGCGGATAATAACCAAACTCTTCTGGACAATCAAAATCAGCAGCTGGTTGTGGTGTGGCCGATGATCTTGATTGAATACTAAAGATGGAACGACCTGAACCATTACTTTTTGTTGAACGTCGCGATTGTGCTAATATTTGTTCTGTAATAACGAAAAAAGCATACAATAATAAAATAGAAAGTGATTAATTAATTGGAACGTGTGATTTGTACATAATGAATTTAAAATTGACGCTACCACTTAATGATCATCAATGTTTAAATGAGTCTTAACCATCTATTGATTGAATACTAAATGTGATTTAATTATGTTTTGTATAAGACTGGGGTGCTGTTAATCAAAAATGCAAGACTTAATGAAATATCTATTTATGGTATCTCACGACGGTATGTATGGTGACTTGCATACACGGAACGAGAACATAACTATTAAAATCAATTTTTTTTTTCCTATTCAATTTCTGGTTTAATAGTTCAATTTAATGGTTTGTAATGGATTTTATACCAATCGATTAAGTTTGTTTTTTCTATTAATAATTTGATCTAATAAAATTTGACCAACATTATGGTTAGTTTGGCTCGTACTCTCAATTATTCATTTATAAAATTGTGTTGTTATGCGAGATTTACTATTACCAATTGTGTTCTTATTTAAATTGATTCGTGAATTTTCACCAAGTAAAATTGAATTGATATTTTGCAATCGAAATGTGTAAATAAATGGATTTTTGTTATTATTCATTTCACTCTTCCTTGGATTTTTGTATTTATTCGTAATGTAATTTACATTCAATGAAATTCGATTATGCAATTGCTAGAGTTTTATTCTCTTATACACCTTTTTATTTGTTGTAATTTCATTATAATGGTGACCGATACAAATTCAATTGAATTGTAATCATTGTGATCTTATAAAATATTTATTAGTCAAAGTAACAAAAAAATACAGTTTAAACACCATTGTATTTTATTTTATTTAATTCAATTGATTTCATTCAATGAGTCAATGAACCAAGAACTAATAATTAACCACAAGTGGTTTTTGTTTCATTAAAACTCTTTAGGTTTTTGTTTTTTCTCTTCATATCAAATAAAATATGTGATATGTAAGACATGTAATTAGCCATGTCTAATTATTGATATGTGTACAACAGTTTATTAGAAATATTTTATATGTAAATTGGAAAATTAATAGAAAATCATAAATGAAACATTGTATATATTGGATTTCACTGCTTCTGTTACGTTTCATTTGTTCACAATTATTCATTTAAAGTTGATGTACTGTAAATTCATATTTTTACCTCTATCAATTTACACAATATGATCGCAGTTAACACTTTCATAGAAATGTCTACAGTTATAATACACGATTAGATTAAAATAAAACTTTTAACTTTTCTCTAATCATTCATATATCGTTGAATGTTTTTATTACAAAAACATTAATAAAAAGGTAATACCAATAACAACAGTACATAACTTTTTTATTTTATGTCATTTTAATAGACTTTTTTCCATTAAATCCAATTAAATGAAATAAAATGGGTTTTTTTTTACAGCATTATGATATTGGAAAATATGTAATTATAAACATTAATGATCAATTCAATATCAAGAAAGAATTTTAATTCACATAGTGTACTTTGGTATTTATCGCGACACATACTATTGAATTTATTAAGAAAATTTTTAGCTACAAAATTTATTTAATAAATGACCACACGACTCATATTGATTAATAAATAATTCTGAATATTTTACCATTTCGAATCGATCTACAATTTTAACTGATTTAAATTCTTTGCGGTTTTCTTTTATAAATGTACGATAATAATTATCGTTAAATGTGTTAAATCATTAAAATGCTAAAATATTATGAGTTTTAGCCCTGACATGAATGCCACACGATGTGAAACATTCAAATTCATTCATTTTATAAAATTTAATTTACTGGTAATTAAACCAATAAAAATCACTTCGAAATCAGTTTGGAATTCTTTTTTTTCTTCATCCATTTTACTTTATATTTTATTTGTAATTAAATTTATAGATCAACACCTTTAGGAAAGTATATGTTAAACTAACTCCAATTTTATTATCAATTTTTATAACAAAACGAAGTACATTAAATATCCATTGTAATGAGTATCATCCAATCAATAACGTACTTACATTCAATCAATTGATTTCAAAATATACAAATTAAATCCCACAATAACTTCCAATGAATATTCAATCCAATTGTCAATTGTTTATGTTCATATTATTGAAATAAAATTTGTCAGTGAATCATCTTATTAGGTTTTTTGCAGACCGATAGCGTAGGTGTTAATTCACCGAACCATTATAAGGCGTAAAATGAGTTGATCATGAAATTCCCATATAATCTATTATACGCAAATAAATGCAACGTCTATTCATAGACACAGACGTAATTAGACGTTTAAAACCACCAAAGAATAAAATTCAATTTGTAGGCGTACCTGGTCACTAAAAAGATAATCTTCATCATCATATTACATACCAACATTTCTTCTATTTCATTTTCCAGGTAATTTCAATTTTTATTTCATTAACTATTCGACCACTGACCAGAAAAAGAAATGTCCATAGATTATATCACACAGTTACTGATGAACTTGATTGCATGAGAAAATTCCATAATAATTGGCATTGAAATTTTATTATTGTTTCTGTTTTATTTCTCTTTTCATTTAACAATTTAAATAAATTTTAGCGATTTATGCTCAGATATGAAGGATGGGCCATAATGTGAACTGAAAGTGTTATTCACCACTGTTTTTAGATTCACTTATAGGAAGGCATAAGTGTCATTGAACTTGATAATTATTATTAAGTAACAAAAGATCACAAAGGCTAATTGTTATGTATGAATGTCACTGTACTCTTGGGCGTTTAAATTCTCAGTTAATTTTCATATAATATTCGCTAACAAAGATCACGGAAGTTTACCAATTATTCTATTTTTTTTTACCGAATTAAATCTAACTGCGTAACGCTACGACTTAAGAATTAGCAAACAGAAGAAATTAATGGAAGTATTAAGCGAAAACAATATTTTGGAACAATCAAGATCGATCTTGGCGGTATAAAACTTGATATGGGATTTTAGCTGCTAAGAGGTAATGATTAATCACATGAATGATCATGAGAGTATTAGCGACAAAAGGACTCCTACGAGTTGTCTGACAGTTTGTATGGCAATTAACGATTATGGTAATGCGGTTTGGTTATTAATCAGTCAGTTATTATCTACATTATTGGTACAATAATTAGCTGGTAGTTGTTTCCTTTTAACAAACCGTAATAAGAGGGTTGACATAACTATTAAATAATCGATTAAAATTTACTTTAATTTATTTAATTACCACGTCTGAATGGCTTTTTTGGAGTGTCTTTAAGTCCATTTTATTATTGAAAGTAGCCTATGTGAAAACCAAATATTGTTCATAAAAGTGATTCGATTCCTTTTACAAAAACTACATTCGATATAATCAATTCGATCACTTATATTCACCAATCAATTGAATAATAATACTTGAAACAGTACAACTTTTCTCATGGGAGTATTTTTTCTCTTCAATTTTTATTTTATTTTTTTTTGGTATATTTCAGAGCAAATCATTATATTAACAATCACAAAACAAAAAATCAAAAGTTCATAATAACGGGTGAGAAATGATATGTATTTGTTAAGTATAAATTAAACACTTTGAAGTTCAGATAACCGTTAAATGATTCCGTGTCTTGACGTATTCAATATTCAAATGTACTGAGACACACACAAAACAGAAGTTTCACTTTCAATGAATTGCTAATTATTCATTAATTCTATAAATAGATAATATCACTTTCGTCTATTCGTTAATTTATTCAGATGACATTCAAATCAATTCTGATGAGGAAGAATTATACGTCTGTCTAACAGCATACAGAATAAACGTTTTGTTAAAAAGTTATGGAATTTCCAAAGTCATGCGATTTTAATGAATTCAAATGTCGTTATGGTTCTCTAATAATGATTTCCATAAAATAATGCTAATTGTGTTAATCAGATACATGAAGATGGACTTTAAGCGATCTAATGAGGTACAGTGGAATATAAATTCTGTGAACTATGGATGAAACCATCAGAAATTTCTCGTTTTTATTAGTTTGTATGAATTATGTATATTACACGATATGACTACAAGTAGTTCAGGGACTTTGGGATGTGTTGTCATTGTAAGAAATTACAAGAAACACAGTTACATTTGATATCTTAAATACTTAAAAATGAAAAAAAGAAAAAAGTTAAACTGAACCAGTTAATATCAAATTCATAATATTTATGCTCTAATTATGATACATTCAACTGATCTTTATGAAATCTGGATACCGAATGCAGATTAAATTAGCGGTTAATCAAGATTTTTAGGTAATGCACTGAATACAAGTAACAAAAAGCCACTAAACACAAATCAGTTTTGATCTAAATTAACAACATTATGTCTTGCTACACATTATTATTATTATGCAATTTTTGTTTTCGTATATTAAGAAAAGATACTGATATCAGATTGGCTATTTCTTTTTAAAATATACTCAACATTATAATTGACTTTATCCTCAAGCTAAGAGAGCAATGAATAAAACAATGTTTTTTTATTTAATTTTCTTTGTCTTCGCATTTAGGCGTGTTAATTTAATACACCATTGAATGGCCATCACTTTTCCCATTTTCCAATTGTTTGAATCTAACGGTTTACAATTAAATTTCATTTATAATTCACCTGAAGCATAAAATCGATATCAGAAAATGCAATCAAATGGCCGAAAGAAGGAAACGATTAAGAGATTAAATTTAACTCAAATTTTCTTTTAAATGTTTTCTAACTTTGTCTCAACTAACAATTTCCAGTTCAAAAGAAATAATCATATTGTATTGAATTCCCAATAGAATCATTGTAATGCAGCCAATCTATTAAGTATTGTACACAATCGAGAATTATCGCATAGAATTAAGTGTTTCGGTTTGTCTCGATCATACAGAAGTGTCTATTTCATCCCCATGGGGACCATGGAACATTAAATGTTTTAACTTGTTGTTAAATAACTAGAGTACATTGAATAAATTTAAATAATGAATAACTCATTTCAATTACTTGACATTTAGTTCAACTATTTAGAGTTAATGTTATACTCATGTTATGAAATTATTTTATAAATGCTGCATAATGTTTTATTAGATTTCTCCAATGATTTATATACATACGATTAGATATTTGTTGTTTTTTTCTCTTTGCAAAATGACGAATAGTAAAAATTACGTGGCATATAATTGTTTTACACGAAAAACAAAACCAATCCAACATCTAAAGTTTTATATTAAATGACATTCAACAGTTTCTTAAGCATTCAGTTATTTAGAACAAATCCGTTAAAATAATCAATATGTTAGCCAATGCTGTGAAAAATCTTAAGAAATTCCCACAACAATTTCGATCTCTATTTTTATCCAAAACCATAATGAATAAATTAATGTAAAAAAATTATAAATGATATAGACATTGTAATTCACCTTAATACCAATGTTAAACAGGTAGTGAGATATCAACGGTTATAACATCAACTTGAATTTCGTAGTCCAGTAAAGTTTAATTACTTAAATAATGCTACTATGCAACTTCAATTGTGGTTTCAAAACAAAAGCAACGAAAAAATAAATAAATTCAAATCATAAAATTAACAAACATTTTCAAATGTTATTATCACTTTCATTTCTATTATGCATTCAACATATGTAAATGACCTTGGTACGACCAAACAATTAACGTTTGTTATTTAATGTAATACACACAACATATCATTAATACGTGAATGTCTTAATTATGATTCATATGGTGTCTGAATCAAATAAGAAACAAAATTCACTTCCATACCGTTTTTATGGTAAGTAACTACCAGCTGAGTCTTGGTAATAGTTTTTAATTTAAATATAATAGAAAATTGAATTGATATTTTCAGATAAACGATTTTTAACTTCTGGTCATGATGGCCGCCAGTGTAGATCTCATATGCATTTAACTTTTCCTTATATTCAAATTCAAATCACATGAAACTAATATACGAATCAACAATTCTTAGTTGCATTTTAAGAAATTTAAAAAGGCAATTGTATTCCAATCACATTTTGATCGCCTTTAATGGGATTCTAAATTCATAAATTCATTGCGTCAGTTCAATTATTTTCACTTTTTGATCTTAAATGACTGATTAGAGTTGAATTGAAAGTATCAATTCTTAGGAACAATCCATATACAAGACAATTGTTTCTATTCATGATTTGTTAGTAAACATTCACTTTTTATTAACTATAAATCTGCCCTCAGATGTAACGAGTACTAAAAGGTGACATTGTTTTTATTTAATTGGCCAATGTTACAATTAATAATGGTGATTAAGTATATTTATGATTCATTAAATGGCTTAATTATATTAAAGCAATCCTATGGATTATTTATTTAGTTTTTATTAAATTGAAAATAAAAATCATTAAATCATAATTCATATTAATGTTATAAACTGAAAAGGCGTTTAATTTTTTCCACAGGGTCTAGTATGTAAATTAAGTTATTTCCTTTCGAAAATAATCATAAAATTAATTTACTTGAATGGGTACTCATAACATTGGATAATAAAACCGTTAAATACGTTGCAGTATGGAAAATTATGGTGATAATTAAATTGCAACAGCTTTCTGTCTCTACAGTGTTGATTTTTAAAATTTTAAAAGAAACATAATTTTACCTTTAGCATTGCCATAACACACACAAAAGTACCGAATAATTAAAATTTAATATCAAAGGTGTTTACATTGTGCTGTGGTCACATCAATACAAACTTCTCTTTTTCTTTATCTTAAATTACTCTGTAGCTCTTTTGTTGTTGTCTGGATTTCAAATTCATAATGTGTGTAATTCACTGGTCATTTCAATTCGACAGTTAATTTATTATGAAAAGTAAAAATAAAAAACCTAAAGTCTAAATGAAACCGAAATTGCTCCAGTTACGCCTTTTAAGTAAATACACAATAATTATGCTCATATGTGCCACAAGTCATTTTTATATAGTTTTCCATTATTTAATTTCAACTAACCACAAGAATTAAATAAATTTATTATTTTTAGATATTAGGCAATGCTTTTAAGCTTTTTTCGGTTTTTATTTTCTTGAAACATACGTTTTTTTCATTTATGCAAAAAGATAAAAACACATATTTCATACAAAACTGGTCCACACAAAAATAGAGTGTATTCCTAAAGGCAAATTAATTTGCGATAAATGGAATATGTGAATTAAATAGACGATATCAGCCCCGTTTAGGAAACCGATCAATTTAACGGGTATTTAATAAACGTGATTCCAGTTTTTGATGACAGTAATATGTAATTGATACCAACTAATGGGTGAGTGAAATTATTAATTAATGACATGGCATAATTAGTTCACTAACCGATCGTTATTAATATTTGCCTCAGGATTCTATCAGAAGTAATGTTTAAAAAAAAAATCACACAAATTGCAAATGAAGTGAGAAAGTCATATTTGTATGTTTTCTCATGACATCGATATGACAACATTGAACATAAAACGCATAATCAATCCAATCAATAATGTTGACGCAATCAATCTATTCACATGCAAATATCCATTAACCCAAGGATTATTAAACACACGGTTTCTTAGTGATATTAAACGTTAAAAACTTTACCAATATTAGCCAATTGATTCAATTTCAAATATTATCTTATAATTTGTAAAAGAATCATTTTAAAGAATATCATCGACCTTTCTAACGGTGTATATTTGATATTTGTTGCCAAAATTAGTTATTTAAGTTTTGGATCCAAAGATAAAACAAAGAAAAACAAGTCGAAGAATAATATAAATACCACAACACCGTTAAAGCAAAGAATCAATTTTCTTGATCTTAAAAAGTTCAACGCTCTTGAAATCATGAGTTTAATTAAAACTGTTGATTCTTTAATGATTTAATTTAAATATTTAAAAACAATCAAAGATTCTTAATATCAAATTACTTCCTACAAATTATTTACAAATAAGGAAAAATCGATAATCAAATAACATTCTACATTTCGCCGTTGACTTATTTCGATAACAAATAAGAATAATGCAAATATTAAACGATTGAATAGAAATCCAATAAAGCATACCAAGTACGTTGTAAGTGATTCAAGTGTATCAGTTAAGTGGCTTGGGAATGGTGTCACCATTGAAGAAGGCTTAATTGACGAAACAAGTAACTATGGTAATTTAACATGCAACGATCGATTTCATTTAAAGGTTTTGTTTTTACATTTCAGTTTCTTAACCATAAGTTCATTAATATCGGTAACATCAATTTCATTCAATCGAGAAGGTCTGGTACACAATCGTCTGCCAATATACAATTATATATTAACATGTTGAAAGAGTATTGTCGATAAATCTTCAACATTTGCCAAAATCACAACAAAACATCACATTGCAAACAATGTTTTTTCCTTCATTTGCTTTTCATATGCAAAAATATCAAGAAATTTAAACAAAACTAAATAGCAATCGACACTAAACCGGTGGAACTTATAAAATCAATGAAATCATGCGATTAAGAGTTACGTAAATTCGTATACCACGCAAAAAAGCACCTAAATTTTATTAAAATGGATCATACAATCAATTATAACACAGTCTACAAGAATCATTGATTTCAATACCTGATTTTTATTTTTATTTTGATTAACAATTCATTTTCATTTATTTTTTTCTGCTTTCATTTCAGTGAAATTAATTCAACAATATTGGGTCTCTGAAGTGAATTACGTACTAAATGAATTAATTTATTGATTAATATTATAAAATAGTACCAACAAAACACTCTCAATCAATAAACATATGAAAATTCCTTAACGGTATATGATCAAAATGTAATAATTATTATCAATGCAATCACCAATACTAAAGTGAAGAAAAAAAAAGTGTATAAAACAACTTTATTCAAAAGAAACGTTAAAAAAAGTAAAAGTTACATTTATTTCAGTTTTATATGACTGATTTACTTTAACTTGATACGTTATTCAGTTTTTAATAATTTAATTTAATGCAATGAGTTTAGTTTTCATTTAAAATAATTCATCCCGCATGATTTATAAATCAACAGACAGTTGATAAATTAAGATCACCTTTATAGACCAGTATGATCATATTAAGCATCCAATAATCATTGATTTTATTCTTTCCGTCTGTGCCAAATTGAGTGAAAAATTATAGAATTTCACCTGCATAATGTAAATGGAATGTACTCTCACTGCACACCGATTCAATAAAATCTTATATTACACTACTGATTATATAACATTTACATTATAATTACGCCTTAATCAAGTTATATTGTTTAACGAAACACCATTACGATTGATATTAAAATTAATGAAAATCGGTTTTTTATCACTCAACTAAATAAGAATTACGTGCGTCACAAGCCTTTGTTAAAAATAAAAAAAAAAATTAAAATTCAACATATATAATTTCAAATCATAACTTACAATCCGATCAACCCAATATAATTACTAATTAAAAAAGGCTGTAATAAAACTCTAACAGTTTACCTATAAACTGAAATGATTTTACCGATAAAAACAAACCAGTGCATTCAAAATTGCATAATATCCTGAAATATTATGATTACAGAATTATAAATACTTGTGGGTAGACACAATACGATGTCAGATACGATGCCAATAAACCAATGAAACCAAAAAAGAAAACCGTATTAACTGCAATTAAATGGCAAATGCAAAGATTGTAAAAAGAAAAAGAAAAACTTAAAAAAAAATAAAATGAAATAGAAAATTATGGTGCAATTAAACGTATAGGAAATAATCATTATACCAATTTGGTTAGTAATTAATTATATGCATATAATTACACAGTTACAATCAAAATGAAATGAAATAATAATACAATTATTCACCAGCGTTCGAGACTTATAGCTACTTTTAACGACTTTAGTTTTATGATACAATCATGACAATGTTAAAACTCCTTTATAGTTTTTGAAGCCAAAGCCACGCTTCTATCAAATGTAATTTTAATGCATTTCTTCTCTTATCAAGATTCCAGTGTACCATAATACAATCACAAAGAATGCAGAAATTTCCCGGTATAAAACTAAAGCGGTACCATTGAAACTAAAAGTGAAGCGAAATTCAGTAGTGAAACATATTGTGATTTGTTTTGCTACATCAATTATGCGATCGATGTATCAGCAATGCATATTGTACAGAGCTGCATAAATTAACATAAAAACTTCTTCACATTTAATACACTTATTTCACTAATAACGTATGCGAATCATTGCACAGGGAAATTCACTCAATATCAATGTCTCTATTTTATGACGAAGTAAAAATTAGAGAGATGATTGGAATTAACTTATGTTGTTTAATAGCGTGAATCGTTGTATGATCAAAGTAAATGAAATTGATGATGCCTCACCATATAAATATTTTGCTACAATTTCATTTTCCTTAATTATTTTCTATCGTACAGTAGTGGATTGATGAATTAATTATGTATGAAATAATAATATTAATTTCTCACCATATTCAGTATATTGTCTTCCTTATTTAATATTTGCATTCAGTTAATTGAAGGCTTTCATTGAATATGAATTAATTACTTTACTTGTACACGATATCATATAATTTATTGTCTTACGTTCTAAAACATTGTTTTCCTGTAAACAAACCATCGATCTCTAATTTTTACTGTTACCAAAGAATTCGCAATTACATTCCGTATCTTATCAATGATCATTATTTAAGTCAAGATAATGATTAACGCTCCCACAATTCACTTCCATTCACCCATAATGTTCAATTCCTTATGGTTTTTTTCAATTTCATAATTGTAAACAATCCCCAAAAACCAAATCAATAATCACCTTTATTAATATTAATTTTCAACAGTCGTCGTATTAACAGATTTTTTTCTTTCAACTGATTTCAATCACATTAAATTAAAACCGAAAAGTATGGAAAACATTTAATTAATAAAATCTGTATCAAGTGTACTTTCACTTTCACGCGCCTAATATAACTTAAAGTCTTTGTGAATTGTGCACCTTTTGCTCATATGCTGCAAAAGCCAATTGCATATAAAGCACTAATCCAAAAATACTAAAAAGTTCATATAAAATTTATAGCACAATTGGAACACGCCAATACAATTTTGATACTCCATTAATAAGAAACTCCTTGAAAGGAAATTGAATTTGCCGTTAAAATTAAAATCAACATTAGAGTAGTTAATGTGCATTTAATTACACCAAACCATTTCAATGGGTTTTACTTCCATCAAAATTGGCAAATTTCAAATGATTTGTTACCTTCAAAAGGTATACAATTTAGTGTTGATAAATGATTACATTCCGTCTCCGTTTATCAGTATGATGTATCAGACATTCAATGGAATTTAATATGTTCATAATATTAAAATTCATATCTTTCAATCATGATTGATATATTTCTCACAATGGGACGTCAATAGTTATAACATCTGAACAGAGATGAATTAATGGGATCAAGATCCATAAATGTCTTCAAAGATTTTTATCTTCACGCGACCACATTTAACTTCATAACTCTTTTACCTTATAACATTTGCAATTTTAATAAATATTCTACAATACGGATAAGTGATTTACTTGATAATCATTGGTGGCCACCTCTGGTTTTAATACAACTAGTCTCTTGACTTACATTAATTGAACTTGTTGTATAATATCAGATTCATTGATTTTTTTTTTATTTTACACTAAATGTGGTCAAAATATATTCATGTTCATCTTAAAAATTATTATAAATTTCAATTTCAGCATTATATGCTGCCACAGACTCATAATTCTCGTTATGGGGTACTGTATTAAATGTTAACAAATAAGTTGAATATCTTTTTTTCCTGACACCGGTACTTTGGCGCAACATCTTCAACCATTTTACAATATTATATGGCTATTTATTAACTGTATATGGATACAAAACAAAATAAATCCATTCCGTTGAGGTCGAATTACATTTATTATGATATTTAATTCAAGATAAAAAAAAAAATCCAAGATGAAATGTTATGCAAAATCTGACCAATCTCGTGATGAAAATAAATTGCACATAAGTAACGATATACCAGAGTCCAGTGTGATCATGAATATATGGTAACTCAACCAGCATTATAAAAACATAATTCATTTAGAAAATGCAAACCGATACCTTAAATTGTGTCTGATATTCTTCGTTTATTTCACTTTCATAATCAACATTAAAATTTCAAGGAGAACCGACACTAGACATCCGTTGAACAGTTTATTCATCTAGTAGTTCCGGATTAAATTCATCGTTTAATGTTCAAATGTTGACGTTTTAAATTACATCATCCAAAAGGTGTTAGATCGATGAGTTCAAATTGTAATCAAATTAACCACCACGATAAACTCTTTTCGCACTTTATTTGATTATTTATTAGCTGCTTTTGAGATATTATGCAATAAAATATTATTAAAGCATGGCCTTATAAAAAAGGTAATCTTCATTGGTCCACTGTAAAAAAATACCAACAATCAATTCATTTGAACTACAGTGTCAGCTTACGATACGCTTCATCGCCATCTGTCTATCGTAGATCAAGTGTTAAAGCTCTTATAATCCAAGATAGACCACTGATGAGCTATTAATGATGATGTTATTGCTTCAATATTTCTCATATGGTGAGATGGTGTGCCTCTAACCGATCAATTTGATTATCCAGTTAAATATAATGTAAAGGTCGCATATCATATATTTCCATATTATTCATGTTTTAATTTAGAAAAGAAATATGTTTGAATGTTTTTATTTTTAAATTGTCAGCGTCTATTGATCGTTTACAATAACCATTAAAATACCATTTAATTCAGTAGCGATGAAACAGTTGAAAATCATGCAATTGCTAATGAGCCATTTTTGACATAAAAACGTTCGTTATGTTTTAATTACACATGAATTGCCAATTTATTTAAAAGGTACAAAACTGAATAAACTTAAGTGAGAGTGAGTAGCACAAGTCGATTATAAATTGTCCATCAATACGATGAATTTTATGTATAAATCATAATGATAATTTTCCATGTTATCTATCATTTACAAAACATTTAATCGTTTCACTTAATTGAAAAGAAAATTAAAGTGCAATGTGCTCTTTAACAGAACGTAAATGATTTTCCATTTTTCATTTCATTTAATGAAACGATTTAAATTGTGATTTGTCTGGTCGATAAATAAATGATTTTAGATACCAAAACTCTTTTAATTTCATTGAAATTAGATTAATATTATCTACTGACGCATGTTTTATGAGAGAGATATAATGGCCTCGATTTAAAAATCAAAAACTTTTTGGCAATGGAAAGTACTAATAAGAAAAGTAAAATGTATATCAATAAGAAAGAGAGAAAAAAAAATGGTAAACCATTCAATCGAAGTTAAATTTTAAATACCTTTTTTATGTTATTCGAAAACAAGTGTATTTTCAATTTATAATCTTATTTTTTTTTTTCTTCTTTCAAATCTTTCACGATTTGTTCAATTCAATTTGATCTTATTTAATAAAAACTTTACTGTTACCATTTTAATAGTAACAAAGAGTGAAAACAATGCTACCATTGTATTTCTAATATGGATAAAGATATGCAGACCAAAAATAACTGTTGATTTCATTTAAATAACTATGGCATTCGGTTATGTCATTTCATGAAATCTTAAATGAAAAGGAAAATCATAACTGGACAGTATTTTATGAATTCTAATAACTATAATAACACAACCATTCACTCAATTGAAATCAATACAAATCATTATTAAAATTGAATGAATACTAGAACGCGATCTAATTAAGATAATCATCGCGATTTAATCAGAAATTCAGAAGAAATTTATATTTTGAATAAAACTTGTGTAACGGAAATTAACAAAAAGGAAAAACCATTTGATTATTATCAACTAGAGGCAGTGATAAGTGAAATGTAATAAATTACATCTTTCCAATAAAACATGAAGATTAATAACACAATCATTATTTGTCATCACATTGTTCAACATAACGATAAACATTTTACTTATTTTGGTCTCGAATTACTAAAGCCAAACGCAATTTCATTAAATTGAACATAAACCGTTGATTTATTGGTCATTGGCACTTACAGATCAGGTGAAAATTCCCGCTTAAAAGAAAACATGAACAAATGCTTAAAGTGTTGGATCATGATGATATTAAAACGCACCATAAATTTTAGTACTGGTAATATTCATCTAATTTTTCTTCTTTGAACAAGAGGTAAGGAAAACCTCCAATCATAAAATGAATTAATCATGTGCATGTATGTGGAATCAGCAAATGACCGTCTCTTCATAATAATTTCACTTTTATTTTCAAAATAAACAAAGTAAAATGATTCTCATCTCAATCACTGTATGTTATACAGAATAAAACTGAAGTGAAAATCATAAATTGTTTGTTGTATTTGAGTAGTCCAATTAAAATTAATGGTATAATATCGAATGTGGTCATTTATTTTGATTGCATGTAACCACTAGTTGTTGTGCAGTCATATGATGGACCATCTTGAATTACATTCAACATAAATATGTTTATTTAACAAAAACAAAAAAAAAACACAAAGTCTATTATTTCAATTCGTAATATGATAATCGTCTATAGGTATGAATTTTTATGTCTACATACATAAAAGAAAATTAATTTCCATGGTCAGTTGATTAACTTGTTTTCTTTCAGTTGTGCTATCATTCGGTAACATCTTAAGACCATTAATTTTCTTCTCGTTTTAAAACAGCAAAAATTCAATTTTTATCAATGAATACCAATTTGGAACTAAAACAAAATTATAATTTTTGATGAATGAATTAATTCTGTTTTGGATTAAATACATTGTTAAATGTGGTCCAATTGTCATGCGTAACGACTTTTAATTACTGTTATAAACCATTAGCATTTTAAATGCAATACCATAAATCATTGATACTATAATGTATACGACAAAAATGAGTAATCATAAATGGAATGTTACCATCATCTACTAACTATACCTATGCGGAATTGTTAATTGCACTCTTATGCATTCGATGAATTTAGTTTTTTTTTTCTTTCTCTTATTATCCAGTTGGATGAAGAAATATTTAATTACTGGTTGAATAAATGACCGTAATGAAAAATTAGTCAAAAAATGTTTCATATCAAAACATAAATTTCTATAAATTCATTACATCTTGTGCGGTACTTTCTAACTTTTAAAACGAAGGTTATCATTAAATTTCATAACGAGTGCCACAATTAATTCATTTGTCTTTCACCAATTTATGCACTGTCCCATCCGACTAATAAAATACTAAATGCATTAATGTCAACCGCTGATTCTTTAACATGTTTCATAAATCAAATTGAAAGTATAAATGAATAAATGGCACTTTAAAAACGCATCAATTGGCATTATCTAACAAATCAATTTGATCACCAATTTTCTTTTTTAATTTTTTAAGTAATTGCTCATGTACGTTATCATACTGTTAAAATCATTTTATGTATTGTTCACCGTCAGTTTACCTGACAACTAATGTTTAGCTTATTTCAATTACAACGATCAAAATTCCTGATCAACTTATCAATGTTGTTAGATCTTTGTACAAACTATTACTTCGCCGACAAGAAATACAATGAGATTTTCAAATAATTTGCTTTATTTTTGTTAACACCATTAAATGAAAGACAAGGAAAAAACAATAAAACAATTGTCTCATTGATGTGCAATTGCAAGTAAATTAAACATTGTAATGTTCGTTAGATAATATTATACGAAATTCAAATGAAATTCAATGAAAAAAAATGAAGAATTAAAATAAAATCTCATAACTTGCTATTTCAAAAGCAATTAGTAAATCAATTGTTTCACTTGTTATATTTACCATCATCGTAAAACAATTATTCATACGAAAAAAAAAAATTATTTCTACTTCATTATTCTCAGTTACATAATTGAATTCTTAAAGAAAGCATTCAACACAGATTAAACAAAAGAAATAATAACGAATATAAACGACACAACAATCCATACTCCACTGATGAAATCGCATTGATAGAAAAAACAAATTCCACCTCATTAAATATTAATTAAGAAAAAAACCGAGAAACGAGTAATTTGTTAACGTTTTGTCGCATTTACCATTTAACGCCTAAAGATTCATTTATGCAGTTTGCCGGAAACGGTTCTACATAATGTGAATCAAACATAGAGATATTCAAACTATTCAACTATTCAATCTCTTGAGACTTATAGAAATTAATTTTATTCGTTTTATCAACCGTGGAATAAAAAAAAATATTCAGAGACGTTTTACCATTGAACACTGTTTAACATATGAAAATTAAATTCGTTAAAATGCACATTAATTATGATAATTTTGATTGTAACACTTTTTTTAGCGATGGATAGCTAAATGGAATACAATACCACAATTGGTTGAATTATCCCGGATTGTCCAAGTTGAGGTCACTTATTCCATTCAAAAATTTAATGCCCAAATTGAAAATGATTGATTGTTATCATTCATATTTATCTATCAATTGTAATTCACACACTTGTTTTCAATGAATTAATTGTTTCGATTTCTTTTTCAATTATCATTTCTAGATAATCAACATGAATAAAATGGTAAATCTTTTAGTTTCAATCTTGACCTCTCGCACAGTGGGTACTCTAATATTCGATTACCTTGACTTTTTACAGTGGCACATCGAAGGTGATTCCATCGATAAATGTATAAATATGATTCTATCGCTTACCTGTAATGAGAAAAAAAAATAATAAATTGATTAATATTATTCATATTTGAATTCAATTGAATTGATATTAAATAAAGTTTCAAGTGTTGATGAGTTTTAATTCAAATAAATTATTTGCAATAACTCTTCTTGGCAGTTTTAAAATGTTCGTGTCCATTGATTTTGGTCCGATGAATAATATCGTATCGTTTGATCTTTCAACAATCTCAAACTGTAAAATCATCATTGGATTTTTCACCAAATTTCATTTAAATAAATGATCATCACTAAATGAGTTAATGTGTTACCAGTGTCTTGTCCATTTACGAAAATCAACATAATCATAGTTTAAGATTTTAGTTTAATAACAGTTACAAAGTTATTATATCAATTCAACCAAATCTTATCCAAATACTACTGAACAACAACAGAATTAACATTTTGATTCAAATGAATTTTTATATTTCGATTATTAAACAATAATTTTTTTTTTATGATTCATGAATTATTAAAAAAAAAACATTTTGTATGTGTTTTCCCCAATTTTGGTTACCATGATATTTGTTTTCATTTATTTCATAAAGACATAGTCACTGCATTGTAGTACATTATGCAATGGAAATAAAACAACATCTGAAGAAAACTGCTGTACAGATAACTTATAAATTCCATTTAATATTTGGTCATTTGAAAAATCATAATCATGTTTATTAATCCATAGTGTGGGCATTATGAAAATATCAAAATATCTATGTAAAACATTCATTTATACTTCTCCAACAAAACAAAAATATTCAATTCCCAATGAAATTTGGACAACCAATTCATTGGAGATTCAATATTTTTGAATTAAAATTTACTATTTCAATCAAAAGGTTAAACCCATAACTAAATATGATCTTAATCATAAGGGCACTAGCTCTATTCCATTGCTAATTACCATGAAAAACAACAAGAAAAGAAATTCAATTTTTTCGTTGTTAATAAATTTCATTTTTATTTCAATCTCATACGCGACAACTAATTAAACTCTTTCAATTGCAATACCCAAAAAAAAAAAAACGTAGCGAATTAAATCAATTTCGTCATTCTGATGAATACTTTTTCCAACATTACACAATCATAAATAATTTTTTTGGCTGAACCATACCAAAATGCTATAAAATTAAATAAAATCAAAATATTTTTCTCTTTACGGAAGAAATTAAATGAGAGCACTTTATTGCGGTAGTGAATAAAAGCATTAATGACAGCCAAAAATGAAACACTTTTCCTTTTCGTTCAAGACTCTGCATAAAAGTGGTAACCCCACAGAAAGACATGAACAAGAGTAAACAATGTGTGACCGTTTACAATGTCGCCATTCACAAAAATTATAACTCAAAAAAAAAACAAGCCAATGAATTAAATCTATTCAAGTCTTGTACCATTGCCGAATTTCTTTACTATTTTCATTGTTATGATTATTATTCTAATCACAAGTTCACCCATAAACTTAATGATTCAGTCTACTGTATATATCATAATAAACATTTTAAACAACAAACACATAACCGTACGTTATGGCTGAGTGAAAAAAAGAAAGCAAAGAAAAAATATTTATAAAAGACAGTGACGTTTAACCGTAAAAGTAGTCAATTTCATGTGGGTACTTTTATTTAAACAATTTACAATTTGTAGCACCTTCATTTAATTGTAATAAAACAAATAAACATAAAACTAAATCATAAAAACGATAGTACCCAACTAAATTATGATGGATCAGTCAATTCAAGTGACATTTTATTTACTTGAAAGTCAATTGCTTTAGATGGTAATTACGATTGGCCCATTGTAATCATTGACTCATGAAATTATAGCAATTGTTACATTTCCATCACCTTGATTAATATCCGTCACAACACCTTACAGCTCTTCAAATCAAAAGGAAAAAAAAATTACATATTGAAATCATTTAAGTTAATTGAATTTGATTGAATTCCGGTGAATAGACCATTACAACTCATTAGAGCTGAAAAATCTTCAATTCAATAGATGTAATTAAGTATCATTTTGATTTACAATACATAACTTCCACCTTAATCGGATAAAATCAAGAGCAATATAAAAAATAGCATCGCATTAGACCTCTTCATCAACACCTTGGGCGTCATAAACAAACACTTGAAATCAATGTTTTCATATGGAATTTACACGGCCACTTGATCATCCGTAATAACAAAAAGCCCCATAAAACATTAAAGAAACCTCATTGAAGAATTTTCATCTCTATAAAAGATTATCATTAATCAACTAATCGTATAAACATTGATGGGTAAATAAACTTGTGATCTTTGCATACAATATAACACCCAGAAGATCATTGCACTCTTTAACGATCAATACAATCAATGGATAAGTTTTCTTTATTAATATCATCCATTTGAGTTAATCAAATGTTAAGAAAAATTAAATTAAAACTGATTATCAATTTTCTTTTTGTTTCATTTGTTTTCATTAAGAATTCCATTTGGCTGTATAATCAACACGAATAGATTTATCTGACCCACGCAAATGCATTAATAAAGAATCCATTGAATACGTAGGATGTTTCCAGCTTAATTGAATGCAAAAATTAACTTAAAATATTATGAACATTTGCTATAACTATAAAGGAATAATAAAGATAACACTCTTATCTAATTGGCAACACAATAAATCACAATAATAAATGAAATAAAGAGTTTTTTTTATTTTAACCATAAAATCATAATGGCTGCGTGCAAAAAGAACATTGAATTAACTGATGTGTAACAAATAATTCGCATGCTGACGCTTTTAATGAAATTGAAAGGTGTTAAATCGTAATTAAGAGATCTATTGGTATGACGATTAATATACTGACTTGATGGTGTCCAATTGAATATAAAACAAACCTTCATGCCACATAATAAAACGCTACTAAATACAATTATATTGTTTCTGATTTTAATCATTCACCACTGGCGATGGGGTGAAACTTATTTTATTTATAACAAAAAATAATTAATTATCAGCTCAACATAATGCCTTTGTAACACAATTATGCAGCCATGATGATGATTTACAGTTTTATTAGTGCGTTAAAGGTCAAATTATTAATAATAATTCTTCAGTCGTATCATTATCATTAGCATCATGCTAAAACCGTCAATCGTTTATTAAATACAAAGTTTCACATCCAAACATTCTACTCATATGGCTATCGGTAATCTCTCAAACGTCAATATCAACAAAGAGACTCTGTTAACAACATTGCCTGAGTACTGCATTTAATTGAATTTTAAATTTATAAATTCTTTGAAGTGTACGTAAAATAGTTTATAAAGTTCACAATTATCTAATAAGATCAGATTAAATCATATTTTTTATTCGTCTCTTGTTGATGTGATTTCATAGAATTACAATATACAATTGCTCGTTAAACAATCTCTTATGGTTTAATCGTTTTTGATATTAAACAGAATATAAAAACAATTACCAATGGTTACCATATTGCCACTAATTTATTCTGTCAAGTTGTGCCGCCCGGTTTTTATTTGTTAATTTTTTACTATCAATAAAATCCATGAGAATTCTATGTTTGATACCTTTTAGTTAAACAAAATCCGTGTTTGGTCTTATACTTATTATTTAACACTGAATTCTGAAGTGAAAGGAAAATTAATTACAATAATAAATAAATGGCACTCCGTTTAAGTTCTTGATTTTGATACGTTCGTTCACTGTTCAGTTATGAGATTTTTTATTTTATTTTTCCCGTTTTACGTAAATGTCGCAAAGTCAAAAGTCAATTTGGTCAGTTTTAGTGGCGCTGGGTAATTAAATGTGTCACACGAGGGGTCTGTTTTGGCGGTGGTTTCTTTCAAGGAATCAAGTTAAATTACATTTCGATTCCACTGATAGTTTTTTTTTTGGCTTCTGATCGACATCAATTATGAGAAAAACGTGAATTAGAGATTTGTTTATTTCAATGTTGTTTCAATAAACGGTGACCAGATTTTAACATTATTCATGTACTTCAATTGTCAGATGGTGAATTACAGAACAATCTAATCGCAACGATTATAAAATATTAACATAATAATGCCATTTACAGGAGGGCTTAACTATACGTTGAATTTGAATAATTGTGGCGTATTATTTTAGACTTATCCAGTTTAAAGCTTTCTTAAGCCGGCTGATCTTAAACTCTATGACACATCGTCATTTGGAAAAAGTTATTTCTAGTTGTTTTATGATTTACCATGAAATAATTCCATTTTTATAATAATTCAAGTTGGCTCATAATTACATGCATTAAAATGCAACAATCTTGTAATTTTATTTTAAATTTTTATGCGATAGTGAAATGTAAATGTTAAAAACAGAGGAATTTTCAAAAATCTCAATGCCGCTTTATTCAATAGGGATTGTAGTTGAAAATGGGCGTCGTAGTACACAATTGTTGGATTATCTCAAGAGAAAAATTAACTGTAGCAATTAACTTCGTTATTATTTCAATTCTTAGTCATGAGAACGGTATGTAATTAAAACCTTCAAATCTCTACACTATAATTAGTAGTTCTAAAGATTCCGAAGAAAGTTATTTTAATTTTTAATTTTTTTTCAAGGAAGAAATTTAGTTTATCAATTCACTTTTCCCGAGAAATTTAAGATCAAAGTATTTCGCATCGCGGAAAAGAAATCAAACAATAAAATAAAGAAGAAATAAGTAATTAAATGTTTAATATCGCAATGACACTCTTGTTTCGTTGCCAATTCCTCGTGTCAAACGTATAACTCTTTTACATAATGAAATTATAATGTTTGGGCACGACACCTATATCTCGTTATACAGTTTTGTAACATTTAACAAGTAAAATAAATTCAAAGAAACTGAAAGCTTGAAATTAATCCACATTAATTACTTCATTGAAACTGGATTTTGTACTATAAATAAGCGTTTATAAGTCGTCTGATAGATGATTAAGTGCGTTATACCACGAATACTTTACACATTTTTAATACCATGAATAAAAATAATTTCCATATTATAAACGGTGTATGTTAATGTGATACAATAAAGATATTTCGCACATGAAATTTACCACCAATCAATATAAAAACTGGGAGGCCAAATGGTGCGAAATATCAGTTTACCAATAAATTTTCTTTTCTTATTTTTTTTTTTTTTTACTTTACAACAAAAGTCTCAACACAATCCACTGTATAAACAATCAGATCAATGAAGACAACAAACATTGAAAATTTTACGGGAAATGCGATTAATCTTATATAACATTTTGCAGTGAAGAAAATAATCGTGTCAGTAAGATAGAATTGTAAAAGCTTAACGAAATAAGAGATCAACTAAATACGATTTTCATTGGGCCACCATAACAATTCAATATGACCAATATCTGTATCACTGTAAGTAATTGAAAATGTTTTTCATTTTTTATTTTCTTTCATTTAAAGACAATAATTATGTTTAGCAATAGCCACAAAAGTTGTTTATAAATTTAATGAATATTATTATAATGTTTTTGTTATTTTAATTCTTTTAAATATTTCTTCAGTTACTTTCGTTAGGCAGTACGTGCTCTCAATACCATAAAGTACACAACATGACTCTTATGCCTAAACTGATTATTGTTCGCCAAAACAAAATCATTAATAGTTACTTCTCTTCGTCTAGTCAGAAGTAACAATGAAAATGAACAGAAAATAAAAAAAAAAAAACGGTAACGATGTCTGTGGAAATTCACTCTCTGTGTGTCAAAGTGTCAGAGGTGCATAATAATACAACAGCAGCAGCATCATAATTACTTCATTTCAGAGAACACATGAATTACATAACTATGGCGTTTACAATCATATTGTTCTCCAACACTATTCGATCACAATCATTTTCAATGTGAACCCCATCGTTTTAAAACCGAAAAACAAAACCAACAAGACAAATAGAATACTACTGATTGAATTCTATGATGCCATATGGACACTGGAAAATTCAACAGTTGATTGCGATTCCATATGTTACCTAATAAACTCCATTGTTTTATTATTTGCAATTAATTTGCATATAGAATATTTGAAGGAGAAACTAAGATGAATTGCCTGTAAACGTTAATGTAATCCATCTCTTTACGTTGTCATGTTGCTTAACACACATTCATGTTGTTACCTATTTATTAGTTTAGGAATCTAAACCATGAAACACGCTAATTAATTATGGTGAATTTTAAATCAGCTTAGTATTAAAACTGACTAGTGGTGAGTTTCATATAAAAGAAATGTAAATTGACTATGATACAATTTTTATTAGCACTTCACATTCACTGTTTACTGATTAATTCCATGGCAAAATTTTTTTCTTACTCTTCGGTGAGTTAAAGTCACTTTTTGGGTGTTGCTCAAATTCATGAATGTATGTATAAGCTGTCATACATTAATCAGTTGATTCGGTTAATGTGGTAATATACACTTGAACGCAGTTTATGTTACAATTTTTTTGTTTAGTCTTAAATTAAGGTGAAAAATGCGAGTGAAATAAAAAAAAAAATTCACAACTTATTCAACTATCCCACAAAAAGCACTATGAAATAGAAATTGCTCTACATTTTGATTAATAAATTTAAGGTGATTTTTAAGATGTTTTTTCTTATTCCATTTCATTAAAACGCATTTCATTCATTTCACTTGCTTCTCTAATTCGCATTATTTGTCTTATTGCTGTAATGCCAAAAAGGAGATTGTTATAAAGTGTGAACAGTAAAAACAAAAAACAAAATGTGAATTAAAACAACTTCATTAATAAAAGTACACAGAAAAGAAAAATTTATAACACACTTATGATAGTTTTCTTATAAAATTATGTAACATCATGTATGTAAAAAAAAACCGTCATACTAATATTGACTAAAATGTTGAGATCACAGTATAAATCAAATAGTTTAATTGTTAACCTGTACAACATAGAAATCGGTGTCTTTTCATATAATAATGTACGACTAACATAAATTGATTTTAATGTTTTTTATCTTTTTACCATTTTTCTTACTTTTTCTTCAGTTAACATTTTGGTATCTCTGCACATTTAATGCAGACACAAAATAAAAAAAAAATAAAAAACTAAACATTGGACCCGTTTTGTCATAATTATACACCTGCCGTAGTCATTTGTACTTATCGTTCAACAACAGCAACAAATAACTAAACCCAATGAATAAACCATTCAAGTAAAATGTCGTTTTCTTTTACATAATCCGAAAGTAATGATCAATGTGATCCAAAATATGTATCATGTATAACGTCATGTTTTCCACCATGTAAGAATGCATAGCATAAAAATAAATTATCATGAAAATTTTATCCGAAAATAACAACAACATGAAACATTGTAACCATTGCAATCTATCGAATGTTGGTCCATTATAATTATCCAATTAATTATTTTAATTGATTGCGCTTATCGTCCGGTTTGACTTGCACTATTTGTAGCCAGTCGATACCACCAAATTTATAAAAAAGGCACTATTATCGCCTTATAATTGTAACATACAACATTATGTAACACTGCATAATATTTCAGTTTAACCACAATAACTTTTTTTTCTTTATTATTTTTATTAATTTCTTAATATTCATTTGGATGCTAAGAGACCCATGTAATGAGAGATTCTTTATACGCTTTTATTTTACTGCAACGGAGATATACGATGTTGAAAATCTCATTAAACACTCTGTTGTTATTCATATGCGCTTTAAGCTCAGTTCATATTATAACAAATTATATTAACTATTTATTTGCATAATAAATTGTTACGGATACTAATTATAAATTACATAATCCATAGAAGTAAAAATTACCATGAACATAAAGAAATAGAAAATATTAAGGAATTAAAGAAACAATATGCCCTTGATGTATTCCCGGTAAACATTTCTTTGTAATCAAAAGAAATATTACACTCAAAGGCATTTCCATTTTCCCTTTGCAATAAAATTTTGTTCGCTTATGCTCAAATCAATATAAGATATAGTGCATAATTCATAAAACTTGGCTGTGGGTGATTTGCACTCTCCTCTCAATTACATTCGTTTGGTTTCAAATAAAACCAACATAATTCGTGACTGACTTAGTTCGACTAAATCCATATTGACTGCCTTATTGTAAATGAGAACACTTACAGTTCATCATGTTGGATATTAAAGGTTCACCAGATAAATGAATTGAACCAATTTAAACCAATCTATTCGTTGGCTCTCTTTCGACAACCGACTAACGATGACTTATTTCACCAGAATTGTTGGACTTTAACAACAAGAATTCAACATTTTGTATGCGATACCAGTCAATATAGTTGTGGTTTTACCTGAACCTCTGTATTGAAAACAACCCCGTATTGCAAAATAATTCACCATTCATTGAATATCCGTGAATTAAAAACATAACAGAAAAGTCTCAATACCTGAGAGTATTTTTGCATAAAACCTCACCTAATTCTAACCATTAAAATTACTCTACACTAACTAAATAAAATATCATTACATTCAAAAGTAAACCAACTATTCCGTCCATTTCAAATGATCTAACATTTTGAATTGTTCACAATAGATTCGATTGCAACATTCACAATCTTATTACTGATCATACAATGAACCAAATTTGAACATAAATCAGTTCATTACGACGCGATAGCAATTAAGAAATAATAAACGGGTGGAGTTTTATGGTAACTGACAGCGAATGTAATTGAATTACACACATTGATTAGACCGACTACCAATAACTTTTATATAAAACATATGGTATGGTATTCAATGATAATAACAACCTAATGATTATCATAGACTCATAATGAAAGCACCTTAATCCAAATGAATATTTCAAATAAAATCTCGGCATGACCTTTATAAATGATAATTAGGAACCAATAACATATAAAAACACCAAAAAACAAATTAATTAGCGGATGTATCAATGAATTCGTTGAAAACTTAATCAGAAGAAACGACTATTAATATAAGGTCAACCGCCAATAATTATAGACAAAACCAATGATGGTTTAGTTGCATGCCAACATCAAATCATAGATCACCACTTAATTACGGTGGTCAGGAAGCAGGCTCCTTCTTCATTTTTTTTCTAATTCAAATAAAACTGGAACAAATGTGTAATTAACAAAGAGTTTTACTTGTAATAATTCACTACACCATTGTAATGTTGAAACGTTTCAGCTCTCAACTCTATACAAATCTTTTGGTGTAATTGAATTAATATCAGTGGAAGTCACGATCTCATGAGCAATAGCTTCTATTACTCTTTTGGAAGACAAGCAGAAGCCATTAATTGAATGAATAATAAGGCACGAAATTTAGTACTATAGTTTATATCATTGTTATGCAAAACTGTACAAATAATACAGAAAAAAAAACATTTTTAACTAGACTGATGGGTTAGACATTTGAACTAAACCAACTGCAAAAATCATATGATGGGGTTACCATCAATGTAATAAAATTACATACCATTCGCACCACATAAATTAAATAAAAGCACACTGCCAAAATGATCTTCAACCGTTGATGATATTCCCGCGTGATTTAAATTAAAAATATCATAAATTCATAACGATGTGATATATTTAATGTTTATTTTATTTCTTTACAGTACCATAAATGAGAGTTATTTTTATTTCGTTACCGTTTGGTTACAGAGTTCATATAATCAGTTTCTAAGACTCAGTTATAGTTTTCTTACAAAATGCGATTTTGAAATAATCATAGGAAAACTGCACTATATTTTTTTTCTCTCTATTTAGAAAACATAATTTTTCATGATATTAAGACAGAAGATATCTTATAACAATTATAAGTGTGTTGTCTCAATCGACGGTTGCATATTAAATTATATTGAATTGTGTTTTGAGACAACATAAGCAATAGATATGTATTAATATTTTAATTTTCTTGTGTTTTTATACCTCATTTGATTTATAACTGTATCTCCCCAATTGCACATAAAATACGAAATGTATTTAAACAGAAAATTGAAATTAAAATAATAAAACATAAGAAAAAAAAAGTATATCAATTGCAATTCACCTATTGTGTACGATAGTGTTACACATTCGAAACAAAAACAGAAGAAAAAAGCATTCATATTGAACATAAATAAGAAATATATGATTTGATACAAGTAAAAATATTTTCAATTGCATATCGAATGAATAATTTTTTGTATTTTCTTCTTAAAACAAAATCGAAAGAAAAACTAAAGAAAATAGACTCTTTCTACCAATTTGTATGTCTATACCAAACATTTATATGAACATAGAGCCCAATTGATAAAGTGAATAATGGATTTGAATAGAATTAAATGATGGTGGTCATATCTCTTATGCTTTTTTCGAAGATATTGAGGAATTTATTTCTCCACATTTTGTTTTTGAAAGAAAACTAAACAAATGCAACATGATAGAGGAAAAGAAAACATAAACTCATATGGTGGTAAAAGTCATTGAGCAATTGAACGGTATAAACTGTTGCTTTCAATATATGATTATACTCATATTTTTTTTAAATAGCATTCTTTTGGTCATTTTACACAATTCAATATTTGACTTCATCTGAATTACTGTTTCAGGTACTCTAGTTTTATTCGCAATTTCCAATACATACCTTAAGAAGGCTATTCAACACGATACACCAACTACATTTTACATATGCAAACGATACAAAAATAAAACAAAAACGCTCATGTAACATTGCGATCTCTTTTCAACAGAAAAGAAATACCATTTCCGTGTTTAACCTGAATTAATGCATTGGACAAGAATATTTACTCTTAGTGACTTGATATTCAACAATTTTGAATACTTTTTACGGGAAATATTTTCCGATAATTTTCATACAAAAATATTGTTTCTTAGTTATGGAATAGCAACGAAAAGATCAATGGAATTAATTGTAATAAATTTTTCATATGACCAACCACCACTGTCAATGGTAATACAATTTATAAAACGATATTTCTTATTCTGTTATGTTGTCATGTTACTCTGTAGGTTCCGTTTCACCGTTAATGTACATGAAACACAGATAAAAACTTCCCATGTTAAATTACTTGATAGAACTACTAGCAGGTAGATAATATTAATCTGAAGAATTTCAATACAACAATACCATCTGGTATTAATCAGTAAATGATAAATAAGAAACGTCCTTGTAATCTGTCTGATTACCCGATTATTATAATTTAAGATTGCTGTTTACCATCGTACACTAAGCCACATTATTTACTATAAATCATACAATTAATGTGCCTTCAATAAATCTCAAGAAAATCTATTTCAAATTTATTAACAAATTCTTTGTTCTAATTAGTGGTGATTGCCTAAATCAATTATCGTTGATGTATTACCTAACGTTAAATTATCACTTTACATTCGAATTACTCGTTTGACATTTTAACATAAATCGTCAGAGATTGATAGGTATAATCATTACGGGAATTAAATTATTATTCCTGATTCAAAATCATATTACCAAGTAATTGTATGCTATGGAACTATATAAACTGACTATGATATGAACAGTAACTTGGTTAAATGTCAAGGCCTTAACACAATAAATATAGTATCGTATCACTTTAACAATTACCAAGAGTGTTACTTACAATATGCAGAAGCTCTATTATAATGATATATGATGCATTCTTTCCCATTAAATTAAAACGCCTACACTTTTTGTACTTTCCGCCACCTGACATTCAATAATTATTGGTTTAGTGAATGCACAAAAGAATTTTGAAAGTCATACAAAGTAATGAATAATATCGAAAGATGATGTTGATTTTTATCTTAATATGTGCCAGTTGTTAGTTTCAAATATTTAAATTTTATTTTTATTTTTGAAAACTGTTAAATTTGCATGTGGTGAAATTATTTTCCGTTTGTTTTTCTGTTAAAATGCAATGTTAAATTTCTTAATTCACACTTGGCCACAAATGAAAATTGAAACGTAGTATACAGATTCAACAATTGTTATGCAGCGATAAGGAGATTTTAGTAGTTTCATCAGACACTATAATCACAAAACGTTCATTTACCGCATCATATGCAAATTTTTTCAACTGAATTTTATTCAAAACAACAATGATAAATGAGCAACTTTAATGTTGGAAAGTATAAAACGAGCATTTTTAATTTATTAATCTGGTTTATTCATTGTGTCACTTCCATTACTATTACCACTTGTTTCGTATAGACTGTACCCATCTTCTCTCATATGAATTGTTTAGAAACTCTTTTTTTTTTCTTCTCTCCTTTCAATTTACCATCAAAATAAGACTCTAGTTTTTCGTAAATATTTAAATGTGATCATGAACTTTCCGTTTTCTTTATTTACATTAAAAGCTCTATATCAAAGTCACAGATGAATAGTGTGACATTCGACCATTATTTATATCGAAAATTGAGCGTAATTGAATTTTTAAATTGCAAAATAGTAAAGTGAATCAAATGATTTCTTCCATTTCAATTATAAAATTCAATGTAAAGTAACAAAACAATTGAATATTTATGATAACCATCGATATTGGCGTGATGATTACAATAATATGAAATGTTTATCTGAATGCGGATAATAGATGATGCGACTATGTAATCCAACATTATGATTTCCCGTGAAAATAAACAACTACGTGCATTCTACCATACAAAACAGATGAACGTTGATGTTTTATTTTGTTTTCATCTTCAATTCAAATGAAATTGAAAATTTTTTAATGTTTCACTACCTTAACCAACACGTTTGAAATTGAAAATAATTTTTATAGGTAAAAAAAAAGTGAATTAATTCAGCACATTGTTTTATTTCAATTGAATTGAATGCATCACATGAATAATTGTTACCCCGTGAGTGTTAAGTTACATGATTTTTACGGTCGTTTGTACTAGAAATATTCCAAGATGATACCAAATAAACTACCACCAATTGAAGTATAGAAATGAAATTAAGTCAACCAGGTAAATTTTAATTGATACTGTTTAAAAAAGAAAAGTTAATTCGTTTATTTTTTATTTCTTTACATCACATCTCATCTGTGTTGAAGGAATTTTATGCCAACATGTATAACGGACTATTCAATTGTAAGACAGCCAGAGTGAAAGAAAATCATCAAAGATTTAATAAAGAAACTGTTACGGTCTAATCACTAAAGCCTATACGGTATTCAAGTAAACAAATATATTTCAACTGTTACGTGATTCGATGCCGCCAATGATTTACAAATTCTTAGTAATAGAAATACATTAAATTGAATAAAGATTAACTCATTAATTTTGATGTTTAATTTGAATTTGGTTTTGTTTTTTTTTTTGTAAATCATCAAGAATGTCTTAGTCAGTGTGTCATGTCACCATCAGCATACCAACTTTTATATAGGAAAAATATTTGTGGCACATGTAATACCATCGAAATGAATATATGAGAAATTAAATTCTTAATGAGCTTAAAACATATTAATGTTTGTAAACCATTAAATATGTTTGCGAAAAAAAAAATTCGTAATTTACAAAAGAGTTTTTACTTGGAATCATAGATGAATGAAGTTTTCAAAACATAAACTTCAATTGTAAACTTTTTAGAAATAATAAAATAGAAGTTTTCACTCGATCTTTTAGTTAACGATCTGCCAACTGTATTCAGTGTATGAATTCATTTATTTTTTTAATGCAACTTAACACTAACCATCTCATATAGAGTAGAAACAGAATGGTAAATACCAACAGGTGAACTTAATAATTTACAGATTAATGAAACTCTATGTGTTTTAGTTTTATTCTTTTTTTGCTTCTCTCTTATATTTGAAAGCGTCACCATTGGTGTTCAAAGATTCCCCCAATAACCTCAATATTTGTATAATAAAACTGGAAATTCTGCATAATAATTTTTCATCTTAGCAATAAAATGAATATTAGATACACTTCGTTTCCTATACTCATTTAAATGTTGGCGGCTCTTCTATGTCTTTAAGTATTGATTAATCTTCATACGATTTGAGGTGTACAGTTTACATTATAGAAGATTAGACCGTAGATCTCATTTCATTGTTAATTATTTGTCATGATGTGTTTTTTTTTTTCGTTATTAAGTTTCATATTTTTATTTCTCATTTAATCGTAAATGTATTTCCAAACATTTTCACATGTTCATTGCAATTTTTTTTTTTATCTTTTCATTTAATTAAAAATCATCAGTTGATTTACAATCTGTTGAAATTAAAAAGAGAACATGTTTTTCTTTCATTTTATGTATATAACTGAATTTAAAGTGTTGTGGCTGGCACATCATAACAGAAGAAATAATGTTAACTCATTATGATTTAGAAGCATCTGTGTGATATTAATAACATTAAAAACATGACTTTAATAGCTCATCATATTCAATATTCAGGTAAAATTTAACCTTTTATTAACTCATTTGTGTGATATTTAATTCACATTCTTTTATTTATATTCAATTACGATATTATAATTTGTGTAATGACTATTCATATCAATTGTCTGTGATCATTAAAAATGGCACTCATGCTCGATATTCTACTGTTTTCAAATATTTACGTTACAATTCCCTTCTAACCAATTGAAGGTGAAATTTTGTTCACTATTTCTTAATGGATTTATTCTGTTACAATAAAAGACACAAAACAATTGTGAAAAATCAATTATCATTCTATAGGAAAGGAATAAATAACAAAATCAAATTAATTTGGCGAATGTATGTCGTTTTGTCTATAACAATAACAAAAAAAAAAATCCAATCAGTTAATTTCAATTGTGTAGATATCAAATAACTAACAACAGCTAATGATTAATTAATACGTCCTGCTTTGGCGAGTGCCATATTTTAGATTAATGAAAACACTTTTCAGCCAACAACCAACAACAAATAAACAAAATCAACTATAAATTGGTATGTGGCGATTAAATTAAATACGATTTGTATATAACAAACATTCTTGTAATTATCCAACATTTGAAATGTACCAAGTTTAATAAAATACCACACGACCAAATAGTAATAAAGTATTATTCGATTGCAAATGAAAAGACATTCACAACAAAATAAACAACATAAACTGGAGCAAAAATCAATAATTATTAGTATTCAATTTTAAATCGAATTATGCTACAACACCTTTAAGACTATCGTGCACAGTGTTGGCCAGACATTAATTCCAAATTTATGAAAATATTTAACAAAAAAAACCTCAACGTCTTTTATTGTTTCAGTTTGTTAATGGTCTAACACGTTGACCTTCAGCCTCTCGCATTTGGTACCATTACCAATTACCATTTATATCAGTCAGTTTACAATCACCATTTCAATTGCTATTGCATTTGAATCCAGTCGAATGTTGAAATGTCTTTAAAAACTTCTCTTTTTTTCTACGAGTTTAATTCCTTTAATAAAAAATCACATTTTACTTCATCCTATTACTGAATACACACACACACATTTCATCTCTGTTGTCTTTTCCATCTGTTGTACATTTTATTTTTTTGCCAATTGATCCATATACGTAATGCGCAATGAAAAAAATAAAATTAACCATTTGATTATCGTATTTAATAGTGGATTTATTTCTAGAATTAAATATAACTGAAACTAGGCTATATCGATAGGTTACCGTGTTTAGGGTGTGGTACAAAACAACAACTAATTCACATACCACATGCAATTTTAAACGCCTTTTTCTTAATATCTGTTATGGATCACAACATATAAAAATGATCTCATAGAGCATATTGAATTGTAAACTTACAAACAGATCATTTTAATAATGATCTAGCTGGGATCTTGTATGTATAATCCATGTCCGTAATTTTTAACCATTATTTTATGCGGGGTAAAATATACTATTCATTCAAATCGAAAATTCATGTTCAGTATTCAATAAGTTTTTTTATTAAATAAAAATCACATTGAAATAAATTGCATTTGAATTGTAATTTCAATATTTGAATATTCAGTCAACAACCATTAATTTTTGTCCTCGACAATAATACACTTCTTCAACATAAAACACTTGAAAATCATTAACAGTAAATGAAATAAAAATAAACTTTTCTGCATAACAAATACCACTAAATGCAATTTATTACATGAACAATATCACATTCTATAATAAATAATTAATATTTAATAAATCCAATTTTAGTATGTTGCAATCGGAACTGACTATTGTAAGTGAAAGAAAAACAAACATACCGCAATGCACCTCGATGGCCATCAGCAATTCATTTCTGGTTCATATAATATTAACCATTTATTTACAATGGAAAGTCCAACATATCAACAAGAGGTAACAGTGGAGTTACCGAATGAATTTTTATTAAAATTATGCTCCAGTAAATTTTTACCGATGAAATATTTCTGATCGTGTTTTATTTCAAAAAAAAAAAAAAATAAAAATTTCTTTACAATAACCAACTTCCTTGTTCATTATAAACAAAAAATTTATTTTTGCATAACTGTGATATTTCATTTATACTTAAATCATTCACATTTATCGAGTAAAAGTAGATTCTTTACACTTTACATGACATCAGATATGATTACGAGCGATCTTAAATCGTAGGGTTCGTCGCTTTAAATCTTTCGTTTTCTTTACTTTCCGCAATCCAATGATAAGTGAAAATCATTTTTAATAAAAAAATTATTCATTCAAGATGCTAATTGAATTACCGTGTGTAGGATGACACTTGAAATTCAGTTGCATGCCACTCAATCTTTTAAATTAATTGTACACTTCAAATATTCATTGTTACCATTTAAATCATCTTAATGGCCTTGACTCTGTGAAATTATCATCAGTTTTTCTTACTATTTTCCTATTCTATCTGGTAACGTGAAACAAAAAAAATAGTCTCTTATTGTTTATTGTTTCACCGATGACATTCCACATTAAAATGTTTCATAATATGTTTAATAAATTTTCAGTTTTTTTATGACATTTCTCGCTTCTTTTCTCTTCTCAACCCAAGATCTATGAACTCATTCGTTAAATCGAATTTAGCAAGAGAAAAATAAAAGAAAAAAAAATCTTAGAGTCACAATTCATTGCATACAACCTTTACAATATGCCATATGCTTTTCATTGTCTAACAAACGATATTGAAAGTTTTTCTATATGCAAATTCAATAGAAGAATAGCGTTTTCCCTTTCAAAATTATTACGATCACATTCAATGTTAACTACAATGAGTTACCCGAAAAAAAAACAGCAACAAATTGCATTTTAAACTGGCCTCATTTTACTTGCCAACTACTTAAACAGGTGCAGCTAATTCTATTTAAATGCAATTTAATTTATTTTTTTTTTTACAATTCCAATGAGTTTTCATAGAAAAATAAATTCTTTTCTGAACAAAATTCATTTAAAATAAAAATTGTTATCTTAAAGGCCACCAACATTTCAAAAATTATTGCATAATTTAACAACTTAGCACCACCGATTACATGATATAATAATTTTGTATAATTGTTCTTTGAATGTGTTTCTCTTCATAAAAAAAAACTTATTTCAATGATTAATTACTGACGATTAGAAAAGAAAACAAGAGACACCTTTAAACAAGTAGTTAAACAACATTAAAGGTAGACAATAATGTACAAATATTGAGGACCAAAAGAGTTGTTAAACTATGCCGATGGCATTTTTCATATCTCAATTTAGTCATTTCTTCACTAATATCAATTTAATGTTATTCCAATCATAATCAATGACCAAAGGCCAATCACATATGTACATGCAATATGATTAATGCCTTCTAGCCACACTTTAAAAAAAAAAAAAAGACGACGTAATCGATCTGTGCATTGCCAAAAATTTTGTGTCTTTAAAAATATCTTCTCTCGTGTATTAGTTGGCCCAGTGTTGAATAATGTTAATTTTTTTATTTTGATAAACAAAAAATAAAAATAAATATCTTTAACAATCAGAGCAATAGCAGGTTTTTGTAGATGTTACCTAATAAGGTCGAACAGCCATTCTTAGCTGATTTAAATCGGGAGACCCATCGACTATATTGAATTATTTAACACCATTTAAATCTCAAATTATTCATTTAATAAGAAATAGCGTCTGGTTACCATGTATATTGAACAGATACAAATTCATTGTATTCATGTTATATGCGACCTTTGCGTAATAATCATAACGAATTAATTCAAATTTATTTTAATGCGAATTTTTTCCTTCCAATGTGAATAATCAAATATTCAGTTCCACATAAAATAAAATTCTCTTTCTTGAGGTGACACTAAACGATCGTATCAAATTTTTCGTCGGTTTTTTATTAATATCAATCTAGTTCATTGATACGGACATGGGCTTATACACAATCAAGGTGATTGAAGGACCAGCTGATGAAGTGAACGTAAATCGGTGTTTCCTCATAACAAATTAAATAATTAAGCCACTTATTAATTCTTATGATCACCTTTAAATTATTTTTATTTAATCACTTACAGTTCCGTCACCAATTGACTCAAAAACTTTAAGTTACACGTTTTTCTTTCATTTTATTAAACAATTCTCCAACTACTTTAATACGCTTGTCACAATCAAATTCATACATCAATTGCCAAAACGTTACACCATTTTTATATGAAAAAAATTTCTTTTTTTCTTTCTATTTTTTTGTTATGAATTTCCACTTGAAATAATTGGATTTTTTTTTATATTTGAATTTCTTTGTATGTCAAAATGATAATTCAATTCAAATAAATACGATAATATGCCTTAATTTACATCCAATTTTTATTCAATTCAATAGTAACACTATTATCTTTCTTTTACATGAAGGACCATTAAATTATATACATGTAATCACATAGCACCCAATAATATAATTATAAACTTTTATAACATACTATTATGTGCGGTATTTATTAGTGGATTTACTATGTAAGTTCAGCACATGCCAAACACATAAAAAATAAAATAATTCTCATTGGAGAATAATCACTAACCGTTTATATTTTAAGAAGAAAAGTGAAACTTTTTTTTTATTTCATTTTCTTATACATTCACCATAAATTTTGATGAACAACCAAAGACGATCAAACAGTAAAGTACTGTTATTCTAATACGGGGAAGATTCCATAGTAAAAATTAGATTAATTAATTTAAATAAATTGACCTTGATTTCGATATTTTAACATCTTAAGACACTGACAACAGTCAACAATCTGTTTTAAAACTCTGCTTTTTATTCGATCAAATTCGGTTTTTTGTCTAATAATTTTAATCAAATGCATTTAAATAAAATTTGTTAAGACCCATAATATAAATAACTGGTAGATCATTTAAATATCTAACACGTCAAACAGAGTGATATGATAAAACTTTAAATTATTCTTTATACGAAACCAAAACCTATCAAATAGAAACTCATTCAATAATCATCATCTCTCTAATTCAGTTATTTTAAACCAATTTGATTAAAACTCGATTTCTGTCTATGATCATTCGCACATTAATTTTCTTTTTAGAT
>JXOR01000489.1:0-211084 GCA_001014335.1 Coboldia fuscipes | reverse complement strand
TTTTTTTTTTTTTTTTTTTCTTTAACAAAATATCGATAAATTAACTCTAGTTTATCTCTAAATTACTTTATTTTATATGAATAACTTTAATTTTCATTAACATTGGCACAGATTTTATTCTGCTTAAGCACAATATAAGATAAATATTTGGTTGAGAAGTTTTTGGTGAAAATCAATTCATTTTTTTTTTCATTTCGGTTTTCGCGATTATTATTAGATAAAGTATTATTATGAAAAATTATTAATGAAATTAAAAATCGATTTCATTGCTATTAACAAAGAGGTTTTTATTCACCCATTTTCTTAAATGATCTTTCAATAAATATGATTTCTTCATTATTCACGTATCGAACAAATACTTAATAAATTCTTTACTATTTCGCATTAATGTAATTACATTCATTCGTGTTGTGCATCAAGAATTATGTTATTTAAAAGTCTTGTTCCACATCATAGAAAATTAATTGATGCAAAACTTCAAGTGAATTTGTTTCTTTTTACAATAACGTAGTAGCAACTCTGTGTCTCATAACATCTCATAATCTGTATTTAGCCCACCATAAATGAATAATAAATGAAACCATCTCGAATGCAATTCAGTCTAACAAATAATAAAAACAAGGTAGCACATGCAAATCATATACACCAAATGAATATAGAAATAAACTTTTATGTTACATTAAGAAAATACTTAAAAGAGTACAATTTGTTACGATTCTATGATGTGTAATTTACACACGTAAGAAACCATTTATTATTAACAAAATAAATAAAATAAAAAACAAAACAAAACTACAATGAAAAATTTTCGCCTTTACGTGATTTGCAATTATAATGCAGTATACCATTTAAACGATGCAAAACACTTTGCCCAAGAAATTTGTAGTTTTTTTTTCCATGTATTTCTTAAAACAAAACTGCAAATATTCCTTGCATAAGACAGCGACACATTACAACAACATTGAATCAAACCGTTTTCATTCAACAACAAAAATAGAAACAAATTGGTTTTAATAGATAATCTGTTCCTAAAATTCCATTTAAGCGTCTTACAACATCAATACACAATACTCTGAATTATTTCAATACCAAAAATGAAATAATTGTCTGTTACATATATAAATGGAAATAATTATCCATTTGCTTATGATTTTTCTTATTCTTAGATTGTTTTATTTAATTGTAATTAGTCATACCTGATTGAATTAATAACAATAATCCGATAATAAAATTAATCCGTGTTAACTCCATTCTGATTGATGTAGTTCAGGATTTCGTCAAATAATTTAATGGATCTTTCTTCTTCTTCGATTTCAAATAATTAAATTGTCACCCACCAATTCAACACACACTTTTCTCACTAATTATACTCTCAAAATTCTTTTCTTTCAATTTCCTGTCTTCAATTTCACATTAATTTTTTATTTGATATGGCAACGTGAAAGAGACAAAATTTTTCAATTAAATGTTACTTATGATTTTAACCTCATATTTTCCACCAAAAATTTAAATGCACAATATTTATCTTCTAAAAAACACACCAAATAAAAAAAAAGAAAACTCCTTGATATCGTCTTCTTGTTAATATTTCGTCGTTTTCTTATTCAGTTTTCTTGCAATTGATCAATCATAAGAGAGAAATCTTTTAGTTTTCAGATATTCAAGTAAAAAATTTTCCCTATTTTGGACGTTTCACTATATGTTTTTAATTTATTATTATTTCTTTTTTTTTCCAATGGAAAATCAGTTACCAACCAAGTGAAGAAAACAAGTTGATCGTCAATATTAGATAAATTATATTGTTTTTTCTCGCTTGCCTCTTATCTGTTAGTTTTCTTTAATAAAAATAGAAACGCGCGAAATTTTTGCTATTTTGTATCAATTGTCGTTCAATAAACTTTTATTTAATCGATATGAATTTTCTTCCTCTGAACGATTTTAAACGATATGCAACTAGTCTTTAACCAAACAATAATTAATGAAAAAAAAAAATAAAAAACAAAACAAAACACCAATTTCTTGTCTATTTATTCGTTTTCTCTATGAAAAAATAAAAATTTTTTGTATTTTTGTCTTCAACTAACTTTCTTGTATGAGAATAGTTTTAAGACGGTGCTTCACGATCAAGCACTTTTCTTCAACTGAACCGATACGATTTGTTACCACGGCTATCGACCGCTTATTGTATGGCATTCAGAAGGTAACCAACAAGACTCGTAATACACAACATATTAAATTAAAATGAATGAAAACAGAAATAAGAGAAAAAAAGTAACATACAACATACAAAACCAAAATCGATTGCGAAAAGTGGAACTCTTTGCTCCACAGCATACAACACTAACAGATCAATTGGTGGGGGATTATTTCATCAATATACTACCAGTTCATGTTATACTACCAGTTTAGTTAAATGTAGGCTGATACAATTTTAATTTTTAATTTTATTTTTTCTCTATTCACAAAATATTTATTTTTTCCTCAACCAAAATAATTTACATTAAAACAAAATCATTTATAAAATTTTTTATTTGACTCTACAACGAGTTATAGCGTTCAGTTGTATACAACACAATTATTATTAATATCAAATCGTAATTCAAGGCATATTGTCATACAAACATAACCAAGCATTGTCTATCAATAGGCATCATATTCGAGAGCATACCGATAACCATCTAATACAACATAATATTGGTAGCTTGCGAACGTTGTTTTAACAAAAGTGAAATGATTAGGTATTTGTTGTTTCTTACAATTAAAAATCCATAACAAGAGACGCTTTAAAATTTACTCTTTCCGTAATACAACAAATTGAATACATAAAATTGATACTTCCATCTGATTATTATACGAGACACGCACACGGGCTACTGATCTGAACCCTAAAGGTAACCTTCCAATTTACGATGTTTTAAATTGTTGAAACAAAATGTTAAATTTTCATAATATCGAATTCATGTAACTGAACTAAATTTTTAAAATTCCAATAAGAAAAATAATAAGATTTAATTGTATTAAGAAACACCAACAGTAACATAAAATATGGATTGAAATTATTTAAATATAAAAATAAGAGTTGACCATGTAAATGAATAATTAAATTAAAGCAGGAAAAGAATGGTAACAGTTAAAATTATGGAGGAGGCAATACACAACTAGTGTGAATAAATAGACATTTCTGTTGCTATACGAACCATTTTAAAGAATACAATCTTGTATTAAAACACTTGAATCAACATCAGTTTTTATATTGATGCATAAATGTCAATGACCAGAGATGAACGTGTTGAATGCAATTGATTGTCGGCACTTTTTTTACCCAGTAATATTTTAAGATTTATAGGCTCCATAGAACATATTAAATCATTAGATCGACATAAAGTACTAAATCACCCGCAATGGATTTTATTTTCGTTCAATTCTATTCAAAACATCCAATCAAAATACGTCAAGCAGTGATGAATTAAAGAACGATGTTACATTGACTGCCAAAGTTTTAATTTATTTTTCTTTTCTAACAATTTTGTTTTCTTCATGTAATACTTGGATACCATGTGAAGAATTCTATTTCCATTAAAATAAAAACAAAATCATAGAAAAACCAATAACAGTTAAGACGCATATTAAGCGGAAAATTTATATTGAAAGAGAAATTAATTTCAAATCAAATAATCTGTTCAGTTATTTCAACGTATATTAACTGAATGATCATACATATTGAAACGTGAGTACAATTCAGGTATCATGTAACGAAAATCATAATGCAATCAAAGTCAGGTAATACAAAACATTTACTATTTATAGTGAATAAGACTAACTAAATATCAATTTAATGAAATGATACTTTAATTGAAATAAATTTTCAGTTTCAATATTTATGTTTAGACAGAATTTAATTCAAATGGTGAATGAGGATCATTCAATTGAAAATCTTTAAGAAATGTAATAATATTTATAACATTAAACAACAGCAAAACGTGTTGGAGGACTGCCGAGTTTTTTAATGAATTTCCTGCAGTGAATCGTTTCTTTTCTTCAATTTTGGATTGGCAAAAAAAAAAAACACAAAATTAATTTATTACTTCTTGATACAAATTTAAAGATTATTTCATCAATCGAAATAAACTACAGACAAGGTATGGTGAGATTGTTCACGACAATTTCGTTTTTCAAATTGGACCTCAATGATACAAAGTATTTGATTAATGAACATTAATGAAGGCGCAACCAAAATGGCACGTACCACAACATTATTAGATCCATTTTAGAAACACTTTTGCAATTTTTCATTTATCTTATAACATCAAATGACAAGAACATAGAATTTAAAGAAAAGCACTTGCCTTTCACAATCATTGACCAATTGTATCGATTGTAGAGAAAAAAGAAAAATTGGAATTTCATCAAATGATCTAATCACCAAATAACTTAAAATGAATAATGGAATTACACGTGATAACTCTAATGCAAATCCAATGTTATACATTTTTCTTCTACAAAAATATGAATTTTTATTATTAAACTGACTGTCTACAATTCATAATTTTAAATAAAGAAATGCTCATACATTTACTGATCAATATAACATAGCTTTTGAATGAATTACGTGGTGTAATTTAAAAAAAAAAAAAAGAAAATAGCATAATGATTTCATTCAACGTCACTCTTTTGCAGTTTAAAGATATGAAAAAATTGAGGTTTTTAGTGTAATAAACTATTTTAAATAAAATCCAAATGAAGAATGTTAGTGTCCATAAGGTAAAATACACAATTTAATACAAAAAAAATCTATTAAAAGTCTATTTTTTCTCCATTCCACTGTTTTGTTAGTTATCTTTAATGGACAACTACTTTTGGCGTTTTGAAGCTTTACATTTTAACTCTGTTTCATTTTTTTCTCTCTCTACATTTTGCTGATTTTTTATTACCGATTACTTGATACAGTTTTTAGTTTCCTCATCGCCAATGCAATTGAACGTTTAAACCGCGATCAATAACATGGTAAATTCGAAAGGAAATATTAATACAAGAACTATAAAAATTGTCTTTTCGGCTGCCAATACACTTTATTTCAATTGGTAATAATAAAAACCATTGGTAAAACCAATTCGCCCAGATTTATCTCACAGTAATCATTAGTCCACTGAAAATCGTGACAACATTAAAAACACTAAATATATCGTATATGTACAAATTCTATGTTACTGATTTTTCTATCGTTTGTTGCCCAACAACCCAAAATACTCTTTCTGAGTACAAATAATAATTTCCTGACGATTGTTTCATATCAGCAAGAATTCCATTGCTGTAATCTAAATGCAACTACCTTAAGAAAAATTGCATAAATACTGTCTCCTTTCATTCCAATTGCAAATCAGTTTCATTTCACATTCGATTGTCATTAAATAATGCCGTAAGTGCAAATAACCAAATAAAAGACAATTTTTAATGTTCATTTTACATAATCATATCAGACCAGGGCGGTTACCAAAGGAAACTTTTACCCACAATATCAGAATACAAAAGAAATTAAGTTATGAATCGAGAAATGTGAAAGAAAAGGCACTGAAACAGTCATCCATTGTCCATTGCTTATTAATCCGAATGCATAAAACATATTCGCTAATATCATTTAATATTCATATTATTATAGTTACCTGACGGCATATAAAAACACTTTTCCCAATGTTTATTTTCACTATAAAAACGAGGCTAACAAAGCACCAATCGAACAGAAAATTCATTAAATTCATAAATGCAATACTCTATAATCAATTATTAATGACTTAAGTGTTTCAAATAAAACAAAATCTGATCATGAAGATGGGTAATTTTCAATGTACCAAAGTAAATAAATAATGAAAAAAAAAAAACCTTAAATTTTCATAAAATAATAGAAGCGTCTCTTATATGACTCAGCGCGATCTTCAAGTACAATTGTTAACCACTTTGATCAACTGATATGATATATTAATAACACCAAATTCCATACATGAAAATATTTATAAAATTGTTGTCTTTTACCATTAAATTTACTTTCTATAAATAATAAATTTATGATCATCGATTAGCTACCATTGATTGATCAAATTTCAATGTTTAACACCTTACACATACTGAATACCAATTCAAAATTACTAAATAATGATCTAATTATGACAGGTAATTCGATAATTTTCACTTTTTTTTGTAATCTTGTCCAAACATTTAACGGTTACCAAATGACATTTTTGTAATTTCGAATCACCATCACTTTATGCATACATAAATACATTCGACACTCAGATGCGAAATTTTGTGCAATACCAATTCTTATGCAATTTCGCTGTCAAAAAAAAAATCACTAATCATTTTCATAAAGAAATTAATTCAATCAAAACTTATCTATTGCATTCATATAGCGATAAAGATTAAATTATTCATTGCATTTCATAAATTAATCAAAATTAATTACAAGTAATAGTGATTTTTTCTTCAATATTTTATTACTTAATCTTTGGTATTCACATAAATATATAAGTAACCTATTAACAATTAGCACGTGTTCTGTCTTAAAATTTAATCTGTTTCTTAGCTGTATTAAATGCAGGCTCAAGTAAATGTCTTAGGTGTGAATTCCTTTCGAATCGTAATTAATGATGAATAGCATTCAATTTAAACTATACGTTAATCCAATGAAATAGCTACCATAAACTGAACTATAACTATAAAGTAACCAATTATTAAATAATATTAATTCAGTCATTTCCTTATTCTTCAATTTGATATTTAACTGATTAATTTGTGATAATTTTCATATGAAATGAATTACCAATTATGAGGCTGTTCCTTAGGTGAGAAAAACTAAAACAACAAACTCCACCATCATACAATTGGCAATTTTCAATCGTAAAGGTCGTGTAGACTGACCACCGTTATACTCAAACCACAAAGTATTTTATTTCAAGTCCGCATTCATTAACTTTGTTTGTTTCCACCAAAAATCAAAAATTCCCTTTCATTTGATATGACTACCGTAAGTTCATGAGCGAAGGTGAATTATAAAAAAAAAAACTTAATTCATTCAAAAACTCTGGTATTTCTTACAATTTAATGTCATTAACTCACAAAACCATCGTATTAACAAGGCGAATATTAAAGTTAATTAAATTCATATCGAATGGAATTTGATGCATTTTCAGTTTAAGGAAATTCATATTTTGTTTATAAATTTGCTAAATATGAAAAGAATTACTCTTAAAATACATTTAATTAAACTACAGTTAACTTGAGTAATTTGCAGACAAAAATTTTGTCTTAAAGGTCATTTAGCACATTACAATTCTGTTTTTAACTGAAAATGTTAAATTTAATTCTTAAAATTTCCATTGATTATTTCATTTCATTTATTTCCACATCACACAGACTCTTGTATTTTTATTCATTAAAACGGAAACTAAACTACCAAAAGCTTTAGGCAATTGATTGTTATGCGACTGTTTTATTTATTGCTGTACCACAACCATATACCATACAAGATACTAAAACCAAAATGATTTACCTCAATTGGGTGGAATTTCAATTAACCATTAAATAATAAAAAATAAACTTTGGACACTCGATTGTTTTAACTATCGAATTTCATTTAAAAAAAAATTAAATTGTAACAAACCACCAAAAATCATAGTCACAAATCGTAAGGTAATTTCAAATTAGAAACAACAAAATTAATTCTTTTCAACTGGATTCGGTCAATGTAGTTCATATATCACCATAAATATTCAACTATCCCCGTACAAATTGAATACATAAAACATTTAAACAATCACTTTGATTTAATTATAATTTTTGTTTCGGTACAAACTCTTATATAAAGTTTTTCTCTTAAAATTGAATGAAATTAAATGAGCACCAAATGGAATTAAACATTATGGACCATAACAACCACTCTAATAATTATAAATAATGAATTGGTAAAATAATGATTGTATTATTTAAATCATTGGGTGGTTTCTTTTAATTAACAACGTAAATGTGTTTTAGTAACTAATCTCATTTAGATTTTAATTGTCGTCAATTCTTACCGTTTTTCAGTCAGATTTTCACAATAACTCAAGACTCAAGACAAGAATTAAATTGTTATGTCCTTGTCAAGCCGCGGGCGGTAGTTATCATTGAATCACACATCATAATAAAAATAGTTTTTACTTGTTATTTCTTTCAGTTGATTATTGTTAAAGTACTTATAGAAGCTGAATACCGTTCTAGTTAAGGTCACCAATCGAATATAAAAATAATCAATATGATATTTATCTAATATTTTGTATATTGAATTAACGTTAAATATTGCCTTTATTGCTTATTATTAATTGGATCATATTCTGGTTTAAGTGAGAACATTCAAATCCACAAATTTAATAAATTGACATATTAGGAACGTGTGATACGGATATTTGTATATACCACCCGTCTAAACTAAGCATTTAATTGGTGTGGTCATAATCTGTTGCCCCAAAAGGAAATATAAGATGGTCACGGAACCTATCAATTACTTGTCTATTGAACATATTCAATACAATAGAGTTCACCAACATTGTACTTCAGTTTTATGAGTTTATTACCATTTTACTAAAAAAACAAGTTAAATTCTTATTCCTTTCACAATGTATTTTTCAATAATTCAATGTCTATCTATCGTATGCGATTCGTTGTTGGGGCGTTCAATTCAAGGGATTTTCTTCTTAAAAACAATTAATCCGAGGTAAAAGATTTATTGAACGATTGCGGTATTTTGGATTTTTAACTTTTAAAAGTAACAGAACAAATAGAAAAGTAAATTTGATTATAATCTTACACTCCTTCTTCTAAGTACGATGGAAAAATTTATTTGCAACAATTCGTGGGGACGTGGATTTAACGATTCGTAATGCAACCCATAGTGACTCAACAATTGTAATATCAAATGTATCCTACATGTTGTATGTTTAAATTTCATTTATTGTTCATCGACTAGTCGCATTTCTTGATGTAGCCTTGAATTTATTTTACAATTTTAATATTAAGTAACCAACCATTTCAAAATATCAATTGGCGCATAAATATATTGGCATTGTTAATCTGGACCGGTCTACAAGTTATATTTTGTATTAAATGTAACAATTCCAATATCTCTTTCACTCTCGATCGACGGATGCTGCCATTTGTTTTGTGTGTTGGGCGCCCCAAACAGAAATATGTACAAGAAAATCGAATGTCTTTTCCTAATCACCTACAACAATTTTAGTTCCTTTCTAGTCATAATTCAACGTTAAAATGTGGTTGTAATAACACTCGAGAATGTTTTTAATGGATTGTATCGAGTGTTTGCAATATGGGAAACATGGAATTTCGATTTCTTGGATTTCAGAGCAAATTATTCCAGAACAATAAAAATAGTTGATATTGTCGCTGCTTACCTTTTACTTCATGTTCCCTCGTCTCTATGGTCTGCACACTTCACAATTATCACTTTATTTTTACTTAACACATTAATTTAATTACATTTAAACACATTTTCCAATTGCAATAAGAAAAAATATACACAAACAAAACTTCACACATCGATATCTGAACGGAAACCGTCCAAAGTAAATCCATTCCTGTCAAATGTATTAAACTAAAATTAGGACTCTAAATTTCACTATTCGCTCCCAGTCGGACGATTATAAATTTTGTTTTATCGAAAAACTGTAGCAAACCATTATGATAATTATAGTTCTCCGTCCTATCAATTCGGAATAAACCAGTAAACCCTCCGTGAATACAAAGTGCAATTACTTTCCTAAGTTGTCCATAATATTTGTCACTTAAATCTCTTGCGCCGGCAACCATTTGTGCAATGGGTTGTGGTTCAAATGACTCGTAACGAGAGATTTGTTCCACCGCAATGGAAAATACACGTGTTTGACTTATATGAAGCTGCATTATTATCTATATCATTGCCATTAATTCCTCGTTTTTTCGATACACTTATATTGATTGAACAAGCGAATATAACTGCTAACACAATAAATACATGTGCCATTGTATATAACTAAATTTCTTATATTTGGAATCGGAAAGCTCAAACTAAACTGATCAGGCACAAGCCTCACTGGTATTTAATTGACATTTTACTATTCTGCAACTATGAATGAATAAATTATATTATTTACAGCAAATTTTAATTTTCATCCAAGCTTTGTCCTATAAATATTCAATTTTATGTTCTCATGTTCTCAATGACGTCAGATTCAACTTATCAATTTATGGATTAACATATAAATTAAATATTTCCTTATCGTATCGTTAAATCCTTATCGTAATGTATTATTAATTACTTTTCATATTATGAAAAATTTCCACACACAAAAATACAGTAAACAATTCCTTACGTATTTATTGATTTACACTTTCATAAATAACATGCTAGTAAATAAGATGAAAATTACAATGCATCAAATTTAGACCATTTCAAATGATTTATTGTTTTTATTTTAAAAAATTTTCTTCGACCATTTAATCTACCATTCGGTTAAAATTAACAATATTAAATTCGATTTAATTCCTCCAAAGATACAGCATTTTTATATTTAAAAATAATAGAATTAAATTATTATCTCTAAACTTTATAGAAATAAATAACTTTCAATTTATTTAATGAAATATATTCTCAAGCTTCCTCATTTATTTAAGAATACTAATAGAATAAGTTTTCCTTACAAATAAGAAAACAGACATATTTTATCAAAATGCATGTAACTACAATAAATCGCAGAAAAATGTGTTACAAAATTGAAATATTTGCACTACAAAGTGCATCAGATTAATTGAAATAAAAATGATCAGAATAAATTCATTTGCATAAAGGTTTATTTTTCGATTTTTAGTAATTTGAAAGTGTTAAAAGTTCCTTTTGGTTGGTGGTAATCCACTTATAAAATCTGGATACCTTTACAAAAATTGATGGTTTCTTATTGCCACATGGCAAATTAGCAGCCGAAGTAATTCCTATTTGGGTCATTTTGCTTTGTTTTGGATTGTATTGCAATAAAGGCCCACCAGAATCACCTTTGCATATATTCGGATAACGTATGAACAATGAAGAATCAGCATATGGTCCAGCACATAATAAATTCTTATTATCGTTCATCATAGCCGGTGGTAAATAGTCACAGTTCAAAATCAATTGGATTGAAAGTTCAGCTGTCTTTAATTGTTGGGACAGGACATTGACATCATATTCATTATTGGCATTCACATGACCACCCCAGCCATATGCCGTACCATGTTTATTCATTACTGCTGGTTCTTCTTTTTGTAATAATACTGTAGTTACATTGGTATTAAATACTAGAGGTTTGTCCAACAATAAGAGGGCAACGTCATATCTAGGGTCCCCAAAATCGCCAGTTATTTGAGAATATTCAGCATGTATACGAGATGCAACTACTTTCCTTTGTTGCCCTTTATCCTTGTCATTCAAATTTCCTATGCCAGCAACAACTTGATCAGCGAATCTTACACAATGGGCTGCAGTTAAGATTACTCGTTCAGATAAAATTGTTCCAGCGCATGAGAATCGCTCGTCTTTAAATAATGCAACAATAAATGGTGCTGCATTATTTTTCGCATCCTTACCATTAATTATTCGTTTATCTGATACACTTACATTAAATAAACAAATAAGTAGTAGAATTGGGAATAAAACCAACTGATGTTTCATTGCTTTAAGCTAGATCCCTTAAACTTGAAATTTAAAAATTTTAAATGAACTGATTAGCTAGAGATTGTTTGGTATTTATATGAAAATAATGATACCACAAAATAAATAAAAATTATTGTTTAAGTGAACTAATATTAAAAATGATTTTAATGTTATTAACAATTTTTCCGATAAATAACGTAAATTCAATGTTCTCAAACCATAATGATTATAGATTCAATATCTTGTTAAGTGAATAGACATTCCAATTATGTAATAATAATGCATGATGTATTACAGTTTAGATATTCTAAGTATTTTCAGACATAAAAGCAATACACATGCTTTTTGATTCATTTTCCAAGTTAATTTATTAATTTTCCGATATGTGGAATAACAGATCGTTACGAATAATAGATAACAGGAAATAAGTTGGTTATATAAATTGTAATCAAATCGGCGAACATAAAACAATAAAATAAAGTTACTTGTAATAAAAATGGACAATTATTCGGGCGAGATTTCAAAGTCGAGTTAATATATTTAGAATAAATCGTTTCCACTATTAAACGTTGGCTTACAACTGCAACTGCAATGACAAAAACCAACAGAGATTCGGGCAAAACTGCAAACTTTGATTGTGATCGAACTGCACTCGGCCGCAAACGATTTTAAGGCAAGTTTATTGTAGAGTCTGAAACTATTGGTTTCCGGCAACAGAGATTGACTTTCGTTCATCAGAGGCAATAACACAAAGATTTTTTATCAAAATTCATATAACGTCAGTAAATTGCAGAAAATCATATTACAAAATTTAAATATTTGCACTACAAAGTCCATCAGATCAATTGAAATGAAAATGATCAGGATAAATTCATATGCATAAAGGTTTATTTTTCGATTTTTAGTAATTTTAAAGTGTTAAAAATTCCTTTTCGATGGTGGTAATCCACTTATAAAATCTGGATACCTTTACAAAAATTGATGGTTTCTTGTCGGCACATGGCAAATTACCGCCCACAACAATTCCTATTTGATTCATTTTGCCTTCATTTGCATTGAATTGAACTAAAGGTCCACCAGAATCGCGTTCGCATACATTTGGAGAACGTTTGAATAATGAAAATAAAGTAATTGGTCCAGCACATATTAAATTCTTACTAGCAACCTTTAAATTACTCACAACGGTTTTTAATTTGGCACAGTGTACCATTAAATGGAGTGGAAGTTCAGCTGTCTTTAAATTTTGGGACGGTAATATGAAATCATCCTCACCAGGAGGACTGTCCTCGCCACCCCAACCATATAGCGTAGCATGTTTAAACAATAGTGCTGATTCTTCTTTTTGTAATAAAACTGTTGTTACATTAGTATTAAATTCTAGAGGGTCGTCCAACAATAAGAGGCCAATGTCATATTTAAGGTCCTCCATATTGTCATCTATTTTAGAATATCCATCATGTATACGAGATGCAACTACTTTCCTTTGTTGACCTTCATCCATGTCATTTAAATTTCCTATACCAGCAACAATTGTATCAGTGTCACTCGCACAATGGGCTGTAGTTAAGATTACTCGTTCAGATATAATTGTTCCAGCGCATAAGAATTGATTCTCGTTCTTATATAATGCAACTATATATGGAGCTGCATTACTTGCAGCATTCACTCGTTCAGTCGATGCACTTACATTAAATAAACAAATGAGTAATAGAATTGGGAATAAAACTAGTTGATTTTCCATTGCTATAAGCCAATTTTCTTAAAATTTAAATTTTCAAATTCAAAATGAAGTGATTAGCTGAAGATTGTTTGTTATTTATATGAAAATAATTATACTACAAATGAATAAAATCTATTGTTTAAAGCAAGTAATATTGATAAATATTTTATAAAAGTTTTTCCGCCAAGTATCGTAAATTCCATGTTCTCAAATTGTAATATAATTTATTATTCTCTTGTAGATTGTAGGTTCGTCAAATATTATTATTATTATCTTGTAGGTAAGTGAACAGAAATTCCATTTATGTAATAATATTTTTTTTTTCACTTTTATTTTGATAATAATTACTCAATTACCGCTCCATTAACAAATAGTCCCTGTGTTGTGCTGTGTTGTGGTTATACAAAACAGGAAAAAAAACGTCAAATGGAATTACTTAAAATCCTCAATGGAATTTTAAACCATGCATTTTTACCATGTGTTGAGACATTTGTATATTTTATCTGACGAGCACATATGTCATCTCGCATATTGAGGTTAGATTCGTCAAGAATAAATGATAAAAAGAAGTACAGAAGTTCTTAGTTTTCTGATTCTGACCGGATAATCGGAGAAATTCTGAGATCCTTCCACATTTTGCTCCAATCAGAGTACGACGTGAAAAAAATAAACTTTGCTTAGTGACACAGTGTAAATAAAATTGGAAAAATTCTGATTGGGAGAATTCAAATTTTGAACACAATCGAGTTATGTCTCTCCTTAGTATTGTTCGAGTAACTCACAATTACGCCAGAATTGGAAATAGTGCCAGACTAGTTAATGGAATAAATCATTCCCAATTGTTACATACAACAGATCGAACTCATTGCAAATTGGAGGAAGGACCACAAAAATCCGAGTCAGCAGTTGATAAAGACCAAATAAATACAAAGGATAGGACCAGAATAATACCTGTGGAAACGAGTATTCGGTATATGGCAAGTAGTTCATACAAGCAAACATATGGTGACTCACTAGTCTGGGAGAAGTATCGTAGAAACCACAAGGGAATGTTCCCACCCAGAAAGACGAGAAAAACTTGTATTCGTCAAGGTGTAATTTCAACGGGAAATCCTTGTCCAATTTGCAGAGACGAGTATTTGGTGTTACATCCAGAAAATACGACACTATTAAAGCAATTCATATCTCCGCAAACCGGTCAGTTGTTAAGCTATTCAAAGACCGGTGTTTGTCAAAAGAAGCACTTGGAGTTGTCTGTGGCTCTGCACAAGGCTTGGAATTCGGGTCGCATTACCTACGACGCGCCTTTTAGGGAGTTTGATTATTCAGAATATTACGATAAAGACAACAACAGTTGTTCGTATTAACTGTACTTTTACTTAAGATATAGTTATTTTTAGTGTTATGGAGGCTGTATTCGTTGTAATCGGTGGTGGAATTGCCGGCGTTTCCTGTATAGAGGCTTTAAATCAAATTGTTCCCGAAGCAACAAAAATCATCTTAACAGAATCATCGTTGATTAAGACTGTCACCAATTTATCGAATCTTAGTCGAACCTTGTTTAGTTTTCAAGTAAAAGAGGAATCATTAAATGAACATCATTTTGGTTCGAATGTAGAAGTTGTTGTTGATAAGGTTTCATCGATTGAAACCCACACCAAATCCATTTATACCGTAAATAATATTTGTGTGAAATATGAATATTTGTGCATATGCACTGGAGCTAAACCAAAATTGATTAAAGAATCAATTAGCAATAATTTGGTTTTAGGAATCCGAGATACCGAGTCTGTAATGGAATTTGAGAAACGCCTAAAGAACGGAAAGCGATTAGTTATTGTTGGTAATGGTGGCATTGCATCTGAAATAGCCCACGAAATTAAATCAATTGCAATTGACTGGATAGTAAAGGATGGCCATATAACATCGACATTCATTGATTCAGGCGCCGCACATTTCTTTACGGAATCTATTAAAAGTGGTAAACAACCGGAAAGAGCAACCACTACAGTTAAGCGAATGAGATATTTAGAAGAGGCGACTAGAGCAGATCACAACAACTTAAACAGTTCAAAATCTGGGGCCGCACTTGGTCCTGATTGGCATCGGTTGTTGGATTTAAAATCAATTGAACCGGATGCAAAGTCTACTTTAAATATTCACTATAATTGTGAAGTGAAATCACTGGACAAAGTGAATGACAAATTAAATGTAGAGCTTACAAATGGTGAGAAAATAGTATGTGATTTTCTCGTGTCTGCAACTGGGGTTGATTGTCGGTGCGATTTCAAGATTGACTGCCCGTTTAATGTGGGCCCAGATGGTGGGATATACGTAAATGAGTTTATGGAAACATCAATTGAAAATATTTTTGCAGCTGGCGATGTTTGTTACGCCGGTTGGAACCATTCAACTCACTGGTTTCAAATGCGTTTATGGACTCAGGCGAGACAGATGGGATTAATGGCTGGAAAGAGCATGGCATCACGAAAGTGCGGACTTGAGACTGAACAGGATTTTTGTTTCGAAATTTTTGGTCATGTTACGCAATTGTTTGGATATCAAGTTGTATTGCTCGGAAAGTTTAATGGACAGGGACTGGATAATAAGTATGAAATTTTGTTGAGAACTACTCCCAATATGGAGTACATAAAACTAATATTAGTGGATGGAAGACTGCAAGGTGCATTACTAATTGGTGACACTGGTTTAGAAGAAACATGTGAAAATTTGATTGCTAATCAGTTGGATTTAACACCATTCGGCGATGAGATTCTCGATCCGAACATTGATATTGAGGATTATTTCGATTAAGTTCCTGTAACACTTAATAAGATGTACAAGCCTTTGTAGATGAATAAAATTGCAAAATACATAACGAAATCATTTTCAATTTGAATTATCCTTTTCAGCAGTTAGCCGCTTATGTACTAATGTACTAAACAGCTGCTTTTTTGTTTTCAAAATAAACAGCCGAAAACTCAGTTTAAACCAGACGAGTGCCTCGTACAAAGTGCTTTCTTATCAGTTAGATTGTTTCTACATATTTTAATAAGTTTCAGGTGTACTCACTCGCATTTTATACTTCTGCAATGGCCTTCCTAAGCACTAGACTTGTTTTTAGAAGCCACACAGCTAAAACTCTTTGTAATTTAAGATGGATTTCATCGACAACTGTGCAGGTAAAAGAAGCCATTCTGTTAATTTGGTGGATGATAAAACTATTATATAAACGTAATTGTAGGTAACCAATTTAGATGGAGACAAAGCCGGAATTACCGTAGTTGGTCTTAATAGACCAGCAGCTAAAAATGCATTTGGGTAAAGTTTAATTGTTTCATGTAGTTTCTAACATAATACATGGATTTACTTTACTTTTAGCCTACAATTAGTGACTGAGCTCACCGAAGCTGTAAATAACTTGACTTATGACAAAGATGTCCGTGTTGTAATTATTAGAAGTCTTGTACCTGGTGTATTTTGTGCCGGTGCTGACCTTAAAGAACGAGCAAAATTACCGGCTGCTGAAGTTCCTATACGGGTGTCGGCTTTGCGATCACTAATGACAAATATTGAACGTCTTCCGATGCCAGTTATTGGTGCAATAGATGGTGTAGCATTAGGTGGTGGTTTGGAGATGGCTTTGGCTTGTGATATCCGAACTGTATCAAATGATGCCAAGGTAGGTTTAGTTGAAACCCGGTTGGCTATTATCCCTGGAGCTGGTGGTACCCAAAGATTACCACGTATCTTATCTCCATCATTAGCTAAAGAATTAATTTTCACGTCTCGAGTTTTGAATGGTAAACAAGCCAAAGAATTGGGTATTTGCAGTCATCTTATTGAACAGAACGAAACAAAAGATGCTGCATTTCAAAAGGCATTAGAAATTGCAATGGAAATAATACCAAACGGTCCAGTTGGTGTTCGAATGGCAAAGAAGGCAATCGATCGCGGTGTGGAAGTTGATTTAAACACAGGGTATGCTATTGAAGAAGCATGCTATGCTCAAGTAATACCAACCAAAGATCGTCTCGAAGGCCTTAAAGCATTTGCTGAAAAACGGAAACCACAATATACAGGCGAATAAATTCGATCAGATTTAATCAAAGTGCCATATTCAAATAATATTACAATGAGACAATCAAACGTACAATACTTAATTGCATTTATTAGTCTTTAATTAACTGTTCTTATAATAGTGACCCCGTTAAATTCAAAGTAACATTTTAGAGTTTTTTTTTTACGATAATGATTATATATTTACAATGTATTCCTGAATATATTTCTGAAAATGTATTTTGTTTGTATAGTATATCTTATCACAATCACTGTCTGTTTAACAATAAATTATTTAACAAAGCTAAACATCTAATCAAGACATATCCTTGGTATTAGAGTCAGACAAAATGATAGGATGAATTTATGTGCACAGATATTTACGGAATGTAATGAATTTATTTAGCTTATGTTAAACATTTCAGATAAAATTCGTTTAGTATCAGCTGGTGTATAAACTCGATGTCCGATAGTTCGTTTATCGGTAAATATTTCATAATCATTACCACCTTTTTCAACTTTGTCTCCAAAGAAATGAATCTCCTTGAAATTCGTCCCCTTGGTAACATGTTGAAGACAATAAGTTTTATCCCATCCGTTAGGGAAGACATCGAAACTTATTTGGCCACCAATGCTATAACTCAAATTAATATCATGGAACTCTTTTTCCAATGCTTGAATCATCTTTTCACGAACTTTATGCTCATTATCATAAGCATTAAATTGTAATCTCTCTTCTCTAGTACATTGACGACCGATTGGACAGATGTTCATCATACCGTTTCGGAACTCAATGAATGTTCCACGTTTTATTGGGATATCAAGTTCGGAGAGATACCGCAAAACATAATTAATGAAACGTTTTAATACAGCTTCCCCCAAGTGATGTTGGATTGACTGCTTGTCAACTTCCACTCCGTTCTTAATATGTACTAATCCATTTTCAGGGAAAATATAATCGAATTTCTCAAGTATGCCTTTACCATTCAGTTGTTCGAACATTTTCTCCAGATCGGATCCACCTACAATACCAATTGTCGCCTTTGGTTTAATATGTGTGTACAAAAACTTCTCGAATTCAGGCTCCACTGAACTCCGTGGCATTGTAAGAGTACCATCCACATCAAATAGCAATAAGATTTCGTCTCGCTTTAGTGCCATTATACTTTGTGATGTATGTAAGTATGATAATAAACTACTTTCAAAAATTTATACGGCTAAATTAGTCAGTAATCACTGATTTATTAGCCAGGCTATTTTGTTTGAAACAAAGTGGTTTTACTGTATACTTAAACTCAGCTGTTGTTGTTTAGAATTATTAATTAAAGCAGTTTTGAAATTTTAATTAATCGGACTTTAAAATTTAATTTTAGATTAAAAGTGTACTGACTGGAAAACCAATAATCTACTGATAACAATACAGAAATGAAATGTACACGTATTTCAATAATATTTATAGCAATTGTTGGCTATTTTGTGCCACGTTCTCACACAACTGATACACGAAATGCTATTATTCTCCTTGGTAAGACATCAAACACAATATCTGATGAAATATTTTGTAATATTGTAAACATAAATTCGATATATTTGCGTTACCCGTTGCTTATTAATCTGTTAAACTGAATAATTGTTACATGTATGTAATTATATTTGATTTGCCGGTAGATAAAATCAATTTTAATCGGTGTTGCACTCAAACATTTGACACGCAAATTAAAAATTATTCACACACTTTGTTTCAGATTACACATTTAATTTTTGTTCCTTTTATTGCAATATTTAGCCGATGATGGAGGTTTTGAGATGGGAGCCTATCTGAATAAGATATGCCAAACACCCAATTTGGATAAGCTTGCAAAGAGAAGTGTAATCTTCAATAACGCTTTTACATCGGTCAGTAGTTGTTCACCAAGTAGAGCTGCACTACTCACCGGATTACCAAGTCATCAAAATGGAATGTATGGCTTACATAATGACATTCATCATTTCAATACACTGCCTAATGTAAGGAGTTTACCAAAGGTGTTAACGAAGAATAACATTCGTACCGGTATAATTGGTAAAAAACACGTTGGTCCGAATCACTCATTTAAATTTGACTATGAACGTACAGAGGAACATTATTCAATAAACCAAGTGGGTCGAAACATTACAAAGATTAAACTGCTAGTACGAGAATTCTTGTCTCAACAGAAGAATGACTCTCAGTATGTAATTCAAATAACATGGTTTTAATTAAATCGTTTTTAATTTGGTTTTAGACCGTTTTTTTTGTTAGTGGCATTCCACGATCCACACAGATGTGGTAGAGTAACCCCGCAATATGGAAGTTTTTGTCAACGTTGGGGTTCAGGTCAAGAAGGAATGGGTGTTATACCAGATTGGGCACCAATTTATTATCAATGGGATGAACTGGAAATTCCTTATTATGTACCAGACACTGAAGATGCTAGACGTGATTTAGCGGCACAGTATACAACAATATCTCGATTGGACCAGGGTAAAATTTAAAATATTGCCAAAGTTATTCTAATATTTCATAATAATGATTGTTATTTCATTATAAAGGTGTTGGATTAGTATTGGAAGAATTACGGAATGCCGGATTAGATGACAGTACGTTAATTATTTATACATCTGATAATGGACCACCTATGCCTTCTGGGCGCACCAATTTATATGATCCCGGTGTTAGAGAGCCTATGTTTATATCGTCACCGAAACAATCAAGACGAAATGAAGTGACAAATGCTATGTCAAGCCTTTTAGATATTTATCCAACGATATTAGAATGGTTTGGTATCAAATATGCTGAAAATGGAACTCTTAAACATCCGTCACACAGATTGACTGGAAAGAGTTTGTTACCATTGTTAAACAAAGAACCACCATATGACCCAGATGCAGCTGTATTCGCAAGTCAGAATCTTCATGAAATTACAATGTCTTATCCAATGCGATCAATTAGAACTAATCGTTATAAATTGATCCATAATCTTAATAGTAATGCACCGTTTCCCATTGATCAAGATTTTTATATGTCGCCAACGTTTCAAGATATTTTAAATCGAACTATAGAGAAACAACCACTACCATGGTATAAGACATTGCATCAGTATTACAAACGACCAGAATGGGAAATGTATGACCTTAAAATGGATCCATTGGAACTAAGAAATATAGTTGATAAACCGTCAATGTCTACTCTTCGTGATTCAATGAAAAAACGTTTATACGATTGGCAAGTTGAAACTAATGATCCATGGCGGTGTTTTCCTCATGGTGTTCTCCAGGATAAGGGAGATTTTAAGAATAATCCACAATGTCTCACATTAGGACATGAAGCCACTAAACTATAAGTGAACATTGAAATGAAACAGTAATTTTTTTTTATATTTTTTATTGAATAATGTTAATAATATTATGGTATATCTATCAAGATAAATTCCAACATGTTCTTTTCCGAGCCACACACATAAACACATCTATAAGTATTATAAAATATAACATTATAATAGTCTAGACTTTGGTAACATTTAGTATTATTAAAAATGTTCTATCATTTATATTATACTCATCAAAAATTATGGTAAATTTTAGTGGTAAAATATGATATTATGACGAATTTACTTTTAAAATGTTTGATACATTTGTATAATTTGTATGGCATATCATGACAAGGATAACTCGTAACAGTAATTACTGTCTTACACATTTTAACAAAAATTTTGAATAAAAATTATCAAAATATTTCCTGTTATTAATGACGAAATGATTATAAAATAAATGTTTTGTTATTTTCATGATAAACATCTGGGTAATAATTGAATTAGGCGTTCAAATTAAATGATTTTCCACCAACTCGAAATGCTTTTTTAGTCAGTGAAGGACGCTTAACAGACCGCTTATTTTTCACATAATTAAATTTATTACCTGAAATAACGATAATTACATATAAAAATAATGGCAATCGATTGCTAATAAAAATAAGTTACCTGGATAAACAGATGGATAATCATCGATTGGATATAAGTCACCGTATTCATAAGAAGGTTGACGTTGGTAATTCAACGATACTGGTAGATATCCCATTTCATCATATAAGTCATTAGGTGATGACAATTGATTTTGCCATCCGCGTTCTATCGGTTCCGAAACTGATCCATGTTGAATGCGATTTGTATCAGAAAGACTGTTGCTGTTATCGCCAAACGGTTCATTTCGGTGTACTTCAAGTAATGATAACAGCTCGAGCAATTCATTTGTAGATAAATCACTAAGTACAATTTATAAATTATAATTTAAAATACAATTACTATTAATTATTATTTTACCGCAATGAAATTGGAACATTTGGATTTGACCGTTTTCTTCGTTCCGCATAATATCGATTGTACATCCTCAATGGTAATGGTTTGTATGGGTAGTAATCTAATTGCAGATAATTTAATTATAAAATATGAGTGTTATATTCAAATAAATACATACCTCTTTTGTCAATTGAATTTAAATTGGCGTAATAAGCATTATTATCGTCCCACATAAAGGATGTATCATCAATATCTCGTAACAGTTTACTATCTAAATATTTTGTACTGACTATCAAATAAAAGCATAAGGTGTATTTTATTACTTTAATTGCGATTTAAAAACTAGTCAATACGCATTACCTCCACGCTTCTGCACAATTGGTTTTTCAGTTGTCTGTGGACTACCCTCGTGACTTTTCTTATCCATAACATTCGGTGCATCTAGAAATGGTTCATTAAAATTTGAGTAAAATTATAATTCAAGAACATTTCATTGGGTCATCAATAAATTCCGAATTTGATAATTTCAAAAGCTTAATATATGATAAGAAAGCATAACCATATGGTATGCAATTACAACGTAATTCAACTGAACATATTGTAGCTATTAATGTAGTTAGATTCTATTATATATCCATTAGATAACTAACAAATTTCAATTTGTAATTTGCATGAATGTAATTAATAATTAATTTAATTGTTTTACCTGTGACTATTTCTGGTGGAGCGATATTGATTGATTTAAATTGAGTTAGTAGTGTAGTTGGTACACATTTAATTACTACAGGCATATTAATTGCTATTAATAGCAGCACAATATTGATTACTATTGGTTTACTCATCTTTATTGATAATAAACACCTTCACCAAATTTAACAAAACCTGTATAAAATTCAGTCACTTTGTAATGATAATTTTGTTTGAAATTAGTTTAAAGCTCAATGAAAATTGAATTGAATTTTAGTCTATTAGGAATTAGACACATCCTTTTCCGGTGAAAGTAAAATAGCAACTGGTGTGATGGATAGCAGTTGTGCTTATAAAAGCATTGAACAATACTTGTACGTATCAGGTATTTGATATTAGAATGTAACAGGTCCTCGAAGCTTTTCATCGACTGAAACCGATATTTTATGTTCTACTCGTCTGCACATAGGTGAACATAATATTCTAGACCTTTTATTGCCTCATATAGAGATAAGATATTTTATAATAATATTAGGTGAATTGAATATCCTTGGGTTTTAAGTGTTGAAAAAAAACGGTTGTATTGCGCAAGGTGGCAAGAATTTCCCATGAGCTTTATCATCAAATTGATTAAAAACAACAGAAACTTGAATCAATGATTCCAAGAACGAAGCTTTACCAAATCGATATTCGGTTACTTCCACATCTCGTTCAAATTTATGTTGCTGTTAATTTCAAATCCATTTCCTTTATTTAGGATTTAAAAGCTATTTACAATTTTTTAATTTTCCTTTTTCCGTAACCGAAACTACTTCGTACGATATTCGGATAAATTCGTTGATATCAGCTGATTTAGTTGACGTCCATCAAAATGTTACATATTTTTAAAAAAAAACTTATCAAAATTGTGTAAACAGAGAGAAAATCTTAAATTTAATTGTAAAATCCTTTCTGTTCCTATTCAATTCCAAGTAAATAATATTCTAGTACCTTCAAATTGTCCTATCGTTGTTGGTGAAAACTGTAATATATGTATGCTAAATTGGTAATACATTCTACCAGATCGAACCAGATACTTTTACTTCCTGGATCGGTATTCGTGTCAACATTTAATCATTTACATATATTTTTAGTGACTAATTGTGAGGGCTGCAATATTGTATCAAATTTAACCCTGAACACCCTCAACACCCAATTAACGGAGCAATAGATCAGTGTCATATGTAGAATGGATGATAATTTGTGGTGAGTATCCTTTTGGCCTTAAGGATTTTTATAATTTTGAATATAACTTATCTATTGTTACGTTTTATGTATTCCGACTAATAATTTTTGGTGGGGCCTTTCATTTTTGCTGCGTGACGACACACTACGTCAGGTTAATTGAATTAGAGTCAGCGCTGTTGGACGATTGCAGTGTTAATGAAATCTATTCAATATGCCGTGGACGTTCGATACCAGAATCCTTGCGACCGGACGTATGGCAAATATGCCTTAATGTTAGACATCGTAATGATCAGATGGCACATTTTAACGAGATATTTGACCTACCGTTTCAAAATCAATTACGAGAAGACTGTCGGCTCTATGGAGATAAATTAGGGAATGACGAAGGAATTGATAAGCTAGCAATTGTCTCTGACATGGAATCAATTTTAACATTCTACTGTAAAAACCGAAACATGCAATATACATCAAACAATGGATGGATTGATTTATTGATGCCGTTAATTTCATTAAACTTACGAAAAATGGATACTTACAATTTATTTGAAGCCATTCGTGACACTTACATTCCCAAGGGATGTGTAAAGCAAGGAAATGTATTCCACGTATTCCGACTATTGATTCTATATCATGATCCGGAATTATGTTCAATATTGGACACCAAGAAGATAACGGCAGATCTGTATGCAATGAGTTGGTTTGAAAGTTTATTTGCATCAACTTGCAACCTGCAAGTAATATTAGCTATGTGGGATCTGTATTTTCAGCAAACAGACCCATTTTTAATATTCTTCCTAAGCCTTATCATGCTAATTAATGGACGAGATCAGATAATTCAAAGAAAGAATGAAACGCGAGAGGTTTTAATTGAATTTTTAACTAACATGCCATGTGCATTAGAATCTGATGATGTTGTTGATTTTTGTTCATTGGCACAATACTATTCTTTGAAAACGCCTTCTTCATTCAAAACTGAATATCTTCATGCCCTCTTTCGAACAAGTGAGGAGGAAATGCCAAAGGATTTGTTTGTATCACAAGCATTATGTTTACCTGTGTCAGTTCGTGAATTGGTCGAAAACACTTCAATTGATGGTACCCGAAATCGTGAAAATCCCGACGGTGTTCGATTTTTCTTAGTTGATTGTCGTCCAGCAAATCAATATAATGCCGGCCATTTACCCACCGCTTTTCATTTGGATAGTAATCTAATGTTACAGGAACCGGTAGCATTTCAGACAGCAATTCAAGGATTATTGCGGGCTCAGCGGAATGCAATCGAAACAAAATCTCATGCTGGCGGTGAACACCTATGTTTTATGGGATCTGGACAAATTGAAGAAGATCAAATAACTTATATGGTAGTGGCATCATTTCTACAAAAAGGAACACATTATGTATCACTTTTAACTGGCGGTTACCAAGCTATTCATACTTATTTCGGTGATCTTATGATAGATTGTCTCGAATATCATAATCGGTCTGAATGTATATGTTGTTTGCAATCAACTGATACACAAACTAATTCAAATAAATTAAGAAATCATAAGAAACAGAATGATAAAGGCAATAGTGGTGATATATTTGGAAAATTATCGGCTGCTATGAAAAGCAAATCGGCTGAAGTGAAAGGTAAATTATTCGACTATATCGTAAATCCAAATGTGGCGAATGCAGGAAGTAGTAGTCCGTCAACGCCTGTACAGGAGAAACATGTGCTAAGTAATGAAAAGAACAGTGGAAAACGCTATAGAAATATGGCTCCAGTGTTTAGCATTGATGAGGATACAGTTGATGATGTGCCAACAATGGGTACACAAGATTTAGATCGTGGCAATGGCACTGCATCAATAGAAGAAGTTTCCATACAATCATACCTAAAACAACCAGACGTCCAGGTGTATTTTAAATGTGAAGAAGTTCATATGAATGGCTGTATGCACGATAGTTATTTACTTGTTACCGATACTAATTTAATTGTTTTACGATTAACAAATCGTAAAGATAAAGGCAAAGTGATTGTGAAGCGACCACTGTCAAGCATTGTTAAGATAACGGCCAAGAAGCGACATCGTGATTTAATTACATTTAAATATGGTATTCCTGATGGTGGAACGATGTTGATTACTGATATGGATCGATTTTTGATACCGGGTGGTGCTAAGGCTATTCAACATATTTCACAGTTAATTTTAGAATTGCTGGATATGAAAGAGAGTTAAAATATTTAAAAGTAGCAAAAATCAAACTGAAATCTAGTGGAATAATGAAAATAACATAATTCAATTATAATTTATATATTTTTCTGATTTGATTATTACCAATTTTTGTAGATATTAATTAATACATAATTGATTCCAAAGTATGTAAATAAAAATTTATGCAAAATCATAATATAATAATCATTTTGCATTGATTTCTTAATACTCTTATCTCACTTGCGATAACGTATGATGGAAAATTATCTGATTAAATTTAGATATGGAGGAGAGGTAACAATGATTAACATAAGATACGGTTTCATAGTATTACATTGTAATAGATTTATAATTACATTAGGAAATAATGTGGGAATTCAACAGCCATCATGGACTCGTATTTTTGATTGTTTAGTGTTGACATCCTTTTCACAATGATTATCGTCGAATACTTTTGATATACGCAACGATTTACTATCCCGTATAATTTCATCGCGTAACGCACGATTTTGTTGCTTGAGGAAATCAATTTCACTTCGAAGTGATTGAAGCCGACTATTTTTTGGTGTTATAACAGTTTCACATGTGGACTTGGACTGCCTCAATTTCGGATAAGTGAATTTTCTGAAAATTTGAAATATAATTCTTCATTCGATTATAATCAATATCAAATGTTTACTTCTTTCCATATTTAGTTTTTCCATATCTTTTGGGTCGTTCCTCTGGAATTTTATCCAATTTCCGGTGTTTTACACGTTTGCGTGATACACTTCGATCAATTGGTATTTTGCTAGATCTCGTACGTCTCAATGTGGTGGCAGATTTTTGTGATGGCATCCGATTCTTGCTTACACTTCGACTAGCTGAACGGCCTCGTTCTAAAAGGGCACGAAATGGAATACCAAGAATGTTAATTTATTTATTCAAACTTACTTATGCTGTTGTCAGATAAAATATATGATCCTGAACGGGATGTAAATTTTGATGATGAGGGACGTAATCTAATTGAACTTCTTGATTTACATTGACTTCGTCTAGTATCACCAAATCCATGTACTTGTGATGATAATGGTTCTGATATGTAACCAACATTTTGAATTTTCAGATCTCGTAATAATCTCTTTTTTCGTGGTGTTAATTGTCCTTTTGGCGATGAATTCTTATAATAATCTCGTTTCTTTACTCTCCCTGGAACAGTGCCAGTAGCAAGAGATCTTTGCCGTGATTTACTACTTTTGGATCGTTTCTTTAACTGGTGTGGCTTGTAGTAAGGTGGTTGAATTTCAATTATAATATTACCGCCTTCAATATGATAATTTAAATGAACACTGCAATACGTTAATCGATTAAATAATAACCAGTTGTTTCAATGAACATTATGCATACATGCTGTTACGAAATTCAACACTCCTGGATCCGTTTTTAACTGAAAACGGTAAAATAATTAAATTCGATTTTTCACATTCCGCCATAATTTCTAGTCTCCTTGCACGGTGTTCAGATAGATTAGTAATTCTAAAGTTATTCAGTTAAAAATAATTATAAAGATTTTCTATATTGTGAATTGCATTTAATTGTTATGGTAATTTTTCAAAAAACCGAGCCTAAAACACAAATATTGAATAATGAGAAAAATATATGATACATTTATGATTTGCTAAACAAATAAAAATGAACTTAAAACAAAGGTTGAATGAATGTTGAATCAGCCTCCAAAGTGCAATGAAATAATAAGAATCCACAAGAAAAACACTTAAAAAGAAAGATACAACAGAAAATGGTATGAAATGAATTTTGTCTCAATTTCACATGTGACATTTACTAATTCATTGAATTTCATGGAATTAGTATGGGCCGCCTATGATATTGTGTATCAGAAAAACTATCCGAAATCCTGTTTGATAATCGACAAAGAAACCAAAATGAATATCAAATTAATTTAATTAATATCATTGCTTTATTTAAATATCTTTGGTGATTTTGATTAGGAATTCTAATAAGTTAAAATTGACAATTACTGCATGTCTTCTACAGATTCACTTAACCATATCCATTTGAAATTGATTCCTATTTATGTGTGCATAGCAGTATTATAATATGTAGACGTATCAGTTAATTTTTATTTAACTTCATTACTCATCCATTTTGTTAACTTACGATACTACTTATACGTGTATGATACTGATAAAATCAATTGTCTGTGGATTTCAATTAGTTTAATTTCATAATAATTTACTGCAAATAAGTACCACCACAATATCACATTTTTTTTCCGTTAATTGTAGGCTTCTAGTAATTACTTGTGAAGAAGGCAATTCTATGTAGATTAACAATATTTAATAATATGACGTAAATAACATATCTTATAATCAGAAAATCACTTAATATTCGTAATAGACAATCTAATTAATCTTTTTGTTTGATTCATTGTTCAAGTAACCATCAATACAACTATTAACGAATTGGCTAATTGAGGCAACATAAACCTCTGGTTCAGCTGTATAGAGCTTCACATGCTCTGCCTTTTCGAAACTGACCAAACGCACTTGAACTCCATACCGTTGACGGTGTTTTGCAAATTTCTCAACATCCTACAAAGAACAAAAATATTATTGTACCGTCATCCTTGATTGGCAATGTTTAATATTGAAACCTGATATGGTATTAAGAGATCCTTTTTGGAGTAAAGAAATAGCTGAGGATATTTGGTTTCCTCATCTATTAAATTTGAAAAGGGATTAGATTGCATCATATCAGTTCCAAAAAATAAACTTTTAACACTTGAATAAGTTTCCTAAAATGAAACAAATTGAGAACATCCAATGGATGAAAATTCTATGTCATAGTACTTACCTCGAAACACCAAACCACCATTAAGACTAACGATATCAGTAATGATATTAAATAGTTGCATGGTTTATCTCTACCATAAATAGCAGATATTGCACGACAAAGGCTTGAGACTCTACGTTCTCCTGGTGCTGAATCAAATATAATCCCTTGGATCTAAAATTGATAAATTAGTGCCATAAGATTTAATCATAGATGAAAAAAGATATGAATACCTTCACTGGTTTATTTAATCTCCGTATTGCTAAAGAAATGTGTTGGTACAGAAATGCACCACCGTTTGAAAAGACGTGAAATATAATTGGATGCTCATCGAAATTCATATCGAATATAAGTTTAACAATCTTTTCACCAATCTTAATCATCTCATGCCGTTTCCAAAACAAATTTTCAACAGGAGCCGTATATCGTACGGTGATAAGTCTAGACGGATAAAAGAATCAATAAAAGGGTAACAGGGTCTATACAGGTGGGTATGATTTATAAAACTGAAATTAAGTCTAAGTCCTCTAGAGACACAGTTAATTTGATTATCAAATAAAAATTACCCTCTGTCCTCATATATTCTAGAATACTTCATTAAATAACGATCCTGGCAACCGGCCCATCCCAACAATAACACCACCGGTGTCTGAAACTCATTATTAACCATTACATAATCGTTGTCGTTTGTTTTTGCCGATGGCATTACTTCATCCTTGTGTTTATTTAACTCCATGTGTGAAAAATCACAAGTCGGAAATTTGATATGATACTCTAAAATATCGTCCTTCACCAATGTGGATACCGAGTTTGTGTCCAAGGTCTTTTGATTTCCCTCTGAATAGTATGCAGAACTAGTGGATTTCGAATAGGCATCACTTAACAATTCTTTACTCTTTTCATCTTGCACTGAGGAATGAATTGACATGGTTCACCAATGCAAAATTGAGAATCACAGATTTCAACACTTTTGTGAATTAATTAAAATATTTTCAGGTGCACCCAACAACTTTCTGATAACACTTTTAATACTCTCTATTTTACAGACCAAATATGTCTATCCACTGAAAATACGTGAAGATTCTTTGCTCTTTTTCTTACTAATTTCGAAGGATGCAAATGCAATAAGTTTTAATATTGGATTATTCACCCACTTTTTAAATTAAAATCAAATAATTTCAGGTCAACAGTAAGTGTTAAATAATTATTTATTTTTCAATGCACTCAACCACTTTTGACAAACAGGACGTCTAATTTTTACACGTGTGACTCTCAAGGTTTTATGTATATTTTTTATAATTTATGGTGAATGTCAATGTAATATGTCTTAATTGATTTATTATTTCTCACTCTTTTATTAATTTTGAATTAAAATCTATCAATTTTAACTCGTGAAATTACTCAAGATTCTTGGTACATTCGTTCATTTTAAAATCGATATGAAAGAATCGATTCTGAATATTTTCTTCGCCAGACCGGCAATTTCACAGGATATCATATGAATTCGCTGAAAGGGCGATTAAATGAACGCAGCGATACGCTCTAGCGACGGAAATGATTTATTTCTTCCTATTCATGCAATCATTAATTTATGAATATATTAAATAGTTCCGATTTTATTTTTAATTAAAATTTATACGCCATCCAATTGAATAATTAAGTGCCTTTGAATCGGTTGATAAGATTGCGAATCGCTCTGGTAATATACACTTCGCGACATTTAACGAATTGAGTCAATTACGACTTAAGTGATACTGTGCATAATAAATGTGATTAGCTCGGAGCGCGATTAGTCTATTGTAGCAATAAGATGTGATAGGATATTTTTTTTCCGTAAAGAATTACTTTGAATTAGATTGTGAGATTGTATAGTAAAAGGCAGAAAGAAAGTGTAGTAAAGAGGAATTGAATAGGAACTGGTTTCATTGTTTAACTACAGAGCAAGTAAATCTTACAACCGTACATAATTGAAGATGTGGGATTGGTTAAACACAATTGGAATTCTGTTCATGATCAGTAGTTGTTGTTCTCTCACACGACCTGCAGTTAAAGTTTCTTTGTCTCGTCATGTAATTTGCGATAACGGAATAAAAACAGTGTAAATTTTGCGATCGTACTTGAATCCGTTGATTATTCCCAATGGATATTGATATTAGAAATAGACTGATAAGTGAACAACCGTCGTTTTGCTATGAATTCAATCAAATCTCTTATGACATCACCAATACTAGTAACAAAAAAAAAATTGAATACATAAAAAACGCATAGAAGAATTCATAATAAACTGTTATTTTTTCTTTTTAGATGGTAAAGAACAAAAAATTCTGAATCAAGTATCTGGTGTATTTCATTCTAATCGGTTGAGTGCTATTTTGGGTCCATCAGGTGCTGGAAAAACAACTTTAATGAATATTTTGGCTGGCCAAAAGTAATATTAATTGAATCAATTTATAAAAATCAGTTGTTGACCATTATTTGTGACTAATACATAGAAATTATGTTGTAGACATGATCTGGCAAGAGATATAAAATTCACTGGTATCTGTGGCACAAAGGTTCACCGAATATCTTATATTGCCCAAAATGTTTCATTTTTACCGAAATTAACTGCCAAAGAAACAATTCAATTTGCTGCTGAATTTAAATTACCGGCACAAACATCAAAGAGGATTAGGAATAATATTGTGAATAATATCATTGATACGTTAAAATTAAGTAATTGCTGTAATATACTTGTGGAACGGTTATCAGGTGGTGAAAGGAAACGTCTCTCTATAGCCATTGAATTAGTATCAAATCCAGATATAATTTTTTTAGATGAACCAACAAGGTAATTGATTACAATAACAGTTGTATTCGTTTCTAATTGATTTATTATTTTTAGTGGCTTAGATAGTGTATCATCATTACAAATAATTAATCATTTACATAAACTTGCAACAAATAATCGATTGGTACTTTGTATACTCCACCAACCATCGTCTCAACTGATCAGTCTATTTGATGATGTGTATGTTCTTTCGTCTGGACATTATATTTACAATGGAACATTAGATATGATGATTCCGTATTTTAGGAATGCTGGATTTGAATGTCCACAGTTTTATAATAGAGCTGATTTTGGTATTATAATTACTTGTGAATTATTTATCTGTAATAACTTTTAATTAATTCTATTTCACAGCATTAGAAATTGCATCAAAAGATATCACAGAGTTGAAATGTTTAATTAAGGAGAATGTAGAAACAGAAGAAGTTCAATTGATGGAAACCAACACAATTAGGATTTATAGTGATAATAGTGTGGAAGTTAAAATAGGTACGGTAGCCTGTTTTTAGTAATATGAAAATGTAGTATAGGAATTTATTCTTTGAACAGATAAGGAAGACACAATTGATTGCAAAATAGTCAAAAGTACGTTACACCACCCAATATCGCAGTTTCGGCAAATATTGATACTTCTACGTCGGTCAATGTTATGTACCCGTCGTGATTTCGTAAGATCGATTAACATTCAAGCATCGAGTGAATTAATTAACTAATAAATTATTTTAAATTTCAGATGTTCGCCCAATTACGAGTTGTTTGCCATGTACTAGTTGGAATATTATTAGGAGTTGTATTTTATGATATTGGCAATGAATCATCAAAAATTTTAACAAACTCGTCATGTATATTCTTTTTTATATTATTTATATTCTTTGCAAATGCTATGCCCACAGTTTTAACAGGTCAGATCATAAATTGTTGAATTAATTTAACAAATCGATTCAATTAAAATTAATTTTAGTTCCACTTGATACAGCAGTTTTCGTACGTGAACATTCAAACAACTGGTATAGTATGTTAGCGTATTATTCGGCAAAGTTAATATCTGATATACCACTACAAGTATAACAATTATTATGATATTAGTTTAATATCATTTAAGTTGGTTAAACAAATATGTATGCGGTGATTAATTGTAATTCATTTTTAGATAGCATGTCCAACATTCTTTTTACCATTTGCCTACTTTTTGACGGGTCAACCGATGGAGTTTGACCGTTTTATAACACTTTGGATTATTATAATACTGACTACTTTATTGGCACAATTAAATGGGTTAGTAGCTGGAGCAATGACTAATATGCAGGTAAATGTTTATTCATGCACAATTAAAAATGTAATGAAATCTTTTAATTGTTTGAATTTTTTAGATGGGAGTGTTTTTGGTACCTGTGATTAGTATTCCAATGTTAATATTCTCTGGTTTTTTTGCAAGAAAAACGGATGTTTTCCATTGTCTTGGTACAATATTTGACATTTCTTATTTTCGGTTAAGCTTTCATGGGGCTCTGAAGACCATCTATGGTTATGAACGGGGAAATCTCACATGCTCTGAAATCTATTGTCATTATAAACGACCAAATAAGTTTATGGATTATATGAGAATATCAGATGATGATATTCATATGGAAATGATTGGATTAATTTGTTGGATATTTGTCTTACAAATCATATTTTTTATCGTACTAAATATTAAACTGAAACAATACAAAAAATAAAATTTACAGTATGAAGCTAGTATGAATCCTGTAAATAAAGTGAATACTATTCCTTAGGGCAATATTGAATCGTGAAATATTGAGGATTATTAGGTAAATAAAGGACATAGACTGCATATCCCTATAACAATATGTAATGTACGTAACAAACAAAATTAACTCTTTAAGCAAATATCCATTAAATCAATTGAAATCAAATATGTATATGCATAATAAAACCAAGTTAGTGTAAACAATACTAAATTGTAGTTAAACGATAATGACTACCTAGACTAAGCTGTTGTTTCACTAAGTAACAAATGATATGTATTCTAAGCTCATCAGTCAACTGTTAAATTGTCCAATGTTAATATTTGGTATGCAAATTCTTAGATATTTCAAATAAATTTGTGATCAATGATTTCGAATTGATGTTTCATACATTGATTCTTAATCAGTTGGGTTTAATAATTCGACGAAAACATATCGAAAATGGTAAAGTTTCGTTACTCATATATTCCGTTACATCTGATATCAAAGTGTGTGGCATTAGATGCATTTTCAATAAAATCATTGAGACCATCATGGATCGGTACAAGTATATCAATAGGGCTTTGGATATCATATACAACATTTCACGTATATTCAGCCCAAACAAATTTAAATCAAAATGATTTAAATTTTATTTCTCTCATAATTGATTCCTATAATCGTTATTCCAATCTGTTTTGTTTGTGTGTTATAATTATAATGGCAAATTTTCAACAGAAGAAGTTATCAGCTATCCATAATCAATTTGAGTATGTAGATGAAGTATGTTCAAAGCATTTATCATTAACTATTAACAATATCAAATGGAGTTTGTAAGTTACTTAGATTATACAATTTATCGTTACAATTTAATCTATCGATTTCTTATTTCTTCTAGTTCTTTGACACTTTATGGCATCATATTCATTGCAAGTATTATTACATTGGAGTGGTACAATTGCTTAATGTATATAAAGGATACAATTCCATTCTCTGATAATTGTCTCATAATGTGCATTATACCATTAAGTGGAATTGCAATAACACAAGTTCAATTCATTGGATATTTACGTGCAATTCGTTGTCGTTTAACAGCACTAAATGCCATTTTAAGGAAGAAAAATTTAAATTCAATTTCGGATCATATTTTCTATCTTAATGAATTTTCGGTGTCGTCAAACCCCATTAATAAATATGAACCGAGACAGAAAGCCATAAATCTACGAAATCAGTTATTCTACCAATCAGAACCGAGTAAGGAAATTCTAGTATTGGAACAATTGAATCACATTGAAATTGTAATTCGTAATTTAAAGCGTTTAAAACATCTCATCAACTCTGTGTATCAATTCCAAATGCTTTTCATATTAACAATTAAATTTATCACTCTAACTACTCTACTTTACTTTTGTTGTATGAAACTGTTTAGGTAATCAATAGTCACACTTAATTGAATGATTACAACGATTATCTGTTTCTTAAATCTTAACAGAATTGCAGCAGGTAACTCATGGGATTTAAGCGAATTGGATCAAGTTGTAAGCTCGTCTGGTTGGATTGTAATGCATTTGTATGAAATATTTATCAATTGTTACGAATCGCACGTAACAAATTACGAAGTATAGTAGTTTGAGAAATTGCAATTGTTTAGCAAATTAATGATATCTTCTGTCTTGCTCATATTTACAGTTTCGGAAGTTATCATCTTTTTTCCATTTTTATGCTATAAATAGTAGCCAACAATCTACAAAGAATAGATTAAAATTATCAATTATTAATTTACTTCATTCAGATATGAAAGTGACATTATTCGGAATGTTCGATTTGGATCTTGACTTCATGTATTCCGTAAGTAAATGTGATGATTTGAATTGACTAAAAATACTGAAAGTTATTATTAATCGTAGATGAGTGGAATAGTTTGTTCCTATTTGATAATCTTGATTCAATTCGACATTGCCCAGAGTATTGATTAACTTTATATTAGCAAATTAGCAAATAAAATATTCTGATTACGTTACTAAGCGAAGTAGTTTTATTTAATAGTGTGAAAGTAATTTTAAATAGTACGACCTTAATTTAATATTGTCGTGGTAATTGTCCTCTAATTCCTGGCGCTGGAGGAGCTGTAGGTCTTGGGCCGAGTGCAGGTGCTTGCGGACGCCCTGGAATATTGTTACCCATTGTAGGTAATGAAGGCATCATACCAGGCGGTGGAGCCATCATTTGTGGTCGCATTTGAGGAGGTGCAGCTACCTGACCTCGATTTACCGGTGCCATATGTTGTTGTGATGGGCCACCAACACCACGCACTGGTCCTTGTAATCCTGCTGGCACACTAGATATATTTGCTGGAATACCACGGCCGGCTGGACGTGCTAAGCCAGGACCTCCTGGACCACCACCTGGAATTGGAACACGAGGAAGGCCTTCCTCAGGTGGCGGTGGTCCCTCAACCGTAAGTGAGACTATATTTTCACCACGCAATAATACAAATCCTAGAACTCGTTTTTCTTCGCGTTCTGGTAATTTGGTATTCTTTGGACGAATTTTCCTGAACTCTTCGCAATCGCCAAGAATTAGATTCATATGTTTGTCAAATGCCTTAAATGTTCCGATAAAGGTACGGGAATCCTGCAGAACTATCCGGACCCGGTAGTTCAGGTGCTGGGCCATTTTATTATTTTTACCGATCGTCTAAAACAGAAACACATAACCTTTAGTCGAAGAAGAAAAACACCGGTGGTACAAAATCAACGGAATTAAGACACTTACCATCTTGCTTGATTCAATTCACAGCAATTATGACTCGAATAAACATATATTTATAGCTTAATTAATCCAATTTGTATCAGAAAACAGTGAATTTCACTCGATCTGAACGTTTAGCCGCGTTTCCACTGTTTCTTAATTTTTTGTTTGTTACAGTGCTACCAACCGCTACCAACTATCAATTGTATGGCATAACCTATTTATTCTACAACGAATAGGCAATGCATTGTAATACAAGATAACCACCGATAAGTTTATACTTTCCCATTAATTTAAATTTTAGTAAGATCCATTGAAATTTTGCTAATTTAATTTTGTTTTTGAAATACTTTGCCTTAGAATATTAAAGCGTCAATAGATAAATAAAATGATTTTTAAAACATTATAGCAAATTAACGTATCTCTTTAGTACTCTGATAAGATCATTTTTCATCTTGCACTTATATTTATGAATTACGTATGATGGTATGACTATGATAATACGATATGCATAAGTGTATGGTGTAACGGATATTAGTATTACCTCTTATCAGCAAAATGGCTCTCCAGACACTCAGGTAAACATGAAGAGAAAGTGTTAATAAACAATTACACATTACTGATAATCAGGTTTAGTACTGAACTTTGATCTTGGGCTGAATTTTAATTCATCACTTAATTGGAGTGTCTGTTATATTCCAGTGATCTTAAAAAATTCGCTAGATAGTTATTAATTAAGCGATACAAAATGAATACAAGCAAAGTGTTGCGTACTATTATTATGGGTGCACCGGGCTCCGGAAAAGGAACGATATCAGAACGATTGGTGAAGAACTTCAATTTTGTTCACGTATCGTGTGGCGATATTTTAAGAAAGAATATTGATGACAAAACACAATTAGGCAATGAAGCGTCCAAGTTTATTACCAAGGGAGAACTTGTGCCCGACGAATTAGTAATAAATTGCATATTGGATAAACTAAAACCAATATCTAATAAGCCTTGGATGTTAGATGGATTTCCTAGGACAATAATTCAGGCCAAAAAACTCGATGAATTCCAGCCAATTGATGTTGTCTTGTGTTTGCAAGTACCGCACGAAGTGATCATTGAACGTCTGCAAAATCGTTGGATTCATGCTCCCAGCGGTAGAATTTATAATATTGGCTTTAATGATCCAAAGGTGCCATTTAAGGATGATCTTACTGGTGAAAGTTTAACACAACGAAATGATGATAAACCAGAAACGGTTAAAAATCGTCTAAACATATATGAATCACAGACGACTCCTGTTGCAGATTTCTATCGTAAGCAAAAGAAACTGGTTAGTTTTTCTGGTAAAACTACGGCTGAAATTTGGCCACAAGTCCAAGAATTTGTTAAGAAACAATTTGGTGGTTCCACATAGTCTTCCATAATTAGTTCGCTGTAATTTATGACTGAATTAAGCAATACAGGGGTTTAAGCAAATAATTTACATTTAATACAAATATAAAAATCATTTTTGGTCTTTAATAAAATAAATATTTCCAAGAATTGTATGTTACATACTTTCCTCGATTTCTTTGTTTGCCATAATTTCCCTACAGATTTTCACGAATTCTCTATCGTTCATCGGATTACCGTACATATCTTGTTTATTACCATTATAAGCATATGACTTGCATAACGGCGACCGTTTTATATGATCTCTTAAACCTGTGGAGTTAGTTAACCGTTTTCCACATCCACAAGCATAGGGCCGAAAACCACTGTGTACCGATAAATGGCTCACCGATGCACTGTAATGTTTAAATTGCTTCTCACAATACTAAAATAAACAAAATATTACTGTTAAAATTTAGCAGAAATGCTAAAAAATTTCATTACATACTTCACATTCATAAATCTTCTTTCGACAATGCCTTATATGCTTTTCACTATCTTTTTTCTTCATCGGCCTTTCGCATTTCTCACAAATTGCATGTTTTTCAGGATCAAAATGATGTTTGAAAATATGGCTCGTTAAAGATTCACGTCTCGAATACACGGCTTCACAATGATTACATTTCAACACTGGTATGGTGCCGCAATCAGACATCTCATGCGTTATTAATTTCCTATATCGAACGAATTCCTTGCCTATAAAGAAAGTTTATAGATTGAAGCTGTACACTAGTAGTTGAAATTTACTAACCACATTTAGAGCATTGAAATTTGGTTTTAACTTCATACTTCTTTCTACATTGGGGTTTGTGTTCAATCTTAACATGCTTATGTAAATCTGACGGAGTTGCAAATATCATCATACATTGACTACATTCAAAATTATTTTCAATGTTAATTCCTGGGAAGCAGAAAATGAATGAACAAGTAAATTAAATTGCTTCAGTTAACTGCCACCATAATTTTAATACCATGGTTTTTTATATGCTTTATCAATAGAGCTTTCTTTTCAAACGCACGACTACAATAGAAACACAATAGTGGCACCCAATCGGAACCATTATCCTGAAGAGATTTTTTAGATAGGAATTGTTTGTTTTTGTTAATAACACACAACAACTGGTATTCCCTTAAAATGTCATCTCGTTCATGGACGTCTATTAAATGCCTCAAGTACCATCCTTTCGCCTGATATACCTCTTTACAATCTGCACAATAAAGATCTTCGGTAGAATATTTTTTATAATACTTCGAGAGATTCGTGATTTTCAATCTGAAATTGGAAAATTAAAATTAAACATTTGATATGTATATACAAATGTTACGATGGTATACATCTCTTGTAATTTAGTGTTAGCCCAATTTTTAATTTCATTTGTGATTGGAACCCCAGCTTCTTTTTCGACCGCTAATAAAAATGGTTGAGTACCAATTGTTTCTTTGCTATTGAGATTCTCTATGTTACCAGATGTATCATTGTAAATTGCTAATCCGCACTTAAGCGGAAATCGTCTACGATGTTTTCTTAAATTTGAATGGCCAGAAAATGTTCTGCTGCAACCACCGCAAACGAATGGCTTTACTTCATCGTGTAAATTCTTGTGCTCTTTTAAACTAGTCATGTTATTAAATGATTTGTTACATATCTGGAATTAATAAATGATTTTATGAAATATTAACAAATTCGGTTCAATAAACTAAATAATATTGCCATTACCATACCTCACAGAGATGCTTTCCATTTTCTTTCGCTGAATGAGTTAACAAGTGTCTCTTCAAGTTATACTTCTTTGCGAAAGCAGACTCACAAATATGGCAATGATGATATTGTTCTCTTTTATGAATTTCTTTGTGTTCTTGTAATTCATCTTTTGTTGGAAATGGTGATTGGCACAACTTACATATATATACATTATTAGATAATATTCCGGGTAACTGACTAAAAAGAAGTTGTCCAGCATCGGTAGTTTCTTCAGATTGTTCCATTATCCTCAAAGTGTCCGGCTAAACAATTGTTGAATGGTGAGTAAACCCTTATCCCGATGTTTGTTCACTGTTTGTGTTGAATCATTGATTAATAGCAATTCCTTAAAATATCTATTTAATTAACTTGTTTACTCACAATATCATTATCATTTCCCTACACCAAATTGATGAAGCAATTGCTCCATAGATTCCTAGTTATTAATGACACCCGATCTTTTTTTTCTCTTTTTGCTACTCTGATTGAAATCGAACAGTTATTTAATTTTCATTTAACGATATTTGAATTCGATTTTTATTTATTTTGATCCTTTTTTTGGGTAAATAGTCATTTACTATTTCATTCTCATCTCTTTCATTCATTTGGACCGCAGAAACAAAATAAAGAATCACATTGATAGATCATGATATAAAAAGGCAATATATTCTTTACCCATTCTATATACCTTTACTTCTGATTTGTTCGCAATTGCATATATGAAACGAAGAATTTTGAATTATTGTATCTTTTCATCCAACGAGTCATGGAATACGATTTTATATTTCTAACCGTAAGATGCATTAGGCGCCATCTGTCCTATTAGTTAGACTCTAAAAAATGCTTAGTTGTCGTATGAACAATATTTTTCGATAATTCGAAGTAGGAGATTTTTTGCAAACCCTACAAATGTTTTGAGATTCAGCTAGCGATGATCAAAAAAAATTTAAGATGGCGCCTAACCAATATGAAGTTGTTTCAGTGACATTTGTGTCCGTGATATTTATGTGCTCAAATTTAATATTAAAAATTATTGTTTTAATTAAATTAAAGTAGTGAACAGTAATAAATAGTGTTCAATAAGTGTTAATAATGTGAAGGTAGTGAAGAGAACCAAATAAAATCATGACATAACTTTAACTTTATATTTGCAAACTCAAAAATACGAACATGTGGAAAGTGCTACATTTTTACAGTAACAATAAAAGTGCGAATTTCCATCGGTTTAAGTGTGATTAAAAATGGATTAGTTGATCCAGGTACAATTTTTGTCGGTGTATAAAATGATATGCGATCATCATCGGCAATGGGTTTATTGCCATCCAATGTTGTTTCTACAATCCGGACCATTCGTATGCTGGGGAACTTTTCACGTAAGTCAAAGGAATATTCAGTGGAAAATACTGGATGCTCATCCTTCTCAAATATGTGCTCAAATCTAAACAGAATTTTATCCTTGTCCCACGGTTCCATTGTTAACATGTGTGCATTTAGCGGGAATGTACCATTGAAGGCAGCAAACTAGTAAACAAAAATATGTGATACAAACTGATTCTTTGCTAATAAACATTCACTTACATAATTCCGATAATTTGTTCGCCAAGTATTGTAAGGGATATCGTTGGCACTGCTGAAATAAACAAGTGCCGGAACCAATTTCTTAATGGAAATGAAGCGAGTCGTTGCTAATGTGGTCGCAATAGTGCCAAAGTTAAAGTAAACTATTGGCCGTACACTAACTCCTCGATTATATTCCACTTCATCTAATACCTCGTTTAAGTGAATTTTGTTCTTTGATGTCAACCGACGGTGTAACTAGATACAAATTTATATAAAATGATCATGAAGTTATCATAACAATGATTTATAATTGCTCTTACATTTAACATTAAAATTCCTGGTTTACTACAATCAGCATATTGCCCACGATCTGATAGAAGCGTCATTTGTTTAATACCATCCGTTATCTGAACTTGAGTGGATATTGGATATCCAGTGGGCTTTCGAGAGAATGGCCTATAAATAAACTCCCGTCCATTGGAATCAGTTCTACATTTGGTATTCTCTTTCATATCTGTATCCCAGACCATAAATACATCTCTACCCATTCCATCATTTGTATTTATTGGTCCTACAATTGGTTGCAGATCTATGACATTCTTATTAATGTAAACCCGAGTTATTTGACTCAACCAAGGCGTAAACACTTGATGTACTTCTTCGAAGAGGTCATTCTTGTAGACTTTCACCGTTGCTTTTGCGTATGTCTTACCCATTTTGCAATTCATAATCAGATGATCGGCAGCGAATCCATATGGAACTCTTGGTTCTGAGAGACAAGTACTGAAATACTGTGAACCAACTAACTTAGCACCATTTCCTTCTACCAAACGTATTATTCCATGCTTATTGAATGTAATATTCATGTACTAGAAGAGATTGTAATTAGAGTAATTCTTCAGATGTTGTATTCAGAATTCTTACATTATTTTTGATTGTAAACTCCTGATTGTTTGGTGTTAGTACTGGAATATTCGATGAGATTTGAGTTTTCTCGACATAAAATGATTTAAATCCAGATGCCGGTATGCCTTCTGCTGTGAATGCTATCTCATGTGTTGCTAACGAATTGAACGTTGGCAGTTGTTTAATTTCATCGTTTATTGGTACAAATGTGGACTTAATAATGTTATTATCAGCATCTTTTACGATGTAATTATTGCCTCTCACTGGGAATCTAATATACTGAAATCCTTCACTGGCCATTGAATTCATTAATGTTACAATGATTCTGTCGCTGTTAGAAATCGCACAAGAGCTAACATTTAATCCTGGGCATGTGAGGAAATCTAACTTTTTAGCCGTATTACTGTTTCGTGATAGTTTGTTTAGCGCTTCCGTTATCAGTTTAGCACAACTAGACATTGCTGAGCCTAGTTGCTTCATCAGATCATTACTAACATGTTGTCGAATTGCCCCAGTCAGGATTTCATGGTGTTGCATTACTCCCATTTGATCCATCAATTCTGTTAACGGTCCATCGCGAGTGAACTCTTTTGGTGAGGTTGTTACTGACAATTGTTTGCAAATCTGTTTATATTCAAATTAAATTAGAATTAAATTAATACTCTGATAATATAAATAGTTTACCTGCAACAGTTGATTGCCAAGTCGTTCAGAACGTTTCAAAGACGAACGTGAAGCATAACCTCCGGTGAAATAGGCAGACGGAGACGCAGTTACAAATGGAATGAAATCATTTGATTTGTATGGCCAATCAACTTTAGTTTCACTCAATGATTTCATGTAACAGGATGGTGTTGAGTAGAAAACGTTTAATTTCAATTGAGAGTATTCATTGGCGTATTTTATTAATTTATCAATACTATTGAAATTTTTTTGTGCTGCCATGTAGTTAAAGGTACCACCAATTGGAATTAGTATGTGATTTGATCGATACATTGTTATGAGCTTTTTGATGTGACTGATAAAAGCGCCCATCTGAAAGTAATGTGATATTAGTCACGATTTATGGAATTGGTTTAAGTTGATCATACTTTAATGTTTAGATTGAATTCTGCACTATTTCGATTATCAATAATTGGATCATCAGAGCAAAGGATATCGAAGCATAGTTGAAAATTATTGTTTATAATACTCGTGAAAATGTTTGCATTGGACCCTAAACTGTTGCTTCCTTGCCACATAAATTCTAATTCTTGTTTTTTCGCCATAATTTGATATTCATATTGATTTACATTTTGAATGAATAGTCCATCGTATCCAAAACGTGCATAAATGGATGCCATTTCTTTTGAATGTCCATATGGTCCTATTTGCCATCCAATTTTTGGTCGACCACATTCTCCAAAGGTTTGTTGTAGTTTTCTGAATGAATTGTTTTTATATCCGTGCAATTTATTGTTACTTGTAATTAGTTATTTGTTTTTACCTGATACTAAATGTATGTTGGTCAATAATTGATTGATAATGAGCTATTGATTCATCATTAACTGACCAACCACCACCGACAAATTCCAAACGATTTTCATTTATGAGAACCTTAACATCACTTTGTCTATTTAGTGGTTGTTGTTCCCACCACTTGAAGAAGATTGCACATTCATTTATAATAAATCTACGTTTCTTATCTTGTAATAATTGATCTATAACTGAGTCCAATATTAAATGATAACTAGCTTTTTCGATACTGTTCTTGGACCCATAGAAATATTGATCAAAAGTTTTCAATCGTGCTAAATCAACTTCTGTGTATGGAACTAAATGTACGTTAATAGCATCTTGTTTTGCCTGTGGACATACACTATAATCGCACGATTTCTTTCCCACTGTTGAACTAATTAATAATAATATCGAAATGACCACTAACTTGTACATCGTTGAACTGTTGATAAACTTTTAAGTGGTGATGTTGATATCATCGTCCATTTATATATCCCGAAACAAAGTCGTGGTGGTAATAAAGATAAAATGTAATTAAAATAAAAAAAAAAGCTAAAATGTTATGTATGTTAAGTTTATTTTGATTACATATTCATTGAAAATATAAACGATGTTTACCTGCTGCGAATTGAATTTATCAACCTAAAGTTTTGATACTAAAATCATTTGAAGAGAAATTGTTCTAAATTGTGTGCGAAGTCTGGCTGAGAATATAAACACAGAATTATTAAATCGATTTATGATTTGCGGTATTTTAGAAATATTTTTAGTCGTTTTTTATAACTCAATAGAAAGTCAAAGATTTTGTGATTCTTTTTTAATTATTGTGTGATATGGAATATGATAGACAATCAGAAATTAGTGAGAGACCTGTAATTAAAATACTGAACTGATTAGTACCAGTTTCAACTGATATTAGTTACCTTATCTAATGATTAAGTGTCTTGAATTAAACCTTGACTTATGAACCAAATTATTGGATAAAATAGTTCAGGAGCGGAATGTTGTTATGTGAATGAAACTGAGTCAAAAAAAAAATGTTTATGACGATTAATTATATGCAAATTAATGCTTTAACGGTTTGCATATAAATTATTTATGCATAAATGCGTTTAACTAAATGGTTGGGTCGCGTCAGATAGGTAGGTCGTGGTTTATATTTAAACGGCGGTTTTTTTTTTTATTAAATATTTTAATCATATGTGTCTGTGTGTATGTGGTTAATGGATCATCAATAGACGAATTATATTAAAATATTGTAGGCTATAACATAATGTACATGCGATAACAAATCATTTGGAACTAATTGGATATTGAATGAATTTGTCAAAAATCATTTATTAAATTTTATTTTTATAATTTCTTTCTTTTTTTCCATGACGATAGTACCATTTAATTAAACGTAACGTAATTAAAAGAAAAAAAAAAAGCAAAATTCTCTTGGAACATCAGACTGTTGCTAATGTTATTTGTATGCTGTTGTGTTGAAATGAAAATAGCAGTGAAGTAATTCCGTTACGTTTAATTTCTTGGAATAATCATTGTTAAGGAGAGGAATGGATAAAAATGCAAGTGATTTTAAAATTATTATCATTTGACTATTTAAATTATGTGTAGATATTAGATATTAATTCAATGGTATATTATTCTGTTGAATTTCATTCAATTTTTTTGTGTTGAAACGTAAATATTTTCCGCTGGAATAAAATACGATTTGAATCGAGCTAACTGTGTGAGCACATGGCTCACAGTTCATGAACAAATTTTCCGACTCAAATAGTATCGATGGAAACAGTTAAAGAACGTGCCAGAGTCAAATCGTGTATCAGTCGGAAAAGCGCTTTGCAACAAGTAACACGTTAATAATTGACTCTCGTCAAAATTTTAGTTGTAAAAGAATAACGAAATAAATACAAAAATTCTTATTTATTTTTTGTGTGAAATATTCAATTGACTTGATGAGTGAAACGTAATTCTAGAGCACGAATTTAAAACAACCTCTAATAATTGGCACACAGAATGTAATTAACGGCGATTAGTTTAATAGTTGTAGTTATTTTGTTTTTTATTTTGTTAAGTGGCATTGAGCCAACAATTATCAGTGAATCGAGAATACCTTTAATATTTGATACGTTTATGATAGGTGAACCTGATACCAATTAAAAACACGTGAAATATGAATATTGAATTATTCGATAAACAATTATCGTAAAACTATGATAAGCTCTGCTGTAATTAACAGTTATCATCGATTGAGTTTACTCTTTGGAATTATATTGTAATTAAACGTCTGATACTTTACTCTTGTTTGTTATTTTAATTAACAATAAAACGAAAATCAATTATATGCAAAGGAGAGAATACGTGAAAATAAAAAAAATTTGCGTATGAGATTGTAGATTCTTCAATGTAAATTGGTCACGAATAATAAGTAGTTGAATGAAATACACTTGAATTGATAAAGTGAATTAACAGTCATTGACAAAAGAGAGAAAAGAAATTTTATTCGTTTTAGTGACTGGAAAATTGAATTTGAATCTACGCAATAAAACATTTTTGAATAACGAAAAAAAGAAGGAATAACAGTCTTTTTGTCATTTATGAAGTGTTCAGTGTTAAATTAAAGGACATTTTTATACACATTTCTTCTTCAAAAAAAATTTTTTTTTTTTGGTTGTTGGTAATAAGTAATTTAATTTTGAAATCCAATTATTGATTTTGTTACCATTGATAAAGTGTCGGGTCTATTCAATTCAAAATTGTTGACTGTTTCAATAAAATCCTCTTAAAGAATATTATTAAGGGAAGAAAAATAAGAATTTTATGTTTAAACGGTGTCTTAGAACTTAGTGAGAAGAAGTTTACTTTTTTTTATCCATTAATTTTAATTTATTAAGCATTGTGCGTAGTAGAAATATTTTTTTTTCGTTTATATATCAAGTGAATATGACAAATATTCATTTGAATTGAATCTTGAATTATCAGAACCAAAGAAGATCAGTGTTTTTATATAAATTTTTTTCTGTTTTTCTGTTAAATAATAATTAGTACAAATTAAATATTAACAAGTACTGTGTATTGTTATGTTGGATGTTGCTATACAAATTAAGTGTTTAAAAATGAGTTCACCATCACCTAAATCGTCGCTGTTAAAGCTTGGCCTTGTCCATTCAAAACCAAAGCCACTTAGAATTATGGTATTAGGACAAAGTGGTGTAGGGAAAACAGGTATGTTCAATTTAAAATCGCGTTTTTTATATTTTTAATAGAAAATAAAATAAGAAAAATAATGATTTTTACTAAATAAATATGACTGTGAATTTGATTATTCCGATTGAATGTAAATTAGATTGTGAAATTACATGAAACATTATTATTGTTTATAACCATAAACACTGTTTTCGAATAAAATAAAATAATAAATGAAATTAGAAGTGCGCATTTGGGGGTAACATGCAAAGGCTAAATTACGTGTCTTGTGGTTTTTGAATATACTGCAATTGTAATATTAATTCAATATTGTTGGTTTCATTCGTTATTATTATTATTTTACTTAAAATTAAAAAAAAAAAAAAAAAAAACGGTCTATATGAAAGTACATTTGTATAATATTCATTCATCGTTAGTAGCACTCTCCCACACTCGGTTGATTCATTCATAAATAGATTGTGTTTTTCAGTTAGCAAGTGTTGAAAGAAATGGCCATCGTTACGCATAAGAAATAAACAAAATCCGTTGTGGAAAAATTGGAACATGTTTTTTTTTACTTTTGGTTTTCCACTGTCGACATTAAAACTCAGGAGATTATATTTATTTAATAGAAATCTACATGTTCATCTTAAACCTTTCAAGATTATTTTATTTGATAGCAGATAATATTATTATGAGAATTAATAATTGTAACAGCTGGCATTGTATAATAAGAAATAATGATTGAAATATGTAAATAATATGAAACATATAAAAACTTTTGGGTGAAAATCAAGCGAAAAAAAAAAAAGTATTTCCATCTGGCAACAAGTTAATATTAAAGAAAAAAGATTTATGACACAAATAAGAATTCATTGTAAAGATGAATCTTCATAGTATTACTACGATGTATCATTGATAACGTTAGAATTCGAGACCTTTCAAGAAATCTATTAATTAGCATATGATCAGAATTTAAACGATTGTGGTCATTTTATATACAAAGTTGTATGTGTTGTGTATGATTTGTTCGCGATATTGTAATAATTGTTTATAGTAAAATTATTTGGTTTAGAGATTCCTCATTTTGTTCAAGGGCATTTGAGGAACTAGATACAGTGGGGATCGTTTGTTACGTTTATAATGTAAATATTGTGACTGTATTTTATAACAAATGATTCTGGTGAACGATTGATTCAGATTTCTATATTGATGGAGGAAAGATCAATTAGGAGTCCTGGTTCAAATATCAAGTACATGATGGTTTCCGATAACCGTTGAGTATGATATCCATTGTATTCCATAGAATATTTGAATGGTAAAGAAGACATCGACCGTAAATAGAATCGAAAAGAACAATACTTGAGTTGCGTATTGATAAGGCCCCCTTGGTTGTTTGGAATGGTCCATTGGCTACACATTGATGAAATTTATATGTAAATTTGGTCATAAAATACACATGCATGAATTGGATTTATGTATTTTATTAGTTCAATATAATCCAATTGCATTGTTTTTGATAACAACAGCATAAATATTGCGTCTAAATAATGTTTGTTGTTGGTCAACAACATTTCTAGAACATTTTAAAAAGGTGATATTTCATTTCTGGTATTTATAGGTGGTTGTACCTGTCTTTATTATAATTTAAAAATACCATAAAGTCATGTTAATTATAAGTGAAATTGCAACCCTAAAAGTCCATAGAAGTTTTTATTTAAAAATGTAGCTTGATAAAATCTAACAATTTCCTTTACTAATAGTCTAGAAGGTTTTCCTATTGACTTACGATTGTAATACTGTTACCACGGGTACCTTGATTATGACGGACTTCATTTCTTTTCGTCTGTGTGATGAAAGAAAATCCCTTAAGAAAATGTTGTTTAGTTGTTTATCTTAAACCCATTCGATTGTAAATGAAATGAATTACAAAATATCCTGATTTGTTGTAATTTTATTATGCGTAGAATTACGGTATTGAATTGATTCATAAAACATAAACACTTTACAATTTGTTTACTAACCAATAATTTACGTTTAACGCGTACAACAGGTAAATTATGTGAATTTACGTTGTTGTTTACGATTGTATATGACGAATTACCTTGGTGTAATGCTCCTTGAGGTATGGTACTTTAATTAAATTTTCAATTTAACAATTTTGAATTAACTGTAGAGACTTTAATGGACAGATTGTAGAACATTGGTACAATTTATATAATGGAAATGAATTTAGAATGGCAATTTTGAAATGAATCACAATAAGATTGAAGAAAATATTAATTTGTTTGAAATTGAATATTAAATTTTTCGTAATAAATTCTTAAATACGTTTCTGAAGAAATGAGTTCCTAGACTCATATGGGAAAATTCATGAAACTTATGGAGCGTTATTTGGTACAGTGTTATTGAAAGGATAAAATCCTTTAATTGTTTTTACTAAAAGTTGATCTTGCAATCTTCAATTATCAGAAACTTTATGATAAAAGATAAACCAAAAATTCATCTGTGCTCATACATAAGTAATACGCTAATGTAAAGTTTTGTGGTGTCGCTTTTTCAGTTTAAAAAACAAAAGAAACTTTAAATAAAAACAACCGATTAGGAAAACTACGTAATTCATGTCAACGTACAGTAAAGGAGTTTATGTACTAAAAACTGTTATGAATTAAGTGTAATGTTATGTAAGTCCAGTGACTTCGTTATCTCGATTCTGTTTGGTCTATGCCGAAGTTTATTATTTGCTATACGTACTAAAGTCATAAAACAAATCAACTAAATATAATATTTTCTTCGTATTTTTCTTTTACGTAATGATTAAACATTAAAGTCAGTGTTCTTAAAGGAGTTTCACATGTCACTCTGTATATGGCGGGTATGACAAGACGTGTTCTATATAATATTATAGAAAGTGAAAGGCGATTAAAAAGGTGTTATGTTACACGTTAACGACACTGTCAGAATCTTATACTATCACCAGTTGATATTTTATGGTCTTGATTTTTCTTTTATATACCTTTGGATAATAAAGGTGGTTGATAAACAAGTAAACTTGCTATAATGTGTATTATAAAACCTTATATTTTCTATGATAATGCGCATAATAATTTTTATTTTCTTATTATTATTATTTTTGCTCTTCGTCCTTCATAAACATTAAGTATTTTAAATTTCAAGTAAAAAAAAAAAATGGAAAATTTCTCGGGAAAATATTTAATCAATTTCATGGAAATCTATTGGTAATCCTTCAATTTTCTTTTATTTTTCTTTTTTGTGTGTGTAGAATATTCTATAGTCACTTAAGTTGTGTTTATGAAGATTGTTTGTGTAACCAGCCATGTAAACATGTAAGAAAATGAGTATGGTTTTTTCCGTTGGTTTTAATAGTTAAACATTAGGATTGTCATATAACGATTTTAATAATTCTTTATAAGGAAAGGTGAATGGTTTTTGTGGTTTCATAATCAAATATTGACTTCGTTTCCTTACTCTTATGTAATGTGTATGTGAGGCCTTTGACATAAGAGATTTTATTATACAGTTTCCCTTTATCTCTGTGTCTATCGTGAATACCATTACATGGTTGAGAACGTGGACATTCAACTCAGTAGCTGCTGTTTTTTTTTTTTCTTTTTTTATGATTCGTGGCCTCAATTGTATAGTATTTTCTTTGAAATTTTTTTTTTTTATTTGAATTCTTGGTATCTGTATGTGGCTGTAAATTAAGGATAATAACCTCGTTATTATTATGGTTGAATTTCCACTGAGTTTTGGCCTTTTTCTTTTCTTATCAAATTGATGCATAAGGAAATGTATCAATTTAATATCAAACGTTTGCCCTTTAAATAGGACAAAATTGGTTGTAAAATGAAAATGTTAGTAATAAGTGCGACACGTTTTGTGGTTTCCAATTGTTAACAGACTTATACAATGTATTAACACATAATTACTGCAGTGGTTGCAGAAGAAGAAATCATCTTGTGATTCTTTAGTAACAGTGTACTAAAATAAGTACACAGGAGATTGAAATTAAGAGTTATATTGGGCTAAACTAATAGATTTCAATCAGTATCCGTAATGTAATGCGTTTGGATGATGATGGTTAGACGGTCATTATGATTGTCCACTTGGTACAATCATTTATTACTGAAGGTTTGATTTGATATTAACTAATATTTCATTATGTGTTGTGTCTGGTAAATCTAGAAATAAAAGAAATTGTAGTGGGTTGTATTGTCACTATACCATTGAGAGTGGCTTCGTTATTTGAAATTGCGTATTGGTTTTCTATCGTAAATAGAAAACTTTTCATTGTAAATGGTAACCGACTATAATGATTGCAATTTCACATTCTTATAATAAAATATTTTCTATTTTTGATAAAAGTCTATTTCAATTCAGTTAAATTGAATTTTAATATTGTAACAACCACAACATATTCATTATGTGTCGCAATTTAATGATAAAATGTTTGTTGATCTTCTGATTTCACCTCTTAAGGAATCATTAGTGTGTAAAATAAATGTTTCAGCATCATTTACTACATCAAGTGGTTAATGGGGGAAATTTTAATATAATTTAAAGTCAAAGAAATGGGTAAAGTTTTGACAGGAATTTATGCTTCAAACTGATGAAAATTATATTTTAAATCATATAATTGGCCTTGCGGCTATTGTTCAATACAAGCAATAGGCGACATGATGAGCAAAAACCCTTCGACCTGTGTAACAATGAAGAAATTGTCTCAGGAATTTTTCTAATAAAATTGAATTGGTGTCTACATTTTCTTGGTTGGTTTTTATGTTTTCCTTTATCCATTGTTTCATTAAATTTATTTCGTAGAAGGAAACAGACAGAGTCAATGACTTATTGTCGCATTCTTAGAGTGTGGGAGGATGAGGACACATTTTTTTTTTTGTTAAATGTGTAAATATGTGACAGTTTAAAGATGTACTTGAATAGATAAATTCTGTGGAAAACAAACATATTGTAGGTAAAATATGTGTAGGGGGCGATGACAGGAAATGTATTTGTATCTGCCCTTTTTATGTTAAATTGAATTGATTTAATGCGTAATTTCCATTATTGACGTCTGCTGAAATCACAGGATCAGTGATCTTGATATGAATAAGGCGTCTTCTTTATACTTCTATTGGAAATTGGAATCATTAGAAGTGTCGACATTCAAAATACAAGTTCAAGATTTCTCAGTCATAAGAAATAGAATGTTTAGATTCAGTTGGTCATGAAACCTTACATAAATGAAAATGATATTTATAGCAAACAGGTAAATTTGATTCGGCGAATTGTAAATTGAAAAGTGATGCCATTCTATTACCAATGTATTATTAAATGTCTCTATTTAGACTTAAATGTAATTATGTCGAATTTAATTTGGTTGGTTCCTATTGAGTTTATATTTATAATCTTTATAAATCCTTTATTTTCGTTTCATGTTATTGATGATTTACATTGGGGAAAATACAAAAAAAAAAAATATTAATCAGCGATGGTAGTTAGATTTATAACAAACCGTTTCATTGGTGAATATGATCCAAATTTAGAAAAAATTTATCCATTTAATACGATTGTGGACAATGAAATGGTATCATTTGAGATACTAGACGCAGCTGGACAATTAAACGTGAGTATAGACAATCACATTTCTTTTGATTATTCCATTGTCACGCGTTGTAGCAGGTGAGAAAGTTTTCATTAATTACTTGAAATATTTTTGGTTTGTTTTTGATATTTCTAGGAAAATGATAATTTAACACTGGAGGCAAATATACGTTGGGCGGATGCTTTTATATTAATGTATTCGGTGACGGATAAGTGCAGCTTTGAGGAGTGTAATCGATTAAAATTCCTAATAAATTATAATAAAAGGAAACGAAAATTGGGCACCAACAGTAAGGTGAGAAAATAGAAAATCCAGTTACCTTTTTCAGACATTATTATTCGAGAGGTTTCATTGTTTTCAATACTTTCAAGTGTTTTGTTTACATTGAAAACATTTTAAATTATGCGTTGAATTTTTATTTGGGTCAATAACTTTGTAGTCGATACGTCTGTGTAAGGATTCTGATTTTTGAACTCATGTTTGTTGTTGACATGGTATTCAACAATGTAAATTGAATATGAAGCAAGAAATATTTGTATGTTTCTTACAGTGAAAGTATTTTAATAATTTTGTTTTCTCTTCTTTTATGTTTCATTACCTTAAGGATTCATTGTTGGAGACACCAGTAATTTTAGTTGGGAATAAAACAGATCAATGTGGTGATAGAATGGTCGCAATAGAAGAGGGTCAAAAACGATTTAGGGAAATTTCATGTGCCAGTTTCCATGAGATTTCATGTCGGGAAAGTGTTAAACAGGTATGGCATAGTGTTTGTAATATTTTTGGATGGGTAAATATTTGAATATATGAATCAATTAGGTATGGGAGGTATTCAGAGATGCTTGTCGCTATTGGCGATTATTAAGTAAATCACCAAAATTAAAACGATCCACTAGTGAGGTGAATCAATCTAGCGAATATTCAATTAGTCCAGATTCATTATGTTCGTTCTTTGATAATAATATGAGAAGTGAAAAGCGTCGATCATTTTTGATATTAGGTGAGAATTGTTGATGGAATTTGTTTATTGATAACGGGAATGTTATACGTTGATGAAATGAAATTGTAGGCCACCAATGGACAGAAGATTCATCACAGAATCATATTGATGAGGAACGGCAAAAATCAAAATCACCAGATGATACAAATAATATGTTGGAAATGACACCGTTTAGAGAACGGGCATCAACTGATGGTACATTGTTTTCAAAGCCAAGACGTTGGAGATATCCACCGCCTGGTTTAGATCAGCATTCCAATCGTATTGAACGTCGTATGAGTATATCAATGCGTGGAACAAATGCTAGTTATTAATACACGTTTAACTTAAATGAATATAAAAGATATCATTGGATTCATTCCGTTTAATGCTGTTTTTATTTTTATTACGTGTATACTGTTAATCTATTAAAATTCACGTAAATTTCTTTTGTTAGTTTAAATTCTATTTGTTCTATTTAACAGATAAATAATAAATAATTTATGTGTCTAGGATATGGTAATAAATGTGCCAAACAAATAATGTGCTTTTATGCAATGAATTAATGGCCAAATAGATGTTTAATAAAAATAATTCGTTACATTTTGTCGGTATATATAGTAAGGCTTTACAACAAGAACAACAAACTTTACGTTTTTATAAAATATTTAATGTAATTTATTGTAATATTGTCTCATAATTATCAAAATGAATAAGAGAGATAAGAAATATAAAACTATCGGTTTCATGAACAACAAGACGAAGGTATTAGAAAAATTATCTATTTTTTATTAAATGAAAATGGTTAATAGAAATTTTCAGTCAATGTTTGAACAACTAATGGATCTGTAATTGGCATTGGGTTTAATATTTCATTTTCTGTTGCTATAAATAATAGTAGCACCTGAGAAAAAAAATTAAAAAGTAAAAAATGTTTGCTACTGTGGAGACGTGTAAGGCATCAGTATTGCTCTCTTATATCAGTAAATATTATCTTGTACACATTGAGTTTGTTTTAAATATAAGAAAAACTAATTTAATCTACTTTTAGTTTCATCATATTTTTCCAATTTGTATTCAACTTTAATTTATTATGAGGAAAATAGTTCAACAATGAGTTTGGTGTGTGATGTTGAAAATGCTGTAGCTGCTTCAAGTGGAGTGTCAGTTGTATGGATGACTTACAGTAATGAAATTGAGAAAAATCATAATAGAATGCTGTCAGCTATTGAAAACGGATGCGAAGGATACATTTTTATAGCTGAGAATGTATCTGACATGATTACAATTAAGGATGAAACTAACAATGATCCAATGAACTATTTTAAACAACGGGATAGAATATTGTTATTATTAACAACTGATGAACACTTGGATGTGGATAAGTTCTTTTCACAAAATTTGTTTAATGGTATAACGGGTATTATCTAGAATGATTAGAAACAATTTGATTAAATCTTATCGTTTAAGGTTTCCCAAATCATATACTGATCACACCCAATGGAATTTGGACTCAAAAATTTATTGGTAATGATCCAGAAAGTGCTGTTTATTTAGGACATCCATCGACGGCAACGAATCAATCGATATTCATCGATAAAAAGAGAGATTTAAAAGGAAAAATCATATCAACGGGTGGTATCAATTATGCACCATACTCTGTATGTCTTAATTTGGTAACGCAATTACATCAACAGATTATGAATATTATTTTAATGAAATGTATTTTAGGATTCACCCACTGGTAATATGACTGGATTAGAAACAAAAGAACAACAAGTATTCTTCGATGGTTCAGAAGTAAGAGTTCTGCAGGAATTTTGTCAACGGTTTAATTGTACTTTGAAAGTTTATTGTTGTGAGTATTACTGTGTTGATTTATTGTGTTACATATATAATAATTATGGTATGCAGTTGATAAAGATAATTTTGGCGTTATATATCCGAACGGAAGTAGCGATGGTTTAATTGGTGGTGTTTATTCAAAACAATTTGATTGTGCTGTGGGCGGATTATTTCGTGCATTTGAAGATCAAATAGAATTTGCTAATCATTATTTGGCTGAATCAACGGCAACTTTACTTGTACCTGGTAGACGGTGAGAAATTTAATTGATCACTTTTTTTTTAATTTTGGTAATTTGAAATTTATGTTACAGAATTCAGTCGTTTATCTTAACACCGTTCTTGATGTTTTCATCAGCTACTTGGATTGCATTATTCATCACTATCATAATTATAATTGTTCTATTTTATCTAGAAGAATTGATTGCCAAGACAATTGAACAGTCATTGATTAATTTGAAGAATAATTTGAAAAGGTAAAGTTTTGATTTCAATATCAACGGGATTGTAATTAATTTTTTCTGTTTTTTTTTTAGAAATGGTACTCATGATGTCCAGTTGTTATATAGTGTGTCTTTGATTGTAATTGCAATTTTTTTGCAACAACCAAATCGTCTTCGATTCCATAGTGCAATTACCTATCTTTTCTTGGCGATTGTATTGATGTCAGCGGTCATTATAGAGAATGCGTACAGCGGAAATTTGAAAAGTTCACTTACAATTCCAAGATATGGAAGTGGTGTCAATACATTGTCGAAATTTAATGCAAAGGGATACAAGTGGGGAGCACCACATGAAGTGTGGATATTTCCAATACAAGATGCTACTGATCATAATTTACAGGACATGGTTAAGAAGTTTGAAGTACACAATATCGATTATTTGATAACGAAAATGCAATCTGATTCTTATGGAGTGATTTTGGAGAAATTGAATTGTGGATATTATAGTTTTTATAATTTTGTGACACCAGAGACTATAAAGCATCGTGATGTAAGTGATTATTGTTGATATAATCTGTTAAAGTTCAATGAAAAAGGTTAATTGATTTAATTTTTATTTTAGATCATGAAAGATGGCATTTACTACAGTTTAACTTACTTAGCGAGTGTTAAAGGATGGCCGTTTATAAAAGAGTTTGATGAAATTACGTTACATATTAAAGAAGCCGGTTTATTTGACGCATGGGAGATTCAAGTAATCTTTTAATAGACTTCCAATGGATTATTTAATATTTAATATTTGCTATTTTATTGTAGCTGGTGAATAAGTATTTGGACTTTACGATCGAAAACATACTTTTGACAAAGGGACACGGAAAACCAGAACCAATTCCACCCCGAAAGCTGGAGGTAGCTCACATTACTGGAGCTTTAGTTATACTCATTACTGGACAATTAATTGGATTATGTGTTTTCTTGTGGGAACTAAAAGACAAATGACATGGAATATGGTGCAATTATGATATAGAATACCTTTACTTTAAAAATTAATGTTAATTAAAGGTATGAAAGTAATTAGAAACTTTTATGTTGAGTTTTTATGTATTTGCGATTAGAAATGAGTGAAATTATGCTGTAGCAATTGTAGGGTTTGAATGCCAATGGGAAAAATCACTGAGTTTTCCCGTGCTTTTCAGGTTTTGTGGAAAAACGAAGAGAAAATTCAGTTTTGCACTGGGAAAAGTAACAGGCGAACATAATAGTTGGACATTAATTTTACTTGTTCGGATGGACAAAAATTTTTTATGAAAATATCAGATTTCGTGAAATTTTCTTTGGAAATATTAGAATTTCAGCAACAATAATTTTGAAACTTTTGGTTTTTCAGTAATCTTAGGATTAGGATTAGGATCCTAAGGATCCCTTAGGATTAGTGTCAGTGCACCAATACTAATGCAAAAGGGTACACCGACACGATGCATTGATTACAACAACAAATTTGAAACTTTTGGATTTTCAGTAGTTTTTTGTCTCCCCTTTAGTATAAGTGTTAGTGCACCAATACTAATGCAAACTGGTACACCGACACGAAGCACTGATTACAACAACAATTTTGAAACTTTTGGTAAAAGAATAGAATTTTCCTTTAAAACCCCTGAATGTATGTAAAAATGGTAAGATCATTTGAAACCGCCAATTTGCATCTTCGGAATCAGACGGCTTCGGCTAAATCTGAAACTTATAGTTTTGAGATAAAATTCATTTTCATATGGAATTTTTTTTGCTTTTTCTATTCTTCTTGGAACAGGCGACCATACATGTAGCAGGTAAATTTCCAAATTCACCGAACGTTTATTGAAATTTAACTTTTTCAGACATCAATTGCCAATTGCAAAGTCTTACGATAATAATCCTGGAAAGCTGAAAATCGATAAGAATAAAATACTAAATATGATAAGAAACGAAATCATTAATCTGAACAATTTCTTTGTACTAATTCATCAATTAAATAAATTTATTCCTTCCAAAAGAAATCGAAAACATTTTTACCTATTCTTTAATTAATATTATCTTGTTCATTATTTACTAAATAGAAGCGCTAGTGTGCAACTAATCTAATTAGTTACGTCTAAGGTAATAAATATATATAATTTTCCCCAGTACGATTAAAAATTATGGTTTCATTATTCTTTCTTATTTTCATTCAAATTAATTTAATTATTGCTATCGGGATTGAAACATTAACAGCTAACGAAATCGATTAGAATCACTGATTCCTGGGATTAATGGGACAGGTATTAGACAACCGGTATTAGCTGAATGACTTCTAAGTCATTGCGATAATTAATTTATGTAAATTATAGGTTTTTCGTTATTTTTTTTTTTTTACAAAAAAGCACATTAAAATTACATGATTATTTAGTTTTAGTTACATTTAAAGGATTCTTTATGTTACTCACAACGGTACTACGATTCATGTAATTGTAAGAATTCTTTAATGCAACTGTGATGAATAACTATGTAAGATGTTCTTATTGTCAATTCTTCTGTGCTCCATCATTATTGTTTATGATACATCAAACAATTGGAAATCATCTAAATGTTTTCTTCAAACTTCAAACACTACATTTAACTCCAATATTTCTTCTTCTATTTTTTACTTGTATTCAGCTAGGAACTGTATCTCATTCTTCACATTAATGACGTTTCAAGTCAATTTCTATTATTACCATTACATATTTACTGTTACTTAAATTACATATTTCATTAAATCATATACGTAATTTTATGAACATTTATGTATACATCATTTTAATTATTAAAGGCACGGCAACTATTAATACATTCAATTATAATATTACTATTATTTGTTACTTAATTTCATTTATTTAATTTTTAAACTTCCTGATTGCATTTGTGTAAAGGAGAATTGCATTGACAACATTGAAGATAAATTTTCATAATGTTATTTACTTGTTATTCTACACAACGAGAACTTAAGGGATTTTATATGGGGGTGGTTAGACAACATATAATTATTATCAATAAGTTAATTATTTTAAATTGATTTGTCAATTATGTATTTCTCAATTTCTACTTGGGTTAGTTAAATCACTAGAAAAACTCGAATTCAATCCATAATTCATATATATGATTTCATGATTTTTTTTAATTCTCTCTTTTTTTTTTTGTATAATTATACTTTTGTCTCTATACAATCCAATGTATTACACTTTAATTAAATATAATCATCTTCAATCGGTTCAATTAAAAAGAATGAACTATTTCATTTGTATTCACTAAAGAGAAATTATTAAGTAATTAATTGTTTAACTAAAACACAATTTTAAAGTAAATTTAAAACATAATTAACATAAACATAATATGGATGATATATCAATTACTATACTTAATTGCTAAACAAATTTTCATATGAGTAAAATGTATAAATGATGTAAAAATTAAACAAATAATAACTAAAACTGTTTACAGTTTTATAAATACCCGCTATGATAAAAAGGAATTCAATTATTATCATCTTATGTAGCAATTTTAATGTCTTTTGTTCTTGTTATTTAATTGATAATAAAAAATAAACTATACAAAATGGCTATCTATTTATGAATAGTTAAACATTTAAAATTTAAATGTTTTTTTTTTTAATTAAATTGGTATATCCTGAAGAGGCAGTTTTATATATCATCTAGTAATTCCTTAAGTGATTAATTAAGTAACATTTTCGTTTAACAATATTTCGGTTTATGTGTGGTTTCATTTGTAATTTATTTTTTTTTTCTTTTCATGCTTATGATATCACACAGCAATTCACAGGTGAACAATAATTCACGTTAAATTTCAATAATTAAAAAAATTGTACTACAGTGTTTGCACTTAAATGCTTCTTAGTTATTTTATATTGTTGTTTATGTGTAAGAATTTTAATTCAGTAAAAAAAAAAATCAAGAAAAGAGACTGTATGTTGAAGCATTTTGTGTCTTTTCATTTACTATATCGTCTTTAAATCACAAATATGTGAAATATGAAGTTCTATTTTACGTTTAATGTTATTCATTTACATTGAAATTAATTCGATTATTCAAAAAAAATAAAAAAACAATGAAACAAAGCTTCTTAATTAAATTAAAAACTGAGGTAGATTGATTTGTTTGTCCATTCTTTGTTTTTGTTTTAAAGAAAAACTAGCTATTCTCCTGTATTTATAAATCGTATTTAAATATACGACAGTTATTTGTGCATTATTTTAAATATTTATGTAAACATAAAATAAAATTATGAGGTATTTCCTGTTACTATATGAGGAAGAATGTAAAACCAGTTGAATTCAATAAAGAAAAAACTAATACAAAACACTGTTAATAAACCTCAATGAAAACAAAAACCAAACAAAATGATTAATATTGGGTTATGAAACCTCCGCATTGCTTCTCATTACCATAAAAATAAATGTTTCTGTTACTTCTTTTATATTCCTTAATGATCTAAGTATTATTTCTTCAATTATTTGTTCTTTTAATTCACGACATATAAATAAAGGTAATGCGCGATATTACAACTTATGAAACAATTAATCTTAAGCCTAACGAAGGACATTTTTTTGTTTATTTACTGTGCAATGGCTCGTTTTCACTGGGCAACCGTTTGTCAATTTCTTTTTTTTTGTTTGTTTGTTTGTTTAACACATATTGAATGCATTCTAAAATTAAAAACAAAAAAAAAACCTTAAGAACTAAATTATCCTCAACTAAAGTAACATAAATTTCATTTCAAATATAAGTACGTTTTAATGCAGTCCAATATCACTGACTATCCGAGTCAATTGAGTTGTAATTTTCTTTTTCTTTTAATTTTAAATGAAAATTATTATTCATCGTATTTAATTTGACCCAATCTTGGCAAGATAATTTCTTATTTTTTTTTTTTGTTAATTTTTCTGTTTCTTTCTTTGTATCCTTACATTTCTATATTAATTAATCGTCAACTGATTCGAAATCATTATAAACGGGGTATCATAAAAATGGCACAAATTGATTTCATTAACTTCTTTTCTTCTTTTAAACCCAAGAAAGATTAAATTGATTGTATTTTCTTATTGGAAACGTATACCAGTGACAAATATAACATCAAAATATTTTCTGTGTTCGTATACAGTTTCATTACCTTGTTTTCGCTAATAATGTTTTTACCCGTTTAGAATCATTATAGAATTTTCTACATAAATTTTACTTGTTTATCTCTTTAGTCTTCTTACTCTAATATTCATTTATAAAACTAATTTTCACATTCTCTCAAAAAAAAAAAAAACATTACACACATAATGGTATGCTGCTGCGTTCTATGGTTGCAGCCAGTGTCAGTTCATTATTTCGTCAAAATTTTACACACGATTAGAAGGAGAGCGTATACAATGTTTAAGGCTTCTCTTTAAACTTTAGTTCTGACATATATAACATTCGATATTTATAAATTAATTATGATGACGTAGCAACCAGGTGATTAAGTTCCATTATGCCGTTGATACACCTTCAGCATCGGAACCATTTACATCTTCCGATGTATGACCATCACCACGATTATGATCCTGATTACGGTGACGATCTGATGATTCTCGTTCCGATTCACGATCATTACGTGAATCATATGAATTATTTGGTGATTCTTTATCATAATCCATTGGTTCATTACGTCCACTATTATCCCGTGATGATACTTTGGCTGGTTCAATTGTCACTGATCCGGATGATTGTAACCGTTGGAAATCATTTGATTGCATATTTTTACCATTACCGAGATCAAAATTAGACGGTAATAGACTAGATGGCATTTTATCTAAATTATGTCCAATTGCATTTAAATGGGCCATCTTGGCTGCTTGCATTGCTACTAACGCATTTTCCTGAGTAATACCTAAAATGATTATTGCATTAATTATATTTATGTATTGATCGAATATTAAATATTAAACACATACCGAATGGTGATTCAGCTAACATTTGTAAATAACTTTCTATCAGCGCCGATTGTGAGGTTGGTACATCTTTATGGTCTTTATCACCTGAACGTACACGAGTTATTGTTGTATTCGGATGATTGAATCCATCTAAAAGAAATGAGTATTCAGTTCACATTTGAAGTAACAAATTAAAAATAAAAATCAATTTGATTTCTCTTACCCAATAAACGATCATGATAGAGACCACTACCGTTATTATTATTACCGGCCATTGTCAAATCTTCTGGATCGTCTAAATCATGTTCATCATAAGTGTCATCATCTCGATTCATATCCAGTCTCAATTCATTACGACGTGTACCACTGGTAGGCGATGCCCTTGCTCTTAATTCAGCTGGTGATATTTTAACGCCAGCTTTTGCTAATAATCGAGATGCAAGCTCTGGATCAAAAGCACTAGGCATTGGTAGTACTGGTAGATCCTTGGTTGAAATACCGCGATGTTGACGTGACATATGTGAGTGTAATGAATTTCTAGATTTGGCAACGGTACCGCATAAAACACATCGGTATCCAGGACAAACAGTATGTTTATCCTCCAGATGAGTCCGTAAGGTATGGGCAGAACGATAAATCTTACCACATTTTGGGCATGGTCGCGGATCTGTAGCTCTTACACGCATCTCCAGTGAACGACGTGATACTGTAACGATTAGATATGAATGGATTTTACCTTTAAGTTCAGGTGTTTTCTTTGGTTTTTGTATTTTTGGTTTTTAATCTAATTAACAGTTAGTGTCCTTTTTTATTGGGCTAGTGTTAGTAGCAGAAGAAAATTCATTGTTAGATTCACCATTTAAAATATTTCTAAGAATTAATAAAAATGAAAAGAACAAATTCAAGAAAGTAATATAAATGTGTGATAGAGTAAGGTTCTTAGATGAACAGAATAAAATTTTGAAAAATCTTCCATTAAAAATTAAAATCATAAAGAAACAAATTAATCTTTAAGCCAATTGTGTTAGGTTTACATACAAATAGAAATAAGAATTAATTATTCTGACAATGCAAAGTCTTAAATTGTTATTCTTTTAAGTTTTATTTGGTTTTTCTTTTGGTTTCAATTGCCTTCTAATTTGAGATGTTAATAGTTAATTTCTCAAACGATTATTATTCCTTGTATTTTTTTCTCAAATTTCAATATTTACAAATTGATTTTTGTTTCATAATTTTCTGAATTAATTGAAAACTAAAAGATTTTTGTCTAATTATTAGAGCACTATAATTAACATTAGGCTTAAATATTAGGAAGTGTGGAATACAATTAAATTAATTAATTTAAACTTATTCAATTAATATTCGGTTGAATAAATAATTTCATACATAAATGACTAGAATCTCTGATTTAAATTAAAACGAACGGATTCCATGTTATCCATCAATTATGTGGACGAATAACTTATTTAATAGAAATTATAAATTAATGCATCTATGTTTTGGAATATCATTCTTATGATTTCTTTATGCTAATGTAAAATTATTTACAATATTCATTTAATATTTGATTATTATCAATTTTATTATTATTATTATTAGTTAATTATTAGGAACCTGCTTGTTTAGTCTGTTGCATTTACGTAATATATTGTATTTCTATATATAATATAACCTCTCTAGTCTAATTATTCATTTTTAAATTATACTTGTCTTTCATTTTATTTATAAATATGTTCTGTTTTTCACAATACAACTGGGCATTTTACTTAATACTTAAATACTAATTCGGTATTATATAAATAATTTCTTTTAGTTAATTTTTTTTTTTTAATTCTGTAATCTTCTTATTATTCTCTTGTCTCATAAGAAAATACATTTACAATTTTCTTTTCAAAACATTTTTATTTTACTTTTATTATGGTTAAGGTCAAAGCTAATATTCCACTGTAAATTGTTGCTTTTATCTCTTAACAAAAAAAAAATAAAACATATGAAAATCAATTCAAAATCATAATAATCGTTAATAATGGCAATAATTTCAGGTTAATTTACTAACAAAATACGCAAATTAATTACGAAAATTGAGATCAATAAGTGTATGCGAGTATGTATAATAACAATAGTGTAATTCATATGATTTCAAATTAAAATTCATTTAAAATCAGGTAATCCAGTGAATGGGCCACCAGATGATCGCATTGCTTTCATTTTAGCCCATTGGATTGTATGCTTAATACGCATATGATTACGTACTGAATTTGGATGAGCAAAACGTCGGCCACATTGAATCACTGGACATATTGGACTGTCACGCGGATAATGGCAATCCAAATGTTGGCGAAAAATACGCGGTTGTAATGGTGTTTCACATAAAGGACAAGGCAACAGGTAACCAGAACCACCAGGTGATGATAATTGATTTGATCCACTGTTATTTACAGCCGCTGATAATTTAGCAGCCGCTGTACTAGTGGCCAACGAATGTGCCATTAATAAATTGGCCGTTAACTTTCTATGATCATGATTATTTAATTTCAAATGTTCACTACCATCCATTTTATTATTATTAGCGAGTAACATTGAACTGGATTTCAGGACCAATGATAAATTGGAAGACGTTATTGAGTCTGGTGATTCAGTATGGTAGTCATCATCTTCAACTTCTTCTTTAATCGTTGGTGTACAATCAGCTAGAAAACTAAGGATTTCATCACTATTTGAACGTGGCCGGATTGTCTCCTTCTCACGTGATGATGTTCTATCTGGATTCCGTTCAGCATTATGATGACGTTTTTTATGTTTCGTTGATGATTCACGTCCATCTGCAACCATTTCGTAATCATACATAGGGATTGCAGAACATTAGACGAGAATGCTATTGGTTTTGTTTAATGTTTTGCTATTTCATTTTAATGGCATCTGATGTATAATTTTTTTTTTTGATTTTATTTGAATTTATGAAAATAATTTTGGCATCCGTAACTCATATTATGAATTTTCCAATCGGATTCGACCCTGATCTTAATTCTTTAGCATTACCTTTATGCTTCTTTTTGATATTTCATTAATTTCCCTATGAATATCATTTGCCAATTATGATTTTATTTAAAATAAATTTTTAACCAATAAAACGTTCCTTTGTTCATTATTCAATTTTAAATGTCCAATTAGTATAATTGATATCTTTTCGATGATTTTGATTCATTTCTTTTAAATTTGATAAGAAAATTCTTATTATTTTAGAAAATCCTAATAAATTTTTGCCGATACATTGATTCATATTGGTTTAATGCAAATTGCTTTAGATCACGGTCGTTTATATTTAGTGTATTTCATATTACTTTAACTAATTTTTTTTGTTTTTTTTTTTTTTTATTTTTATTAATAAATTATCTATGAATTTTAATCAGAGCAAAATTATAAATAAAAATACTTAAAATAATAATGAGCATGCTGTATAGGCATAATATTATAAGACTACGTTCAACATAACTACATGTTTAATATATGACAATGGTAACTGTTAGATTTCTTTATATCCCTAAATCAATTTTAAAATTAAATTCTAATTGTCCAATGAATTAAAAATAAAACATTTTTTTTGGTTTATTTTCATAAAAAATATTTTTGGGGTATATGATTCACTATTGCAAATAGGAAAGAAAAGGACGAATAAAGAGAGAACAATGTTATATACGAATTCATTAAAATAGACATTTTGTATCCGTTTGCTGTCCATCCAGCATAACTGGAATGATTAGTTGACAAGGGATTATTTTAAGGGTAAACATAAACTTTCCATTTTTATCATCCTTAATACAGGATTTTTTTTTGTTCTTGTGCCTTAAACACGCCAACACTGTTACACATAAAAGTCATTGTTTTATTACACAAATGAATCGAACGAAGATCGTTGTAAGAGCAAGCCAAAAAAAAAAATTGAAGAAAATATGGGCGCTGTTTTATTATTAAAATTATATTTTAATCAAATTACATTAACAGTCTTATCATGCAATAACGTTCCGATATATATTGACCCATAGAATAAGGTGAAACAATAAAAAGGCTTCTATAGCATAAATTAACGCACATTTTATTTTTCTAGTTGTCTAAAATCAAAAAAAAAAAACCAAAAACCAAGAAAGTCCCACAAAATAAAAAGAAAATTAACTAATGGATCTGATTTTAACCGTAACAGTTTATTCCCCCCCGCAATCGCATATTAGCTTTTAGCAATTTAATGGTTTTTAATGTTTCAACTATATTATTGAACAGGCTAAAACTAAACAAGCCACCTCTCCAGTTCTCTTAATAAATGATAAAGAATTGATAAAGCCCACCACAGCATAATATAAATGAAGAATAACTGTAATGTAGTTGAAGGATGTGCGTGCCCCAAATACTTAAAACCAAAAAAAAAAAATACTTTTTTCTTGGTGTAAACCATCAAGAAGTTACAGTCAATGTCTTCTGGGTGTGTTCAATTTATTTGTAAAATTTATTTATTTCTATTCATTTTCCGCATCTAAAGAAAACCGATAAATTTTCTAGTAAGAAGAATGTCTTATTGTTAATTTTCTTCTTTATTTTTTTTTTCCATTTTTGTTGTTATTCAACCACCCACAAATAATTCACCTGTAATTTAATGTGTACCGAAAACTATATGAGAATTGAATCGCGAAAATAAAACACTGAAGTAATTTACTGGCACCCAAAAATGAAAAGAAAAACGAGAAAATGGTTAAATGAATCGGTCAGTTAATATTATCCAATGTGGCCAATCCTATAAAATTCAATTCAAATTTTTTACTTAACCAATAACCATAAAATACCCAACATGATAACATTTGATAGATTTAATAGAATGACCACTCGCTTTTACAACTTGAAATAAATTTTCCAGTGTTCGTTACCAAATAAAAACTATAACAATGTGTACCAACGATTGAATTGAATATTACCATTGGTGGTCTCATCAATAGACAGATTAATAATTCTATGATGATACTAATTATTCATTTGCTATGAATAGACATTAATTCTGTACTACTCAGTATGATAATCAGTATAATTCATGTTCAATCACATAATTTAGTGAGTAATAATATTCAATGCAGAGTAATTAGAATTACAAATTCAATGTGTTATCATCGGTTATGGTTGGCAAATCCAATTTATGATACTGAATTTTCTGACTTTTAGTTTTAAAAGACAATCCACATAGCCATAAGACATTATAATGCTGATTATTTATGTTTATTTTACTTTTCTATTTTGTTATTTGAAATATCCTTTCAATTTATAGGTGCGCGCACCATTTCGTATAGAATAAAACTGATTTTTAACATGCAATCCGATTGTTGGTTTTTTCACCAATACCGTAAATAACAATAATATGAAAATTAATAGGAATGGCAAATAACTTGATCAATGATAGTAAAGAAATGCGGCTCCTTAAAAAAAAACACACACACAAAAATTTGCTGTTATTAAACCGAGTGCCGCATATGATTACTTATCGACTGATAATGATTCTAATGGCTCTACATTTTATATTCTTTCATTAACTCATTGTGATAGAAAATAAACGAATTATTTTATTGACTTGATTCAGTTGATTAATTAGATGGGACCATGTACTAATGAGTAAAACCAGTAAACGTTGAAATGATATGGCAACCACTGTCTTATTGGTCACGGAATAAAATAAAGGATTCAACGAACACAAATTCAATTTTCAACTCGATTGTGACCGCTCCTTTTCGATTATTATAAAATTATGATTTTAATTTGTTTTATTTTTTCCATGTTTTATGTAATTCACCGAAACAAACAGTTTAATTTAGTGGAATTAATAAATTGGAATACAACTCTCGACTCTTTTATTTATTTTCTATCAAATAATTTGATTTAATTAAATTCATAAAATAAAATAAAATAAAAATATAATACCGATGATTGCCCGATGATTATGAATATGTGCATTTACATATGAAATCAATTATCTTCTGCCTAAGTGAACACTTTATAATTAGAATATGTTTCAATTAATATTTTATCCAGTCAGTTTGTGTATTCATACACAAATAGGAAAATATTAAACGTTTCATATAAACATTGATACTTTTATTTTATTAAAATAAAAGAGAGAGAGAAAAAAAAAAAAACAAGAACCATAAATGATTTCACAATAAATTTTATCCCTATACGCGGAAGATTTCCTTACATAAACGGGATCTTAATCGCTATAATCGCAATCGTTCAATTCACAGTGTTTTATGCATCAGAACATAACATGAAATTAAAGCTTCACTGATTCCGTAAAGAAGAATATTTTCCATATGTAACATTACTCTCTGTGTATGTCTCTTTCACGTTATGAAAATTTTAAAAAGACATCACTTTTCCCATTCATTTAATAATTCAAAACACAATTTCCTCTTCATTTAATTTTTCACTCGGGTCGATTTCCATATCAAATTAAATGAAATTTTTATCGTTTATTTGATAATTTCTACAAACCGTCAACAAAGACAAGTGAAGCTTCAAATGTTAATCAATTTACGTTTCTCATGTACTTTTTCACTTTTGTTAATATACTCAAAATATAAGAAAAACTAAAAATAATTAACTATGACGTCACTTAAAAATCATCAAATGAAAATTTATCTTTTCGTTATAAATAACATTAAAAGGTTAGTTTTTAATGTTCACAAATAATCAAGAATTTAGTTTTCATTCGTATGTTGGGGGACACTAACCACCCCCCAAACTATGGCATTCACTCTAACACGAGACCATTGGTTTTAAGTTATAAAAATCTATTGAATAATATTGTATTTGGATGATTTTCCATCCCTTCTTCTTGTATTTTGAGGCACATTACATACATAAATATAATAAATTGTGAGTAAACAATATTTTTCTAACCAGAAAAAAAAAAACAATACAACACAAAGTGAAAGACAAAAACCCCCCCCAAACAACAAAATAAAAAAGAAAATATAGAAAGATTTATACTATCGCATAAACCATATTTGTTACATAATTTTCATATAATATGTTTAATAACCATCGTCTAAATCTCCATATAAACGATTATATTTATGTGTAGGTAAACATCATATATCTTTTCTTTAGTTTATTTTTTTTTTTCACTGTTCGTTTGCTAAAGAGAATATGCGCATTATTCGATTCCTAATCGCATATGACCATTTTCTGACCATTTCAAATATAAGATCTCTTCTTATTCGCACTCCCCCACACATTTGTAGTTTTCTATTTTCTTTACCCCAAAAACAAAAATTTTATATTCTCTGATTGTCTCTCTTTTAACATTAAAAGGAAAATTCAAATTGATGGAAAATTGCTTACAGCTGCAGCTGGTAAATAAGTACATTTTCTCTCTCTGTCTTATTATTTTCTCTTATGAAGCGATTACTTCTTCATACATTCAGTATTCTATATGTTCATGCCAAAAAAGTATTCTGATTTAATATCGTGTTGTGTATATTTTGTAGCTAATCAATAAAACACTGTAATGAAACAAGTTATTTAACACCCATTCCATTTATTTTAACAATTTGAATTGGTGCCTAAGCCTATAATGGGGGTGTAGCGCTATTATGTATGTATAGTTTTCACTTGATATTTGTAACGGTAATTTATATTGTTGTACTTATGCTTATGCCATCACCCCTGCTGTCACTATTGCCTTCAATTCGTACCCTTTCCTATTTTCTAAAATATTTAAATTCTCCTCTAGGGCGCTTCATTTTTACCATTCCTATCTAAATGTATGGTAGAACTAACTATTAAACTAAATCAGAAGTATCGTTTCACTGTCTTTCTCACCTTCAATCGTTTTAACGTTTGAATGAGAACGTGTTTTTTAGTTTAGCAAATTTTCTTTTTTACAAGGAACTATAGACGAGACTCGTTGTTGATAATGAACAAAACATAACCCTGATGGGTTTCATCGTTTTACTAAAAATGAGAAAAATAAACTATTTTGTATTTATCTCACACCATCGCCCATCAACCACCCAAAGAAATATAATAAAAATGAATAAATTGTTCTAAATGTAGACGAAAAATGCCGCATTCAATTGTTCTACTTTCTCAGCCGTTTTTCACGTCTCAATCCGGTTTAATATACCACCCCCCTCTTTATTGTGTACTTCATCCGTTTTTTTTTTTTTGGTGTTTTCAGTTTTAACGCTTTTAAAATACTTTTCAAACTGATTTACCAGTTGTAATTATAAAAGGCATTAAAACCACTACAACATATAGGAAGCCACTACCAACCTCTTCTCTTCTCCTTGTCACTTTACGAATTGTATAATTTTATTTGCAACCGAAACACATTCTCTCTGTTCGACTTTTCCTTATGCAATCCAGGTCTTATCTGATTATGTAAGAATCCGCATTTGTTTTATGTGAAAAAAACATTAAACATAGTGCACTTTCGTTAACATTTTGAATCGATACAATTCGAAGTTCATAGTTTCAATATTTCTTTTTTTTTTGTTTTGTTTTTCATTTTGGAAAATTCTTATAGTTGATTTTGTTTATGATTCAACTCCATCATCCCCCATTGAATGTTGTTTTGTAGTTGGTGAAACTGACAAACAAGAAGACTTTTCTTAGTTTTGTATTCATTTTTTTTTTTTTCATTTCATTTGTTATACAACATTCATTTTATTATCTCAATACTTTTATTATCATAAATTCTAATGTTCCCTTCTCACTACTTCGAGTGAAAAATAAACATAAAGACAAATGAAATCACCGCAGAAAAACACTAAAATTATGCATGAAAATCTCATCCCAGTTTGATACAAATACAATTCAATTTCTTTTGTTTTTCATCATTTTCATTGGTTTAGTTATTCGGTTATTCGACATAAACAAATGAAAAGCTTATTTTTCATCTTTTTTTTCTCCTTTTCTACCGCGAAAAACCAAAGAAAAAACTAAAGTCTTTTTTTTTTTTATTCTGCTGGTTTTCCATTTCTTCCGTGTGAAATGTGAAAAGAAAACACACATAAGTCTTATTATTGTAACAGTGTTTTTAGTTTTTTTTTCCTTTTCGAGGTTTTCCTCATATTGCATAACTAACAGGATAACATCAACTCTCAATACTGAATAATAATTTGATTCTTGTTTACTTCCTTTATTATACGATATAAAACTTTTAGTTGTAATTCTCTCAATTCCATATAATTTTTTTTTTCTTATGACTCCGTTTACATTAAATTCGCAACATTGCGTTAAACACCATAAAAACGGGACAACAAAACAACCAACAATCAATATGGTTTTGATTTTCATCTATTTTTCTACTGAATCATTTTAAGCCTTAAAATTTTTCTCAGTTATGTCTTGTTTTTCCGTTGAATTCTTTCCAAAAGACAAAGTAAATCGTTTATTGCAAGACAGAGAGAGAGAGAGAGAGATAGAGAGAAAAAAGAAAGTATGACAAAACCGAATTCTTATTTACGTGAATTGTTCTTCAGTTTATTCTAACTCATTGGTAAAACGCAAAAGATGAAAAACAGAATAGGGTAAAATCATTAATTTATTGCTAGTTTATAGTTTTCCACGTTTATTCCGGTACTAAGTTTTTATGCCACATTTATCTCGTCTTATCATAGAATGTGGCCACCAATTGTGTAATCTTTCTCTATGGTTGTTTGCTTGTTTTTAACGTACCAAAAGCATAAACACCAAATGTCTGATATTTTGTTTTTTCTTTTATTTTATGGCTTTTACTCGGCAGTGGAGAAAATACTGTTGTATGAATGTTTCCTAATGAAATCACTTCTTAATCTTATTCGACTTCAAATAATTGCAATGTCATTCCAATTGAAAATAATTAAAGAAATTGCGATAAAGTTTAATCGAAAATGTTGTAAATGTGTGCAAAGGAAATTACCAATAAGTAATTGATTGATTATTTTACAATGGAAATTAACTATTCTCTGCTTAATTAGAAACTCTAAAATCAAAAATAGTTGTTATATGGATGATACCAACATAAAATGTATTTTAATCCTTCATGACAAACTAATAATGGTATCATCAAAGACAATTTCTCAGTGTTGAATTTCCAACAAGACATTCTTCATTAATAAATGAATTCCGTCTTGTTGACCCTTTGGTTTTTCACAAAATCATGGCGACTCGAATTAATTGTTTGCCATGTACTCCTACTACAATTTCCATTAACCAGAATAGTATGGAATATAAAAGCAGCAATGGTTTTTAGCATAAATCGAATGTAATTCATGCTCAATACTAAATGAGTCTAATGATGTATTTTAATGTGCGCAAACACACAATTGCCATGTCATAGTTTTCTTCATTAAAAACGCCTTGCTGACTGGACGGTAAAAACATATTATACACCAGATTTCATTTTGTCTTGTTATAGAAACGTGAAATGATAAACGATTCAATGAAAAAGAAATTGAATGATTGTTTCAAATATACTTTATCGGCCAGACAAGAAGACAACATTAGAAATTTATGCAATTTCGGACCCCGATTTATCCATATTAATGATGCCTTTAGATAGAAATGATGACAATGAGCTGGACCCGAAAATGATGATTTTTTTTCCACCAACCACCCACCCCCTCACAAATAACCGTTTAGAATAATTTGATTTAGTTATATAAATGTATGTACGTTTCATAATCACACTACTGCTCGACAGTGAATGTCTATGTGTGTGAAAAACCAAATCATTTTTATGATCTATTTAGTGCTCATTTCAACCCCCTTTAAAATATTCGGTTCACTTTCAGTTATATTCGGTTCATAACTAAAAGGGTAATTTAGTCAATACGAGAGTCCTAGGTACCTGCTATTGGCAAAGATTTTCACAAATAAAATAGCATAATTTCCTATCATAATATCGTCATTGACCGACTTGGCTTACGAGTGAAGCAGTCTGTTAGTTTCTCTTTTTTTTTTTATTTAAAATTGGTTTTTCATCATATAAAAAAGTGCCCGTTACAAATCAATAATTTTACATAACTGTAAGGTAGTAGTTTCTGCGTCAATTTTTCTTTTTATTTTAAAGAAATAACAACAAAATTTTTCTACTCAGCGAAAGGTCAGCAAAGAAATGAAAAGACGGAGTCCATAAATGGTAAGAAAAAAACTTTCTGGCAACGGTGACCAAGTAAGAATAAAAGTAAAATATTCTATTCAGAAATGATATGTGAATAAAGAGAAAAAAAAGCAAAATATTATTCAGTTTGTACAACAGCATAAATCTAAATGTTATTCAGCAAAAGAGGGTTTGTTTTATATTATAAATTATATACCATAATGGCATATGTAGTACATCTTAATGCGGCCGAAAAGATTTTCCCAAAACGAAAATACGAGGAAAAAAAAAATGATTGAATTGAGAAAACACGGCAAAACAATACAGATAAACAACAGAATGTAAAAGAAACTAAGAATATTTATCTATGAAAATAGCCGACCAAAGTGGGGGTGTATAGTGATCCGTTTTCTTTTACAGTTCCATCAAAAAGAAATGAGAAAAAAAATACACAAAATAAAAAGGAAAAATGGAAAAGGATACATTGTATTGCCCTCAATAGTATTCCTTTTCAATAATTTTGAGGAAAAACTAACTCTCTGCATCAAATATCATTCGATTTAGAAAATAAGATTCGTTTCCATTTCTTTGAATTTTGAAAAATGTAAGTAAAAACTTAAAATACAAAACTCATACAGAAAATCAAAATGGTCAGCAGGAAAAAACAAGAACTTCAATTCATCTGTTATCATGCAAAATAAGGTAAAAATTCGTTCGACATTCAATCGTCATTTATGTACCAAAATAAGCAAATATGAATTATACATAAAAAAAAAAATGTTTTTCTTTTTCTTCTGGACCAAAGAATATTTGTGGGGACATTTTTGTATAACCTCCGATCGAAAGAAGAAAGAAAAAAAATGTTGATTTACATTAAACTTTTCAAACATTAACATTAGTGTCACATGTGTCATGTTACCCTTCACGAGTATGTCCCTTGTACACTGATCCTTTTTTGTCTTTTCTCATATTTGAAGCACACACAAGGAAACATACTTTTACTCTGTACACTTTCTCCATCTCTCTAGTTTTTCTTTACATTTTCCCGTGTACATACGAAGGTAGAAATAAGTGGGAGATAAAATTGTAACAATTTTAAATTGGAAAATTTTCGGTACTTTCAAAAGTGACCGACGGCCAGTTACTTCTTCTTCTACTTTTTTTTTTGTTGCCATCTTCAATTCCACACACATGCCTTCATTTGAACATGTTATAAAACCCGAATCGAAAACCAAGGAAAAACTCCCTCTGGCTAAAAACTCTTAGTCTTTATACTGAAAAACGACTTTCCTTTATCATTCAAAAGTGACTAAAAATTCCGTCCGTACATTCTATCCCTTCCTTACTAGATTTGGCCTATACATCACACATACTTCTTATCATGAACTGTACAAAAATAAAATATTTTAAATGGTCACCCATCATTAAAATCCTTATGCGAGATATTCAGTTTCTCTATTAGAAAACTTGAAAATACCAATGTAATTTATGCTTCTTCTCTTGTTTGTATTGTTCACTTGTATAACTATGTACATACTCTCTGTCAGTTTAGGGCTACAATCAAACTCAATCCAATAATTTCATATAGTGAAACAATTCAGTACCATACATAACTATTCTACTTCACTATTACTGTTATTCCACCATAGCCCAGGCCCACCACATCGACCGATTGGGAATAGATTGGAAAGTACATTATAAAACCATTCTAATCTAGAGGCTGGTGTCCATTTTAATATTAAACCTTTTTTCTTTTCTTTCTCGTCCTTTCGATGATTTTGTTTCCTTTAAGCAGAAAATTTTTCTAAGGCACATCTGCGGATGTTCTGTCGCATTCTCTTGGTTAAGCAATAATTCTTCCACCGGCCAAACATCAAATCTAATCGAAACAGTTGGTTGTAACTAGACAAAAATTCAATATCTTTTCCTCATCTGTACATATCTCTTTCTCTTCTAACCTTAAGATGAGACACCAAACCCCATTGGTAATAAGACAGAATGAAATAGAGAATATAAGGCAACCGAGAAAAAAAAAGCAAACTTTTTCGCAATATTCATCATCTTGATGTGGTTCTACGTATGCTTTGAAACCCCATCATTGATATGCTACTCAAAGTGTGTGTACTGAGTTATATTACATTGATGTACAAAATAAAACTTTTTTTTGTTGTTGTTGTTGGTTGCCTTTACCATTCAATGTGGGCAAAAAAAAAAAAGAAAAACCTAAAGCATATGCCAAATGTTGTATGAAACCCCCATTAGAAAGTATGCGAAACAATAAAGTAGAAGGAGTTAGAGAAAAAAGTTGGCCCTTATCACCATTGAAATGATATTGTTGAATCCTCTCCTCTTCGTCATCTTATATGTCCATCCATCGTGTCCAGCCATAAGTACATAAACTGGTCATATCTCAACTAAATCAGCGGATGGGGTTAGATGGTGGTACAAAGATCTACTCTTCGTCAGCCGTAAGCGAATATGGACATTTAAAAACGTAATGATTGTTCTCTGTTACATAACTGTTTTTCCTATCCATTATTTTAGTTTTTCAACTGTTCCATGCTCTACATGAAATTGCCGACAAATATAAAGAGGAAAAAAAAAAATAAAAAGTTTTCCATTGAATTTGAGGTCATTCAATAAGAAGTTTTCTTTACAAAAATTTCATTTTTGTTTTTCTACAGTTTCTTTTTCCTCTCTCCAATCGAAGGGAGAGATGTGATTGTAAAAAAAAAAATACGAAATAAAACACTGATAAAAATTGAAAGGACAGGAAAAAAAAACTATGCGGAATAACATTCGAATTTCCCCAAAAAATATACGCATAAAATATAATCTTTTTTCTTTCTATTTCGCCCAGTTTTCTCTTTACATTTAGATTATTTTCGTTATTTTTTATTTTATTTCAAAATAAAAGTAAAAAAAAAAAACCCTCAGAAAATTGTAGTTGAACCGTATGTGATTTAGGCCACATTTGGTCAACATTATGTTGATATCAGTGAACCATAATGTTGAATAAAATATGCGGGAGGACACACATTGACTTCATCAAATATAACAAAATAATACAATAAAAAGTCCAAAAGAGAAAAGAAAGAAAATAACTGGAAAAAAACAGATATGAAAAAGAAAATTACATTTTAAAGGCCTCAAAATTTATGCCAAACACAAACTACAAACAGCAATTTCATGAGAACATTCGAATCTAGTCATATCTGGGGGATCGACAATTCCATCCATACGGAATTACAGAGAGTAACTGATCTTTTATACGACGAGTGGATTTAATTCATTTCCATTTTCTTTAATTTAGCAACACATCGATTAATTATGTTATGTACATAAACTACCACCCACAATAAAATAGCACAAGTGAATTGTTTTTCCGATTACATTTAATACTTTTTCCGTTTAGTTTATCCATATTTTTGCCACATACACTATGTACTTGAAGAAAATCCCTAACAGAAGAGTTTTTTTTTTTCTAACATTATACACAGCATGGCTCAAACTAAGGGTGTATTACAAATTTTATGTACTTTCAATACATATAATGTGGTTTTGGCATTAAAATACGGCCGACCCGAATTGAAAAAAGTAACAACAACAACAACAAACTTTTCCAATATAATCGCAAATGATGGATGTGCGCAAGTAGAATCGTTTGCTGGCCATTAAGAAAATCCTCAATTTTATTCTCCTTAAATCGCATTTTGCCTTATATGTATATGGCACATATTTAACATTTTCATGTCTAAAACTATAGAAAAATTACCACAGACATCATCCCCCCAAAAAAAGAAATATAAACGTAATCAGCATTCACATTTGTTACATATGCGGATTTAATATCGCGAGTATTACATATTAGTTGGCAAATACAAAAGATCGAAATAAAACATTTTCCTTACATACACACAGTGACACACACATCCGTTGTTGTCATCTTAAATGATGGTATAGTGTGATGCCTTCTCAATACCATAACGATAATGAACAAATAGATAATTAATTCACATCTTCTATTCAACCATTGGATTGAATTTAATTTGAATAACAATTGGAATGAATTTCAGTTAAATTCAATGACCATTTTAATTCCGAATCGGTCTTTGTTCCAAATCAATGGTAATTTATTTAATGTGTATTCTTCTCTTGGCCAGTAACATACAGAAAAAATTATTTTTTTTTTTTTTAGTGTTTAATGTTACCTCGAATTTATTGGCCATTTTATGAACAAGAAAAAAAAATACACAACAACTTAACCATTCAATTGGAGATGGCTCTGTGGCTTTGGTTTCTTATATTCAATTAATTAGCGCTTCACTAGCGCTTAAATGTCTTTCGATTATAGTCGTTCGGTCATCATACACATTGAATTTGCTATCTCTTGTATAATTGTCAAATCGTCTAACAGTTACCTAATCGCCATATAATCATACGAAAAAAAAACAACAACATAACACAAAAAATTAATGTTTTTTTTCCCTCTATGTTTATATATGATTCTCTTTTATTAATTGTATGATTGTCGTTTGATATTTTTGCTTTGCTCTATTCAAATTTATAAAAAAAAAAAAACTTAAAAATTCGTAATTATGTTGATCACAATTTTTGCTGTGTACAATATTTAAATGAAATAACCAATGAAAAAACAACAAATTTTTTTAATAATAAGAAACAAAAATTCAGTAATTTATAGCATCTTTCCGCAATTTCATAACTTTAAATAAAAATTATGTAAATTTTTATTTATCTAATTAACTCACGATTGAGGAAAATAACCAAACCAACAAAATAACAACTAAAATATCAATTTTATATAGAAAAATTATTAAAAAAACAAAATTAATTTGAAGCTGTTTGTGTTACTCATTAATAGCTACAAATTGCTCTATTGATATTAAATAACTATAACGTATACTCAAGTATATTTGAAACACATAAAGAAATACAAAGCCATAGATGTACGATTACAGTGTATTCAAACAGATTAATTAGTATGAAATATCGATACCAAATTGATAGTAAAGGAAACATAGAATTTGTACTCACCAAAGTTATCACCGTGAACACCAGATGGACCAGGTAAAAGTCCAGGCAGTCCTTGAAGCCCTAGGAAATTTGGAAACGATGCCGATCGTTGATCCAATGAACCATTCATACCATCCATTGTATCACCATGATCACCACCGCGATCAGATGCTTCACTACTGTTTGAATCTTCACCAATACTTTGGGCTTGAAGTGATACCAAATCTGCATGTTTCTGTTGCAAAAAATCAATCAAATCATTAATCAAACGATCTCTAATGAACAATATAATAAATCATCTTATTCACCTGTGGTACAACCAATGTGGGTCCACCTTCTAATGCCTGTCCCAATAATGAGTCTCTTAATTCCATACTTCTATCCCGATCCGATCGTGAGTCAATTGATCGTGATCTATCACGTTCTCGGTCACGTGAATGATGTAATAAAACACCGTCCCTATCTGAGATCCGTTCTGGACTAAGTCCATGCTGGGCTCGATATAAGTCAGCACTCTTAATACGTTTTTGTGGCGGTGGTGTTAAATGATTTGAACGCCTATGATCATCATTTAAGTCCCAACCCAATGATGCTGATGTCTGTAATATCAAATTTAAATTCAATTAATTTATACTAATTTCATTCAAAGTGTAACAAGTATCAATATTCGGAACCGAATAATTTACTTTAAATTTCCTTACCGGCGACACTTTCAATTCTTTCGATTGTGGAATTGAAAGAGTCGAATTCAGCGACCCAGTCGGTTGATTTGATGAGGTTCGGTTTGATGGAGGCCCAGCAATATCTGTTAAACCTCTTACCTGTAACAATTGAGCTGTTTTTAGGAAGTCGCTCAATTGTTCCTGGCCAATATTAATTTCACCATTATACATAAATCGTAATAAATGATCCACATCTTCTGAACGTACATCCCGTAATATAACAATTGGATGTTCACATGGATTTGCTTTTAATAATTTCTTAAAGTAAGGACTGCATGCACTTAGCACTACTTTATGGGCTGTAAATGAACGTTCGTCACAGGCTAACGTTACATCAACAAAATCCTCTTCATCGCGTAAATGACGAAATGAGGTTAATATTGAGGCCTGATAATCATTCCATTTTAATGCATACTGTTGTTCGGACGGTGACGGTGATATTGGTTGCTCCATTTTACCACCAGCTGTATTATTATTCTCATTTGTTTGCAATTGAGTAGATTCAGTCATTTCATTTATTATACGTTGGTGCGCCACAAAATATTGCAATTTGCGAATTCAAAACGGGATGGCTCCAACTACGAGGTGTCTCTTTCTACTATGACGTTGATCCGACACACCACACTATTTACTACACTGATATCAGTGCCATCGTAAACTAACTGTGTAAGAAGTGAAAGAAGAACGTATGAATATAATTTTATGTTTTACTAAATTGATTAAGCCTACATACAACTATTTCGGCAATAAACTTACCTCATTAAGAGACAGAAGAACAATTAATCAGACAAATAAACGGATGTAATTCAATTCGATGGCATAAATCTCTTCCCCGTTTGCTACCAACTGACTTCTTTTTTGTCGATTTAATAAATTTTTTTTCTGTTTTCACCGTAATACGTAGAGGAAAAATAAAATCAAAAAACCAACGTGAATTTTGTTGTTATTTTTTTACAAATGAGATCTTTATGTTGAACTGATTAATTGTACGGCTGAATCAAATCAATTTATTAGGACGGAATCTGGAATTACAAGCAAAAAAGAAATATAAATTAGGCATTAGGACAACATGTAAACGGCCTCTTATACTGAGGCTGAGATTGTGTACCAATAAAAAAAGTATAAATAAATAAGAAATAAATTCAATGCATTCAATAACACCTAGAAAAGAAATGGTAAAAAATTAAAATGAAATAATGAAACCATCACTCGTTGTGGGATATTTGAATCTAAGAGGCCTAAGTGAAATGAGTTACACTTAATTTATCATAAGAGATTTGAATAAATTAAAAGCCCCAATGAAATAAAAAAAAAAACACAACAACCAGCAGCGATTTTGATCTCTTTCATTAATGCTGCGGGGTCAATAACTGAAATGGACCCACAACACAAAACAACTATGAATTCGGAGGCTCATCTATTTGAATTTTGAACAATGAATGTTTGTCAATTATCGAGAGTTATGAATTGTGTAGCCATAGAAAAATTGTATGTTGAATAATTAATTTTAATATTTTTGTATGCCATTTAATCCGATGGTATATCATCGATTAGCTCACCAACTGCAACCCATCAGGTGAGTTTTCTGTGGTTTTATAAGCTCAAATTTCATTATGATTGATTACATTAAAAATTATCGTTTATAACTCTAATACAGAAGACTTTAATCGATTTAATCCAGTTTTCATGTATTAATATTTTCAGTGTATTTATTTACCTCTCACTTGAATAAAAAGTGATCATCAAATTTCATTACTTTTCAATTAACTCGAATTTTAAGTAATTTTTCTTTCTTAAATCTTTGGCTACCAAATTTACCTACTTATTGCTTGCCTCATATGCAACTGAATTATCCGTATGAAATTATACAATGAAATTTCCGTTAAAATTAAAAATTTGTTACTCACAAACCAATTTCTCAATTATTTCAAAAAGAAAAAATTATAAATATTTTCAATTGAATCTGTTCATGTTTTATATTAATGATGAATCATAAATGCCTCATTGTTTTTAATCATCTAGCAATTCAAACAAATCATCAATTTCATATTTTATGGAATTTCATTTGGATTAAATTAAAATTGTTGTACAATGTTTTCATTAAATCAAATTATTTCTTATAAGTAAATATTGGGGATCCACTTAAGATCAAATAAAATGCTATTGACGATAATATATTATGATTTCCACCATTTGGCCGCCGAAATATATGAAACAATTTTAATGTAATGCTTCTAAGATTCCCCAAAAAAAAAAAAAAAGAATTCTAAACTAAGTCTTAAATTAACTACAATTACTTGGATAATTCGCGATAGTTTCTTATTTTTATTTTTACATACGAAAAAACGAATGTATAATTTCATTAGCCTATTGGGGATCCATTAAAATTATGATTTCATTCAACGGTCGTTTCAACTGTATGCGCTCCCACAATTATGATACATTACGCTAAAAAAAAAAACATTAATACGGTCTCTGTACACTGTTGGCTCATAATGTACATCTGTTGTTCACTTTATTCCTTTTACATATACTCCATACTACCATAGTCGAATTAAAATTATGAAAAAGCATAAATATTATCCGTTAGTCATTTCATTTTATACAACATCTTACAGGCATTAAGAAGTTAATTATAATTATTTTGGGTCCGTAATTCCGCATAATCTTTTTAGATTTTTTTTTCTCATTTTTAAGTAAGCCTCTCTATCTCTTGTTGTTGTTTTCTTTATTTCACTTCACGCCGTAATACATAATTTTAATAGAAAAATAAAAGAGTAAAACCCATAGAGTGAGTGAGATAGAGAAAGAACATTGAAAAACCCACTTGACTTCAACATGCTGTCCAAATTCAATTGTACAGTAATTAACTATTCACTATTGAAAGCAATGTAAGCAACGATTTAATGTAAAAATATGATGTTTATAATTGTACGCTAATTATTTTTATGAGCAAAGGCGTCTAGCATGGTCACATTGTAATAATAACATTTTTTGAAGATTTTGTCTTCTGTTTGACCGTGACAGTACTTCACTGGTTGATTAAATGGCAGATCCTCTCACTGCATAATTAATGGTAGCAGATAAACTGCTACTAAACTGGGATTGTGTCAGCCTGAATAACCGTTTTTAAGTTTCACTTAAGAGTTTTCTATTGTTTGAGAGTGATTTTTTGTTTTAATTCAAAGGAAATAAACATGAAGAATAAATTGATGTGGTCTTTGACTCTTCTTTATAATTTACCAAATCCGCCCAAATACAAGATCACAAAAGTGTACTCAGTCAATTAATCGAAATTTTAGAAATTGTTAACTAGGTAATTGTAAAATGTCTTGGATCCTATTCATTTTATAAATGAAATATTGTAAATGTAACTACAGCGATACATCATCATCTGTACATCCCTTTCAACTGAATTCAATTCATATTTCCTTGTCATTATTTATGAACTGCAAGACATCCAAATTATCATTTCTTGTTTTATTTTTATTCTGAGTCCAGAAGATCAATTCATTACAATTGGATGAATAAATTGATTACATTACACATGAACACATAACTCATTGGAATTTCTGGTTATGTTTTCATCTTTCATTTACCAATTCATTTAAATCTGATCTACACAGAGTATTAAAATACCATCAAGTTCACTTGATATGTAATTTATTTTAAAACGCACCGAGACCTCATCTACACTTCATGGCATCTTAAATATCAAAAATAAAGAATTCTTAAATTCAATAAATGTGAACATATCTTAAAGACAATGTTCGAATAGACCTTTTTTCTATCTTCAATGATTTTTTTTTCTTGTGTTTAAGATGAAAATAATAAGCGCGAACACAACATGAACATTATATTTTATATGAAATAAACGATCAAAAAAAAAAAACGAACTTAAATAAAAGTATTATAATTCTTATTACTTCATGATTGGTATGGATAAGAAGAGTGGAACGATAGACACTTCAAAATTTTCAAAAAAGTATATTACATGAATTGAAGATTTACCTGCAAGGCAACACTATACCAGCAAATTAAGAATAATATAAATGAAATGAAGAAGTAAAAATTCAGTGAATTAATATAATAAATGGAAGGAATATGTAAAACAATTTATTTCACTTAGTCGTTCTTGGTTTTTTAATTCTCAGTCAGTTCTCATTTTCGTTGTGGCTCTTTTCTCTCAAAAATCAGAAAACCACATGAAACTTGTCTTGCTTATAAACATTACAGAATAACCCATATCATAAGACAACGACTAAAACATAGATTTCTTAAGGTAATTTTCATTTATCTCATTTCTCTCTCGCGGGAACCCAAATAATAAGTCACCACCTGAAAAACGTACCATCGGTTAATTTCCTCATCTCAACAACATAAGAGAATAAGTTTCGTGACTGTCTTGATTACCACAGCCCCGTTAATAAATGAACCAGTGAATGCAATCAATTAATGCATAAAATACATTAAACATCCGAAAATACGGAATTTATCTAAATGAAAATATCTGTTCGATTGGTACAATTACGCAAACTCATATCGATTGTTTATTAATATCAAAGCACATGAAATGTAGTTAAAAGTGTTCATATATCAATTACATAAACCATTTTAATGTTGAGAAATCCTGTGAAGGATTACACATATCCCACACCAAATACCACTTGCCTTAGACATACACAGTGCGACGGTCCCATTCTTTAGATGATGCTCACGTAGAGACAACATCTCTTGTTTCCATTTTATATACCGGAGAACATAAAATCATCAGTAATTAATAAGAGAACCAGGACTAAAATCAATTGTATTTCATATAGTTTTGTTTTCTCTTCTCATTTGATGGTCAAAAATTCTTTATCGTTGTGAAAAGCTAAATGATGTCATTCGGATCAGGAAGAACAGAAACAGAAAACCGAAAAAATAATCAATCAATACTCTTCGTTATACCCCCAAACCGTCAAGTTGACCGTTTGAAACTTAATGGTGAATCGAAAGTGTTTTTATTCTGTAATTGGCCAAAGGGTCTCCCGCTACATATTCATAATCGTATAACGTTTTATATGAGGAAATCATAAAAATGGATCACTATTTTCTTCGTTCAAAAATTTTTCCCAGTCTTTTATTTTTGATGGACATCCGAGTGGTAGACAGCTCGTTACCATTCGTTAACAATCAAAAATTGTTTCTCACCCACCATTAGTGGTGGCATCAAGAAAAGTATAACCGATTCAACTACCACCAGCGGTTTATTGCCAGAAGGTATAAATGATTATGTCCATATTAATATACCAAATATAACAAGGATTTTTATTGTACATTACACTCAATAATAATTCCATACTCGTTCCAATCACTCTCTTTATGAACAAGGAATAATATCATTTATATTTTCCATCCCTCTGTGAATGTCGCGATTATCATTTTCCACTATGTCCCTGTGCACCACTACACTAAACACGCACAATTTCAAATGTAATATTGAATCAAATAACAACAATAATACAAGAAAATTCTTCGCAATAAAACAGATTTTCTTTTTGCCATTTTCCGACTTCTTACCAAACAAAACAAAAAAAATGAATCAAAATAAGATGGATTTTCACCGTATTAAACAGCAAACAGCTTTTCCTTTTGCGTTTGCCCTTTTCTCTATTCATTATTAACATTTTTATCGCATAAACTATTATTTCTTCTCTTTATTTTTATTTTTGCTTTTGCCACTTATAATAGGAAAATTTTGTGAGTTTTTCTCTTGTTTTATGATGTAAAACTATTGCGTTCCCACACCACCCACCGTAACAACTTCAATGCATTGACAATAGACAAACAGCCTAGAATTACATAACATTTAGTTATGGAATGATAAGAAAAATAAACAAATTATCATTTCATATTATGCAAAAGCATAGAAATAGAAAATCATATTGTTCTCTTATAGGAAATTATTATTCCATCGTTTCTAGTGTTATGAGTTCTATGTTGAATCATATTACTCTATTAAAATTTTACATTAGATGGATTTCAATGTCTGGTCAATTGATGAAAAATTTAAATTAAGCGCGCATGCGAAATTTTATTCATCTTACAATTGCTAATAGTATGGCCCATGGTCAACTGGAGCACACGCGTTTTCCGCATTACAATCGTCACATCATTAAGGTGGCAATCGTCCAAAAATAAAGGGATGATTACATAAATTATATTTTAAAATTTAGTTTAACTCATATTATGAAATAACGAACCTATAGCAGTATAACCACCATCCCTTTTCATATGATTATTACATTTATTCATGTTACAATAAAGAATGTATACAAATAACAATCCAATGTTTTCTGAACATAAATTAGACAATAAAATTAATTACCGTTTCTATTTTAATTTATTAGTTAAAAATTAATTGACGGTATTTTCTGTATTTGTAACTAAAGGTGTACGAATTCAATTAAATTATGAATATATAAAAAAACCAAATATTCCCCTTTGCTATTATAATGTGAACTAGAAATGTTATTTTATTTTTTTTCGGTTACCTGAAAATTATAACCGGATTATTCTTCAAGTACGAATGTTTTACATATTTTAACTCACATGTGAATCATCATTGACCATACAATATCTTAAGTTTTGTTCAAGTCAAATTATAAAAAATTTTATATTTTAATATTTCCGTTTTAGTTGAAAACTAAGAACTTACAGTTTGAAAGTTTAGTTATTTTGGATGTTTTTTTTTTGTTATTAAATTTAATTGGTTTTTATAGTACGCAAATGAATTAATTAATATTTATTAATGCCATTATGTAGTTTGGCCACTAATAAAATGGTCAATGCGCATAATTTAACTCTAAAATAATATAATTCATAACTTTACACATAAATCTAATTATTCTCCTCTGACTACTTCTTAGGCCACATCTAAACCACCATCATCTATGATAGTTGAATTGAAAACAATAAAAATAAAAAATATTTTTTTTTCTTTTGGTGTGCTAATAAAACAGATAAATTATGTACCGTGAATTCAAGTAATAATAGGTAGAAGGAAAAACATGAAGTAATTTGAAAATTATCTTTTCTCATTGCAAGTCTATTGCATGGAAATTAATGTTACCCGCTAATAATTTCTCACGAAATTTAAAGGCGCTAACTTCTGGCTATGATTTAACCATCTCATCTAAACAAATTTATATCGAATACAGTGAATTCGTATTAAAAGAAAATAAAAACACCAATTAGATGCGATCATAACATAATATTTCATTGAAAACATAGAAATACCGTTCAGCAACTATTGTTACTAAAATTACGTGATTGTTTCAAGACTGTTTCATTATTTCTTCAGTGAGAGCGTACAAAAATCTTCAAAAAATTTTTATGTCCATAATTCGCTTGTCATTTAGTACATTAAATTGCTGATTCCATACAGTTTGATTAATTCAAATTGATTCCAAAATCTTCTTAAACTCATTGCCTTCATCAAAAAGTAATTGCCATTTTAATTCATAAACATTACAAAAGAAAATTTCAATTCCATACATTGAGGTCACAGTGTTCAATTAAAAGCTTCACTTACATGATGATTTTAATTATAATTCATCTTGATACTAAAAACATCACCTGGCCACTTACTATTTTAGCTACTAAACATATTGTTCTTCATGACCATTCTCATTAAAAATACATTGAATTTTGAATTATTCTCAACTACAAATTACTGCGATTTATGAAATAAATTTTGAAGGGATACACGTCTGTTAAAAAAAGCACCGCGGGATACAAGAATAAGTCCATCTTTAATCAATGTGCAGGTAATAAAATGGAATACATATCAGATGGTCAATTAGATCGGTACAACTAATAAGTGTATTCAACTAGATTATTTGATGGAGATAAATTATATATTGTTCACTAGACTATACCCATTTAGATTCAATGTATTGGACACTATAATAGAACTGCAGATACCATATATCCATCTGCCACAAATCAACTTAAATCATTTACCTTCTTTTTACCGTGCGTTTTAATGTAAAATCGTAATTCATTTAAATCGGTATTTTACCAGACAATCCATTTTTTATTCTTTTTTTATTTTTTATTTTTTGAGTAAAACAAAAACCCGAAAATATTTCATGTATTTTTAATGATAGTAATGATTCAATCACGAATTGCTTATGAACAATATTTACCGTTCATATTTGACCATTTCAATATATCGTTTAATTACTTGTAAAACTTAAAACAACACATTCACAAACGAAATGTAGTTAATAGAAAATTCATATGCACGCAATAATTACTTGTAATAGATTTTTCTGTTTAATCTTTTTATTTATATTCATATTTTATAGTGGTCGTCAATTGAAATAAAGATCACCTATAAAAATCTGTTTTTTTTTTGTTGAATATGCCATAGTCGAATTAGAAAAGACAATTCATTAATTATCTCACCGTTTGTCAACATTAAATAATGTTGGGTGGCCTCGACAAAATCAGAGCTTTTTAGTTTTTCTTATATTTCATCTCAAATACTCGAAAATAATTCACTACACTGAGGGATTGTGTCACCCAAAAAAAAAAAAACAACCAAAACTAAAGTAAAATCCAAAATAACAGACAATAATTTAGATAAAACAAAAAAAAAAGTTAAATTAGATACAGTAAAGCGTAAATTGTATTTCAAACTCTTATTGTTGGATTTTATGTTTCTCACCCGTGTTAATTAAATCAATTCTTCACTATTTATATTGAATTATTTTAAAGGCGAAAGACACAAAAAAAAAAATAACTAAAATAAATTGTCTTAATTACCCATATGATAATTACAAAGACAATGATTTCAATATATCTCATATGTTTTACTCGAAAAAAAAAACACCACAAAATACACAAAGTATGACTAAATGTCACCTGCCCGTTGAATGAAAATTTTCATTAAAATCAATTTTATTACGAATTGCAGAACACTTCAACTGTAATCAGACAATGAATATCTCGATTGAAATTACATTTTTTTTATTTAAAAAATAAAAATTGTATCCGATAAAAAGAATCTAAACATGTAATTATAGTCAATACTTCTTGTATCAGGTAAACAAGACATGCTATGTGGCACTTAGTATGATAAATAGATTTTCAAGTAAATAATAATAAAAAACACAGTAACTCATCACCTATGGTAACTAGCAATTGTTTAATAATGTTTTCATTTGATCCCAAAACTGATATTAGATTTCTATGTTTCTTTTTACGGTATTTATGTTCAATAAATAACAGCATTAAATTGTATAATTTAACTCGCAACCTCGTCAAAAATACTCTCGCCATATGTACAAGGGAATTAAATATTACGACAATTGAGTCCCACCTTTTACATCGGGACGAATAGAACGCAATGTACACACTATGTACATTTTATAGCGCATGATATAAAACATTAAATGTAAAAGTAACGAAAAAAAAAAAACAAAGTATAAAGTAAAACATGAAACTTGTTTGATCAATTAAAATGATATTACCAGGTGAACATCAGAATTTGGCCAACAACCAAAATTAAAATATAATTTCTTTTATTAACTGATAAATGACGCACCTTAACCGTTTTAGTTTAAATTTCTACCTGACGGTCTACATACTTATACCCCCCCGATTTAAAACGTAATAAGATTTCATTTTCTTATTATTCATTTAAATAAAATAGACACCATTTAGATGAAATCTGAGCACGAATACTATTTACAGACGAAACTACAATTATCAACGTTTTAATGTTAACATTTCATTTGAAATGCAATGTTCAGCAAGTTTTGCGTTTAATACAAAATAAAAGTATAAAAAACGTTTATTACAGGAAATCCATTAAAGACATTTCAATAATTTGATACTCCCCCTTTGGCTCTCTCATTATTCCAGTTAGAAATTCATTTACAATGGCATCAATTACAATTCTTTATTATTTTATTTAAAACAAAAAAAAATTTTAATTAGATTTCTTTGGGTGATATCTCAATAACCACTACCGCGTAAGTGCACTTCTAAAACTCTTACTTAAACAATAATAATAAATAAAAAAAAAAACAAATCTTAAACTGATTAATAAAGCAAATAATAATCTGTTTACATAATTCAGAAGCATAAAATTGTAAATATTTCACTATTCACTTCTTAAATGAAATGAATTATTTAAAAAAAAAGAAGATCCCCATTCATATTGTTTATTTACACGTTTATTCTATTGAGTTCTGGCACACTGAATCAGTTTTTTTTTTCTTTATTTTTCAATTTGTTTAGTTATAAGAGACTTCTATGAATGGATAACACCACGGTATAATGAACTCTTCAGTGGCTGTCATGATGCGCCCAGCATAACTTAGCGGTTTCATAATAAAGAATCAAGAGGAAAAAAAAATAAAACATCACATCATCGCACAGCATAAAAGCATCAATTCTTAAGCCAATAGATAATCTAGTATTGTTGTCTATTTAGCCACTTCATTCTTCCGAATAATAAAAAAAAAAACACCAAACGAGAAATAGTGGCAATTGCCTTCTGATCTGTTTGTGCCAACGGTTAAATCATCATCAATCAAAATTTTTTTAATTCAGTTAAAACTTAATTCGGACGCACCTCTAACACCTGTTTAACAGGCATTTAACAGAAATAAAAAAAAAAAAACTGAATCAAATCAACGACAATTTAATTGTTAATTAGAGCACTACTTTTTTTTACCCAATATGGATATCATCAATTACAATACACTGTTTTTAATTTTAATCGATTCCAAAAAATCATAAATAATTAAGACGTGACAACGAAACATACAAACGCATTTAATAACACCTCACTGGTGTTTTATGATAAAAAGTAATTCAAACGTACTATTTTGCACAAAATTGTCACTAGAAAAAATTTTTTTGATAAGAAAACAATTAGCGTTCAGTATTTTTCCTATTTACCTCTGAATTGTTATGTTTTGATATTTAACTATTTCACCATGTTTTCAATTTAACACCTGACGTAATTGAAAATTTTTCATGTTTTAATGACTTTAAATTGTTACCAATGTGAGCAATATACAGAAATTCAAATTATTAATTACAAAGAAACAAAAAAAAAAATCAAACATTGTCGCATGAAAATTAAAAATAAAATCAAATAGAAACATTTCAATATTAATTACAACAGGTAATATCATTACCTGTCTAGTTATTTAATATCTATTGCTTATATTTGGTACCAAAACAAATAATTTTGTTATCTGTATCAATTTTTAGCTTGATTATTATTTTGTTTTTAAAGAAAAAAAAAACATTAAATTGAACACACTCTTGAAACAATTAATTTCCATGAATGTGAATTGATGCATTACAATTTATCTACCATTAAATTCGTTAGGAACCGCATTTAAGAGGGAATGATTTAGATGTAATGCCTTAAAACCACACACAACGACTATTGTTACACAGTCATGAATTACTCAGTAGATTTACGATCTCCAATGGCCAATATTCAAATTACGTTCACTGTAACTAAAGAGGAAAAGGGCTAGTGTTCCCATAATTGCTTTTATATTTTTTTTTTTCTTTAAAAACAATCTCAAAATAAACTACAAAAAATAAAAAGTAATTCAATTCTATTAGGTAATCGGTGAACATAGCACAGCATAATCACATGTACACTAGTTATTACAGTAAATATTTAACAGTTTTGTATTGCGCTCCCCCTCATTGCCTAAAATAATTACGATTCTTCTCGCTTTTGTTCTCAAAGAAATATATAAAGTCTAATTGCTTAAGTATATTCACTTTAAATTATTTTTTTTTTATTTTTGGATATTCTAGTTAAATGTATTTACGATATATGATCACTGATCCAAAATATCAATGGCTCATCCCATTCCAGTCCCTCTCTCATTTGACGTTACAATATCAAATGACTCTCATTGAGTTACTCAAAACAACTGATAAATTTATTGCTTACATTTCTTATGAGACAATTACGCATAATGGCATTAACAAACAAATTTCATAATAATTCTAAATTCAGCATCATTTAGTTACACTTTTAAATTCAATGGAAAATTCTTAATAATTTCTTTTCTCTAGCTTATGAATGATTCAATTTTCTTGGAAAACACATAACAATGAATCAATTCAATTAATGAAAGATTCAATTACATTTACTAAATTGCAATGAATCGATATGTTCAGAGTAAATTTTCAAGTGGAAATCGCCCACCAAATCAACATTATTGTAAATTTTCCCCAAAGGGATTCTCTTTAGTAATAAAACAAATTTTCATAACTACATTTTGTCACACTTAAAATACCATCTTATTCACAACTTAGAAATGTTTTTTTTTTTCTCTTCTGTTTTTATTTCTTATTTCAATCTTAATTCATCACCATAAAAATTCTGTTACAAATAATTTTTATTTTCCAATTCCTTTTTATTTATAGAATTATATTTTTTTTTTTGAAATTATGTGTATCGTGATGTGATTAACGATTTAATATAACGTAATAAAGATATTTTCATTTTTTTTTTTGGTTGTTGTCTTAAAGCATCAACGTAAGAGATATAAAAACTATACAAGAATATTTCAATCGTCTAATATCAAGAAGATTAAGATTGTAACACGTAATAATGATTCTATACTCTCCTTCATATTGTATTGCTTGGATTATTTTTATATTATTCGATTGAAGAGGAAACTGCGAGTGAAATATAATTTACTTTTATTTTAAATTCTTTTTTTTTTCATCAAAAAAGAACAACAAATACAGATTCTTTAATAATCTTGAACACTGAAATTCATACAAATTTTCATTTTTTTTTTTCTTTAAATCAAACAACAACAAAAAAATCAAATTATTTTTGAGGGGAGATGTTACATTTTCGGTTACAAGACACTGAGATCTCTCTCATCCATACTTAGGTATAAAAACGGCAACTAACTCGGATATGACAATTTTTTTTTTCTTTTTTCTTTTAATTTTAGATTTAACAGTGGAGAAATATATACATTTAACTCACATAAATTATAATGAAATGATATTTAAAAATAATAAAGTGAAACATTATTTCGTTACTTCGCACACGAATCGTATTTTTTCATTTCATGTTGTTCATTTTAATAAATAACGAGAGATAGAATGAGAAATAATTAATTAATTGCAGGCGTGTAGTGGGAGGGCACCAATGAAACACTAAAAACTGAGACACCGAAAAAAGAAGAAAAGAAATCATCTTCATTTCTAACCAGATTCATTTAATGATTCTAAATGATTTTTTGTTTTATCAAATTTCATTAGCAACTAGCATATGAAAAATTCTATTCGACTCATATTTTACAGCATAAACGGAAACATCAGTTATGAATCTTTTCTCTTCACTAAACTTAGTTTTTTTTTTTTTTGAGTATATCTATTTAGGACCAGCATCATACAATTATCTTTAAACTAGTACCTGCATCTGTTACGAAAATACACATTTTTCATACATTTTATTCTCATTAAAATCCCACATATGTTTCTTAAGTAAATATATTCCTTCTAAGTGCAATTGATAAAAAAATTTATACATAATGACCAAAGAACTGAATTGAACACCAAGTAAGAAACTTTTCTTTAAAAATTGAAAAAAAAAAATTACAAAAAAATATCGAATTTCTTACCTTTTTTTGGAAGTTTTATTTTTTTATCTTCTGGCTCTAACTGTTTGCGCTCAAATTCAAATGTCTAACATACGTTTGATTCCACAGCTTCTGATGATGCGTCACTTTTCTTTTAACTGAATGTTTTAAGTCCTTTCAATAATGTAATGTTCCTTTAGTTTTTTTTTTTTCATACACATATACACTATCTATGTTTCTACGAATGTACCGCCAACATAAATTGCAATTCGTTCCTTTTATGGATTTCTTTTTTTTTTTTTTTCAATTTTAATGTCTCTTAACACAATTCCTTTATTTCCTACTTTTCTTGTTTTCTTATAACTTTTGTTATTTCTTCTTTTATTCACTTATGCACTTGGTGTGATTTCTTATTAGTTAAAATATACATTGAAAAACAAAAAGAAAACTATAACAATTCAATAGAAGAGAGATCTGCATTGAAATATAAAGCCCAAAAATAATAAAGCTATTTATCTTAACGGAAATTTTTCAATGCAAAAATAAAGAAACAATCATTTAATTTAACTGTTAAACACTTGTCAGTCATTAGTTAGATTCTCAACTAGAAAATGCACATTAACTTCTTAATATTTTACTTTTGTTATCTCTCTTACAATGTTTTTCCTTAAAATGCACTTACCAGCAATAAATAAAAAATTATGCCAGTATATAGTTAATTCCAATAGGATATTTTCCGACCTGGGTGGCACTGTAACGTTTATTTTCACAATGATTTCTCTTTATTTTTTTCAAATACCAAACGTAGTGGAAGTAATTTTTTTTTCTTATTTTGGTGTTATTACCAAATTAAAAAAAAACTTATTACAGCTGAATACACAAATTACTGTCACTGATAACTGGAAAGAGAAAAAAGAAAAACAATACAATCAATTGAGAAAATTCATAGAATTACAAGAAAACAAGTAATAAACTAAAACCGAATGAAAATTTCTTCGAAAATTTACAATATTAACTTCGATTTTAAATAACAATTCAAGTACACACTGTTTTTGCGTTATCTATTAAATTAATGTAATGTACAATATATTCATTATATAAAATAAAAGACCCATAACCCATAACCCTTCCTAGTCTTCGCAACATTTAAAAATCGAATTTTCAATGTACGGATTTTGCTCTAGTACTGTTTAACTAAAAGGGTATTTTATATTTTACTTCACACAAGTCTACAATAAATACACTAAAAATATTTCCCAATCCACCATCAAGTTTCTGCATCCACCGACTAAATATTGATTTTTCATTTATATTAAGGGCACACAATTAACTTAGCCGTAGCGCTTTTAAAATGGCAAATAATAAAATAGACCGGGAGGTCTCAATGCAGAGACACACAACGTAAATAGTACATTGAGCCATTTGTTATACAGGGGGAGGCACGGAGTGTGAGCATAACGGCCTCTCGTTGACTGTTACTTTTATGTTTTAGCTGCTTTTGGATTTGTATGTTGTCTACGGTTTGTTTTTTTTTTTCTGTTAGCCTCATCAGCCAAATACTATCGCATTAGTACACACATATCACACAGGAATAACAACAACAACAAAAAGGGTGAATTATTCGCTATCCATTTTCCGCAATTATCTGCTTCTCTAACTCTCTGTACAAAAGCCAGAATGGCCAACCATTAAAATTTTTCAATTGAATATACCATTATCTTGACTATAGTAAAATTGGTATTAAAATAACCATTTTACCATGAAGTCTTTGGTGAAAATTGGGTGCGGACAGTATGAAATTAGATTGGAAAAATATCATAATTCTCCACTAAATATTTATGATTATCTTCTCTTATTATTCTATTCCTTTTATTTGGTTTATTAAAGTACGGCGTAAATCAAATGCCTTGTACGTTTTAATTTAAAGGAAAAGGTTGATATTAATTTAAAAACTTATACATGTTATGTATTATAACAAATCAATATGTCTATATGAATGAAATGCATTTTATGTAACACGATGGTTACATAAGAAATTTGCAACATTCCAAAGACGAGATTCCGCATTACAGTAAAAATCGAAATAAAAACAATGGAAATTCAAGTACGTGGTGGGAGTGTTAATGATGGCACTTAATACAATTAAAACGGATCACTTGACGCCCTCAGCTTTTACGGAAAAACAGAATTTTCTTAGAATTTTCGCGTTCCTTTTGCAAGGAAATCACATCTCAATGGAGAGCAACTTGTATATTGTTACAAACTTCTCTCCATAATTATTGATTTTACACCATCACTCTTCAGTTGAATTACACGAAAACACGATTGCAATACAAGAATCACAACAAAATATTTATTATTTTGAATGCGGAAAAGTGCAAGACATAAATACATCACTGATGGGAAAATTCCGTATTTTCTTTTTATCGGTTTCTTCTAAGAAATACCATTCTTTGTAGTAGAAGATTTTCATCGATGTTACACCGTTTATTTTATATACAAAAATTCGCTTATATTTTTAATGGTATATTATGTAGTAACAGCCAGACGCACCATGTGCGTTTTTAAATTTTTTTTTGCTTCTCCCCGCCGTCAAAACGTGAAATTTATCGCGAATAACGTCATTACGTGTTATCACTGCGTGTATTCACATAGAATTCGTTATGTAAAAAAAAGCACACAAAACATTAAAATATATAAAAACAAATCAAATGCACAAAAAATAAAATTAAAAAAAAACTGATAGGTGATCACAAGAATAACGAAAGAAAAACAATAAAGTTACTTTTTTGAAGGAAATTCCTTGAAGACGAGAAAGTATTATTAACCGTACTAATAACCGTAATAAACATGTAATTGCAATTAACTATTCAACGATGAATGCTTTCACTTAAACAATAGGGTCGTCTATTTGCTTATTATATTTCCTTGTAAACTCAACACTCTGTACAAATGCTTATGCATTTCTAATTAAATCAATAATTAAAATAATGGCTTCACAAAATCCAAAAGCAAAAAAAAAACATTTTTAAATTCACACAAGAAATCAATATCGCAAATTTTAGAATATAAAATCAAAAATTTTAACACAAACTTCTTGGCATTTTAATGAACTTAAAACAAAAAAAGATTTACAATCAATCCAATAAATTTGATGGTAAAATTCAATTAAATTCCTCTCCCCCAGCAATAAGAAATAATTATCAATTGCACAATTAAATTAAATTCTCACAAAATAATGAGGAGAAATATAAAATTCCATCCTTATTCAACACACTGATAATAAAATAATAAAAATAATTGAAAACTGTAGAATAACTCGGCTACAAAAATACTTGTGTACTTGAATAATTACTAATTTTTTTTTAAAAGCAAATCAATTAAATTAATTACAATTTCAATTAAGTTGCGTTTATCAACTCTCAGTATTATTTAAAAAATATATGTATAACTGATGCTGTGTATTTATCCCAAAAAAAATAACTGAATCTCCTTCTCGTGTACAGCAGAGCGTTTTGCTCTTTATGTGCTACTCAACGGACTGCTAAATATGTACTGAATACAATTTTGTACACAGTTTGTGTATTTGAAAAATGAAATTGTAAATGAATTATCAACCTGCGCATAAAACCCAACAAGCATTTAGTTATATTTTATTTTTTTTTTTTCTCTTATTTGAACACATCTTCTTCTGATAGTTTTACTTTAACTTCTTCCCAATTGCTCTTCGGTTATATATCAAATAAAAATCAAATAAGAAGAGACCAACAGAGAAACAACAACAAAATAAAATAAAATAAAACAACATTTTGGATATAAATACACTTCACATGTAACACATCTCTATGGACTATTTTATGTATTGTATGATGTAGAAGAGTATGGGCCCCATTACTTTTATACATTACGCTTTTTGCCTTTATTCTTTACTAGCTCATGAATCAGCTCACTATTCAGTGTTGTGAACCATTATTAAAGCATAGAGTGTAATATCATGTATACCAATGTAGCCAAAAAGCCAGTTTTCTCATATACACAATTGTAATCCCAAATAAATTAGAGGTGTATCCATTCAAATACTCTTAAAAAATTCGATAATTTTTACATTTTTATTTTTATTTTAACCGAAAAATATTTTATTATTTCTTTAGTTTTTTTTTTGTCTTTAGTTGATTTCTTATACCGGATCGACTAGTTACCGTTGTATGAGTGTGTCTCAACTACATTTTAATTAATGTAAGTAAATGTATATGGTTCTACTTAATCTCAGTCACAGCATCCTTTACGGATTTCAGACATAGCAATGTACATTCAATCGTCTTTCAAATGTCTCATCTTACATTCCAAGTAAAGAGAACTAACATAATTTAATACACACCATATCACAGACATATTATACTGAAGAAAACGATCTCTTCTATTATTACAATTAGGCATAATAATTTTTCAAATCAATTGTGGTATGCGTTTACGCTTCGATAATGCCAAAATATTTTAAATAAATTTTAAAGATTTATGATAATCTTAACACCTGCAAAATCACAGTTTCAGAGCATCGCGTTTACACTGTCACAGAAAGAGAGATTTTAATGTCTTATTTCTTTGTATTCGTCACACCAAATTTCCCATTAGTTGTACTTAGCCATTGCAATGATTCCATTAAATCGTAATGACTAATTGTCAGTCGCACTGAGATGAATCATTCATAATATGTATATAATCCACTTGGCGTTATGTTCACAGGTAATTCGTCTGTCGCCACACCGTTTTCAAATTGGAATGTTTTATTTTGAATTTAATCGCTAATCAGAAGTTGAAAAGATGATGTTATGTTGTACGAATTGTAAGCATCCGCTGCTTATATACTCGCCATCACATGATATAGGAGTACCGAAATCCATAACAGATGCTGTGATCCTTGTACTTGGACGCCTACAACAGCGTCATACCCATACAATCATATCTTCTTGTAAACGCATACGAATGCCGAATCAACCGGCATTCTCTTATCGGAATATACACGAAAGGACTTCAAAACAACAAAAAAATGAAACTGAACCGAACAGAGTGATTTCATCTAATCGGATCCGTAGGAGAATATTCTTATTCATGTAACTAAAATCAGCTGTCTGATTTATTTTCATCAACATTAATACGTTGTTGGTTGCAAACTGTCTTTTCATTTAAATTAAAAAGTCCTATTCAATAGAAAAATCAAATTTATTTTATTAGTTATTACCAACGTTAGTTCCGTTTTATAATTTATTTCCGTTTTGAATGACTTAAAACTGTTTCCATTGAAATGTTCTTATCTGGAACGGAACACAGCTAACGGCATATCAAATGAATGATAGAATTACATTCATTTTGAATATTTTTCTACTCTTTTTCTTTTCATATTATAGACGACGTTAATGGCCGAAATTGAGGTTAACAATAAGCAATCAAAACTGAAACTCATCAAATCACCCAACCCTCAGTTGTTTCCGTCTGCATTTTCCGCACCTTTTTACATTTGCTTCCTGTTGGTGTGTGCTTTTTTATTTCCCCTCACACAGAATAAGACACGAGGAAAAATTTTTTATGAAAAATGCAATTGTTCGTATAAAAGCTCACTATTTTAACCACCACCCAAATAATTTGCGCCTGTCAATTTAGTTCTGTTCATTCTTTTCCCCTTCATCGGTGCCGGGAATTTGTTACAACCGTTGAATTCATATGAAATCACTTGAAATTTTCAGCTGGTTCTCTCGGTCAATCCATTTCACCGTGAAATTACTATGGAAATTCAGCTGTTTAAAGGACTCCCTTAAATAGGAAAATGTGCGTCATGACTGGTGTCCGCTACTTGACGCAGTTACAGCTTTAGCTCGGCTATTTTTACTGGGGTGTTATTTTATGCTCTGTTATCGCAGTGCATTAACTGTTGTTTTTTCTACCAGTTCGGGATAGGAAGAGCGAAACGGTAGCATGTGAAACAGTGTATTAGAATTATATCATTTCTAGTAGTTATAAAAAACAATTTAGTGTCCATAACTGATATGATTGTGTTAACAATTAATGTGAAAATTACAAAAGTTAATAAATTTATGATTTCAAGTGAATATCAATGGGAATTTATTCAATCAAATTCATTTATTGCAACGAATCAGTCCGATTAAATGCATAGAATTAAAAATTAGTGTCCCAAAAACTGAAAGCAATATGCTTTCACGATAACTCGATTTATTTGTGAATATTATCAATGATTTTGATATAGTACCATTGACATGATATGATTATATTCAACAGGCAGCCATAAAAACCCATCACATCAATGGGTGGGTGCTATTACACTTATATTTTCCTATTCAGTAATGTTATACGCTCTGTTCTAAGGAACAAAACAAGCCAAATTCAATAAAAATGCATTTGAAAATAGCTAAATAATTTGACTTTCAGTGCGCATTTTTTATTGGCAGGAGAATCATAAAACAAAACGAAAAACTTTAAGAAATTCATAAGGACTTTCTCCACCTGTAGTACGACACGGGTCAAATCTTAAATTTCTAAATTTATAATGTTACAAAATCGTAAATAACTTGTGATAATTGAGTACTAAGTACTAATTGATAAGCAAATTGGGTATTTTGTAATACAATTAATTTCATTTTCATATCTAATTGGCAGTATCTTTGTATTGTATTCAAGTATTCCTCACTACCAGATAATACAAATTACAATTTCACTGGAAAATCTTTCGTTACGAAAAACTAATGGAGCCTATTTGAGTGTCACAACATAAAATTACATATTTATAGAATTTCTATGTTTTCTAATTGCTCTCTAACCATATGTGTTGTTAGTTACGACTGATGATAGTTTACAACACCATTACTGTCATACGAATCCTTATTAAATATGAAAAACCACAAATTTATGCTTTCTCCTCCACCCTCATGGGATCATAAACAACATGAACTCAAATGCATTGAATATTATTATTTAGTTATTTCATTCTAACGTTACTTTCCACAGTGTCATTACTCTAATTCACCAGCGCAGTTAAAATAAATAGAAACAGTTCATTGTAGTGCTGAAATTCATTAAATTATAGAATGAAACGAAATCAACTGTTATTTTAAAATTAAGTGTTACATTCAATTAATGCTGTTTCTGTTAAATACCATTTAGTGTTAGTTGTTGTGCCATGATAAAAGTGTTTGAAAAATAGTCAATAAAAATATCTTAAAAATTAAGTGCAGTTTAATTAACGAATAAGGAAAATTTAAATTAAATCGAGAAACAAGAAATAATTTAATTTTATTGTAGTGATTTCCGGTGTGAATATATAAACAAAAAGTTTTATTCTTTTTATATGAAAGTTTTATGTTCATTTAAACCGGAAAAGTGGTAGAAAACGAACAGCAAGTGCGTTCCGCTATCGATTCGTATAGTGGTGAGGATGAACGCGAAACAACATCTTGTCAATCATTAAATTTATTGGATACACAATGTACACATTTTCCAGAAGGATTTGAACCAGAAACATTACAATTACAGGTTTTATTATTATTGAAATTCATAACATTAATTGTTATTACGCTAACAATTACTTGGGATGGTCAACACCACCATCGCTACAATTTATTGCACTTCTTCTCTTCTCTTTCTGCACTGTCTTCAATATTGTATGTATATTCTCATTGAATTAATTCTTTTACTAATCAAATTTTAATTTGCATGCTAAAATGTTATGTCACTAACATTTTTAAACTGTTTCTATTCAATAGTATATCCGTCCACTACACGAAACATAAATTTCATTGACATTTATCTGTGAATTATAAACATGTTAAAGCAGTCAACGAAAGACTAACTAGACTATAAAATTACCTTACATTGTATCAATGATCTTCAAATAGTCTAACGTTACTCAGACGATTCTTAAATCCGTAAATGAAAATAAATTGTCTACACATGATCAACTGATAACTGATTCACTCAATTCAGGTGTTTGCAGTTAATTCTAAACGTTTTTTAAAATTAAAACCGTAAGCAAATAAGATTTAACATTAACAACCAATTAACTCAAAGCTAAATAAAGATTTAAATCTTAGACAAACATTGAAATGATTTAAACAAATTCCGTAATTATGTTTTGCAAAACATTATTTAATGATTTTTCACTAGCGTTATTCTTTTATTCACATATTCACCACCCACCAAATAATTAAGATCTTTCATATTGATATCTAATTAATTTTGAGAACGACCCAATTTACAATTGATTTTTTCAAAACTGTAATTACCTCTGTGCCTCATTATATACCATAAAAGTAGTAAATGTAATTCCTTAGGTCTGTTTCATTTGATAGTTTATTTTTTTGTTTGTCCGATATGTCGAAACATTTCCGCCCGCAAGTGCAATTCAAAGTTAATTGCCAATTTAATAGTGTTTCTTGTATAATGAAATATATAATCACCTATTGTATAGACTAAAAATCCCAAAAACTTAATTCACAGACGCCGTTCATTTATTTAATGTTTTACTTGAATCACAACATATTTGTAATTTGATTAAAGAGAGACTTTAAATTGATCCCAAGTTATACAAAATACAAAATAAAATGCAAACAAATTAAGATCTCAAACTATACCAGTCGCAATTAAGTCAAGAATATTCATTGAAAGATACCTCCATATCTAATACATAATTGGCTATGCAACAGATAAATTTTTACTCATTGTTTTGATTATTTCATCTCATCTAATTGTTTTAATTTTTTTTTTTGGGTTTTATACCTCAAGGTTAATTATTAACCATTCTTATTAGACAATCCGTAACAGAAATTCATAACCACAAAGAAATAATAATTAAATTCTTTATTCCTAATTTAATATTTAAAACATAACAAAAAACCAAAATACTAAACTTATGCTGAGCACTAATTAAAAATGAAATAATATAATATAGATAACAGGGAGATCATAAATTATGTAAACACCATAGAACATTAAAAAATATTTGCAAATTAGATTGTCTTCATGTTATTTTTCTTTTATTTAATAGAATGGTTAGGTGTATTCCCATTCCAACAAATAATCATGTTATAGATCCAACCACCCATGTAAGAACATAAAAGCTTTGACCATAAACACCCAAAAAGGCCAATGTGCTGGCGCGAGAAACATTTTTATAAATAAAATGATAAATTTCACTCAATGAACATAACTAAAGAGTAAACAATTATATTCGTAAAACAATAAGCATGAATAACCGTTTCATATTTTTACATAATAATTCATTAATTATTTTAATAATCTTCTATTAAATTCTCTTTTTGTTGTTGTTATTGTATTAACTTCAATATGATGGAATGACCACCAAAAATATTTTTTACCATTTTCAGGTATTCCAATAGTATACAATTAATATATCAAAGAATAACTCAAAACCACACAATATACACTTAAATAATCTTTATGCTGCGTACTTTTTATGTTTCAAATTTAACGAAACAATTTCATAAGCCATAAAAATAAAATTATGAATGAATTTAATTTCATATTATCATATAGTTAGAATATGATTACCTGACAAACTGTACTAGTCCAATTGGCTAGTTAAATTGTTTTATATGAATAATAATTATATTTATTCACGCGATTCATCAACCATACAAGAATTTCAATTCAACATTATAAAAAACATAACTGTCAGTTCACTTAAATCCGAATGCTCAATTAATCCGTGAAGTGTTAAATTCCTTTCAATTTATGATTTACCTTTCTATTAATTAAACAGTATCCAGATAAAATCCTTTATAATACACAAGAAACCAACAAAACACCGATAAAATTTAATAAGAACTAAAAACCATAATGGAAACGGTTCTTTCTGCGGCTATTACTCTAATCCGAATGATGTTCACAGAGAATATCGAATAAAACTTTTGCGAAAATTTTAAAACATAAAAATGATTGAATAAATTGCATGATCTTTAAAATCTTTTGTGTCGGATCCACAAGATTCATACCGATTTCTTCGAAATTTGTCTGCCTTCCATCGACCGGCATTGATCATCTTCAATATTAAGAATCATATCAACAATAACATTAAAAGAACTTACATTGGACAATTTAATTGTTCCCTTTACACAACATTACTTATTAAATGTACAAAACAATTTAAACAATTTCCTGACCGCTCAACTACAATTGTTATTTAATTCACTCTTCAATGACCTTCTCCCTTTCTTATTCTATCCAAGTGAGATATCCACAGTCTATGACATGACCAATTCCATGAAATCTTCTCACCAGGATTGTCTGTCTGATTTGCTTCTTAAATTCACATTGTTACCTTTAATTGAGCAATGATTTATCAATAAAATGGTAAAGTCGAATAAAAACAAAATTAAAATCTCATTGCTGCTAAGTGCTTCTGAACCAAACATTTTTCATGTTTCTTTCATCAATTATTCTTCATCTTTTTATATTAAATCTCGTGACTCATGGTGTAATTGAAATAACTAACTACGTATTTTTATTAAAAACCTGTTGACTCAATAATTCTTAAATTGTAGATTAACTCATATGGTACATTGTTATTCATTATTAATACATGTAACCGTGTGTACGTACAGGTAAAACATAGTAAATTAATAAATATCGAAATTTTAAAATAACTAACACTTCTTGCCAACTATAGAAGATTAATAGAAGACAAAATATTTTAAATTAGTTGTGGTACATATTCTATAAACACAATGTGTTTGAATCTCAGCTTATTGCATTAGACATTAGATAAAGCACCGTAAACGCAAAGAGAATGAATTTATTCAAATCAAAAGAATAGAAAAAAAAAAGTCGTCTTATCCAGCATAAATAAATCTTATTACCTTCCCAAAGAAACAAAAAAAAAAACAACGAAAATTCAATTTATGATTCTCTTATTTTTATTTTTGGATGATCATGAGCATTCTTCTCATCCCAAAGACGAAAATCCATCCAAACAAGTAGAAAAAAAAATCAATCTAATTGGTATCTCGGTATCTCTAAGTGCTACGGTCTAACACTGAACCGGAGTCTGAATGCCAATGACTCCCTATGCCTTTTTCCTCTATGCTTCTACACAAATGGGAGCATGGATGGCTATAAATATTTTCGGTTATGTACCAATAATTAAACACTGGAACCCCCGGTTCTCTAACCAAACGTAAACGAAAATATAAAAACAACAAAAAAATAATACATTTTTTTAAGTACATTAAGAGCATTAAAAGAAATAAAATATTAAATGATCACATACTGATTGGTAATACGTAAAACCAGATCTGACTAATTGAACGTCCACCGGTCTTCTCTGTTTTTCTCTCTCACTTAGTATTTTTCTCTATCTCTCTCACGATTTATTTTCAAAATTCACAAGAGAGATCACCTTTAACAGGTAAAATATTTAAATTTAAGAAGAATAAAACAAAATATAAATAATTTGATCGTATTGTGTACCATTACTAAACAGTCGCATACGAGCAATATGTAATTAAATTAATCGAAGCAATGACTGTTTTACCTCTCCCCAGATAAATAAAAAAACCAAAATACAAAATAACTGACGGAATATATAAAACCATAGTAACAGGTAAACCATAAATAATGTAATCACCCAAAATTTATTGGAATTAAGAAACTATTCAGACACATAAAGATATAAAAAAAAAATCGAAAAACAATTTTTTCTTAAATCTTAATGAATCAACCTCAATACAGGTGAATTATATTACAGAGACACAGGTAAAAAACATTAATTTAATTCGAATACTAATTGCATTTTATATCATATTCAAATGTAATTAGAGATTGTTCTCATCAGATTTTATTATAATCTCATAAAATTATAGAACTTTGATTCTATCTGCTGTTGTTTTTATCGTCTGGATTCATAATTATTATTCAATCATCAATATAAAAAATATATCACAGAATAAAAAAACAAATGTTATAAGACACGAGGGTATGTCCGTTATGACTTTACAAATGATTTGTGGAACAATTGAAACAACCAAATAACCGTAATGAATTATTATGGTCTCATCACATAACCCAATACCGTGGATGATATGATATAGGAAACGTATCAGTGTATGTTAATACCGCGCGAAATGAACAAGAATTATCGAATGAAACAAAACACGAAAGAACAGAAGAATTTCATAATGTTCAATATATCAATTGATCATCCAAACAGGAAATTATGATTTAATGTAAACAACACTAAAGAAACATTACGAAGAAAATTAATGCAAAATTATTCAATTGAATGATTATTAATATTCAATAACAATTTTACTTAAAGTCCATTAAATCAAAGTGTTCATATCCTCATGTAGACTCAGTGATCTTCGGCTTAAGAATTTTAATTTCATCAATTTTCATCGTCTAGTACAATTGACAAAAGTCATTCAATACAAAGGCACACACAAAATGTTTAATTAACACCAACAACAAACAAATAAAAAATTATTTCAAGAAATAATAGTCAGCTCGTTATCTACATTGTCTCATTTTAAACTAATGCGAAATATTAATTAACAGGTGATGAGTGTTAACTGTTGTTTCTTTTTGTCTCCTCATCTACACTACCCAAAACATTTGCCATAGGCGAAAAACCAAAAAGAAAAAAACAAACGGCCAAATATTATAAAATGAAAAACTATCAACGATTTACCAAGTTAAACTATTATAAGATGACCAAATATAAAATAGTTTAATTTATGCTGTTCTTTGCACATAGACTGGTGGCCTCGTGCAGATAAGAATTCATTTTATAACAAAAATAAAATTAATTTTATACATTACAATCATATCTCATATGATGGAATAATAAACGTATAAGATTTCATTTATACACCACCAATGAGCAAAAGCTACAGAGCAAAAAACATAAAAAACACTAGCAATTTAGTGAATTTAATATTAAAGAGAAGAATTGTTACACAAAAAACAATTCAATGGTTTGCATAATTAGCATTAAACCAAAAATTAAAAAAAAAAATACAAAAACAAAACAACAACAGATTGGTGATAATTTTTTTCCCTCTCTTTTGACTGTTCATCTTCATTTAATATATTTATTTATCACTCTGCTACGGTATCCCATTACGTGAATGAAATGATAGGTTTTAGTTTTCTTCTCTCTTGATTCTCGCTTAATTTTTAATTGAATGGATTGCTCTGACCAGCTAGCGACCATGAGAGATTGAGCATCAACAGTTTCAGGTAATATTTACAGGTATTTCAATGAACTACAAACGTGAAAAAAAAAATTCAAATACAAAACACTTATTAACCAATCCCCAAATAAAGAAATGGCATTTATTTCTCTGTCGTTAGTTTTTTTTTTCGCCTTTTATTTCAATACCCAAATAGATAAATTTGTGGTTTATGTTTATGCTTTTGTACAATTCGTCTCTTACCAATGAGAAATAACATAAATCCGATCATCTATCTACACTAAATATTTTTTTTTTGATATTATTTTGTTTCTTTTCGTTGTTATTTTTCCTCTCCTTTCCATATGGGTTATTTCACTAATAAAAATCTTATTTTTTTTTTTTTAATTCAAAATTTTCAGTTAGAAATTAACATAAAAAAATTGTATACGGCAATTTACAGGTAAATTGTTATATGGATAAAATTTCGAAAAAAAAAAAAAATTATAATCATTTGAATAGTTTAGTTTCAATGGGTATTACTATACTTATGTTTCCATAATACATTATTTCTGTTTTTAATATCATATAAAGCAAATGAAAACCAATAAGCGACTAACTAATAAACGACGAATTTTATACATAAATCTAATAAAAATTTACCCGTTTTTCTTTAACATTATCAAAATATAAGAAACAACATCCACTCTCTGTGAATCCAATAAATGATTATTTTTTTTTTTTGACCAGTTTCTTTTCTTAATTTTATTCAATTTTTTGTTTCTTCTTTAAATTTATCATCGATTCTTGTTGATCAAATTAAATTCGTGTGTACACTTTAGACACAAAAATGAAATTTTATTGAAAGACACATCTTCCCTCCAAGATTATCAAACGTTAACACAAATTCTTCAGTTTAAGATTATTATTATTAATATTATGAATTTAATTGGGAATAATTTTTATTTGACATTACCCTATAAAATTATGTATCGATAAATCCGTTTATTACTTTAACATCTTGACTCATTATTAAACAAAAATTTTATGGTTCAACCAGTAATACTGAACGTAATTTTTAATATCCGAATCATTTAAAGAATGTTTCATTAATATACCATGAAATAATATCAATCATAAATCTCTTAAGAATAATCGAAATACACCTTTTCTAGTTCGATTATCATAATATTTTAGAATACCATACATAACTATAAAATCGAATTTCCCAGTTTCCATTTCATGTTTAACTTCAAAGTAATAACTACGCGTGGGTACATAGTCACGTAACGATATCTCATCTAAGAGTCCTTTTTTTTTTGCCAAAAAATAAGAAAGAATAAACTGTATAAAATCCTTCACTGTAATTCATCAGTCATGTCCAGTGCTAAACGAACTGAAGGGCATACCAATAAGAATAATCGTTTATACCAAGGTGTGTGAATACAAAAAAAAAAATGAAATAAAATTATAAAATAAAAGATCAAAAAGCCAAAAAATTCCGAATTAAGTGCATCACCAACTACGCCACAGCATCCATTAAGACGAAACCCAACAGATTAAACCGAATCTCATTTTCTTATACCTGATATATACAGGTAAATAACAGACAATAAAACCTCGATAAAAAAAATAATATTTCTTAATAAAAATATCCATTGCAGCCGGCAAATAATATTCTTTTGCTTTATATTTCATATTCCTACATTGCAACTGGACAAGTTCTTTCCAATATTTTTTATTCCACTGGTTTAATGGAAATAACCAAAAAAAAAAAATAACTAGAGAAAAATAACAAATATTGAATATCAGTTCAGGTAAAAAAAGTTATACCTGTAAACCAACGAAATTATCCATTTTATAATGCAAAGGGATCACCAAAAAAAATGTAACATTCGATAGTATAATGATGATAACCTGTTAAATTTTCCTTTTAAATCAAATCATGTTATATAGAACATCCCATGTAAGTCATACTTATCGCATCTAGTGAAACGGTATGTTATTCACAATACACTGGATTCCCAATCGATCGTTTAGAAGTCAAAAATGTTTCAAGAATCAAAGCGTCACACGAATCGCTAAAAAGTCAAGTCAAAATTTCCATTGTTTGCAATTAATATTGCAACCTCACACAGTCCAATGGAGAACAACCTATTATTCATCAAACCATTGATAACAACGTGTCATCAATTCAGGTGATTAACATACACCTGATCATACGTATTGCCTACATTTGATTCGTAAATCAAACATAAAACAACAAAAACTAAATCATTAATTATCAAATATTTTAATCATGTTTAACATATTGTATATTATCACTTAAGAATTGTAGACGAGGAATCGCCACATCAATTTTAAATATTCCGGAAAAGGTCAACCACGAGATTATGTTGTACATAATTTAATATTATTAGAATGAAAACGTAACCAAAATGAATAAAAATTATTCAAAAATTAACAAAATATTAGAAACATTTGTCGTCAACAAATGAAATTATTAAATCCAATAAAAAATTACCTTGAATCTATTACAGTTGATTCAAAATAAAAATGAAAATTCAAATGAAATCATTTTCTGTCATTAGCTAATGAAAAATCTACATTGTCTTTAGCCATATGCTATCAAAATAATGTTTCCGTTACCAACAAATGTATTTTTATTTTAATCAACAAGTAAAGATATAAAGAAAAAAAAATAAAATTGACACACAAACAGTTGAAAAATCTTTAAATAAAATTAAAATACTGAGAGAATAACTAACGCGATCTCATCTTCAATTGGTTAATCCATTCCGCTTATTTAAATATTTTCGGTACTACACAACTTCTATATTTATGTTGTACAGCGTTAAGAAAACCATCCCAACAAATGGACCAAACGACACATCTCCCCCCAGAAATTATTATTATTTATTCAGCTAACCGATTCACCTAAGATCTCCGCACACATTAAATGATTATCCAAATAAAAATACTTTGCGCGCATTTTAATTCAAAAAAAAAAAAAATATAAAATAAAATAACATTCAAATACATAAAAAAACATTAAAACATTATATAAAACATACACTGGGGCCACAAGATAATTGGTAATTTATTCAAATTTCGATATTTTATTTGAGATTTTTCCTTCTCATACCGTCAATAGCTCTATAGGTAAATGCCATTAAAATACATTTATCTCTTTACAATAGAAAGAGATGGGGGACACTCAATAATTCCAAATAGTATTAAAAATAAAATAAAGAAACAACAAAAAAAAATACTGTCGTTGTTGCTTAAGAAATTCAATTCACAAATATTTGATAGAATTCACTTCTCTCTCGCTCTTACTCTATCGAAAGAAGATGATCCACAAAAAAATAAAAACTTAAAAAGACACGAAATTGAGAAGAAAAAAAAATTGATCTTTTACACGAATTGATTATTATTTGAGTATTACGCTATGATATGGTAATGAGCAACACTGGTTCTCATTTTTTTTTTTATCTGTTTTCTGTTTATCCACCAAAAATATTATTTCGTTTGTCCGTTGGCGTTGATTGGTTCAACTAAACGAAGAACACGACTCCATCCAATTGGTACAGGTAATCGTAATTAATGTGAATCTATGTATATGAGAATATACATACGGTGTGTACTCTCATTTCATATAACACAACGAAATTCCATTCAGCAGATGAACCAAAATTATCAATTTTTTATTGGTTTTTATATGTCATTAAATGTAGTGGATTATTTAACTCTATTGATCAGGTAAAATCAAACGTTTTCTATTAAATATTTCTCAATTTTAACTAACGAATAATGATATCATACAACACTTAATGTCCACCACAATTTAATATTCCATGTTCTATGTAGTCTTCTCTCTATTATTGCTTTTCAACTGTAAATACCAAAATTTCTTCTTTTCCAATAAAAGAAAGAAAGAAAAAAATTGAAGATTTAATGCTTTTAATTCGATTTTTGTTTTCTTCATAACCAATTTAATGTCTCATCTTCAATTTCTCCGTTGACTCAATGCTATCAAACAGCCAATAATAGTTAAATTTGTTTTTTTTTTTTTGGTATTTTTTATTCGACATTGAATACCGTTTTCTTTCACTCTATGAAATTTAAATAAAACACTTTATCTCTTATATGATTCTCCGCTTAAAATCCAATCTTTAATCAAAATCTTTTTCTTTAATAAAAAAAAAAGTGCCCACAATGTATTCACTTGTTCATTATGATCTACCATCTTTCATAGTCTGTTTTCTTTCTCCGCACATTAACTAATTTGAATAATGTTACATTAGATGTGGTCACTTAATATGTTTTTTTTCTTTACTTATATTTATCGGTCTTCAATGCGTATCTACATTTATAATTCAGTTTTAGGAAAGAGAAAGAGACCCATCCGAAAATTTATTGTAAATGGTAAATGTAACGAGTGGAGAGTATAAAGAGACAAACAACAAAAAAAAAATTGTCGTTTTATCCAATATTTTAATGTGGATTCTCTATTTCCATCTCATAAAGGTAAATTCAATTTACCGCATTTTTAATGATGCCCACATACCGAGTAAGATTAACTATTTTTATTTATTGTTCAGGTCGCAAACGATTCACCACCTTAAATTACTGATTAATTTTATTCTTCTTTCTCTTTATTATTAGAGATGGTTTCGATATTAAATAACTTAAACAAAAAAATTAAACTCAATTCCATTTTAATGTCATCGTATGTTTGCCATTACAATCATTTATTTCGAATAATACCAAATATAGTTTGGTTCAGTTACGCATAATTTTACCATTGAATTTCATTGAAAATGATTGCCCATTTGAATACAATGATCATCGTAATTAAAGCCCACTATGCAAAATAAAAATAAAAAAAAATTCATTTTAACATTGCATCATAATCAATGATGTTGAAGAAACCAAATTTGAATTTCCGCAGAATTAATATTTCATTAATCAGAATCTCTACATAAATACATCATTTAGTTCAATATAGTCTGTCCCCCCCATAATGTAATTCATATCGCATTACAATGCCAAATCTAAGCCATACGGTTAAAATTACTTAAAAACCGATTAACGAATTGATGCCACCAGATTATGCATTAGATATAAGCAATTTTTATTTGAAAAAAGATCCGCGACGTTTCAATGAATCCTGTCATGTTTCATTACTCCATGATTCCGTTAACATGGATTCAGTGATCATCATTCAGGATGAGTTGCAACATAATCAGAATAAATACATGATCAAAATCAATTTAACCAATAAAGGTAGAAGCAAACATATCTTGAGCCCTTAACGTCGCCATACATCTCTCGAAATGGATAAAAACAATAATATGATAAATTATAAACTAAGTAAATTCTCTCTCCTTCTCATTTTTTTTTCCTGGACATTTCAACAACAAATACAATAATTTTTCATTGAGATAAACTTCAAGAAAAAACACTATCCAGAAAATACTTTTTTACATAATCTATTGTAGTTTAAACAGATAAAATTCAGGTACCAAAAATCATCATAAAATAACATCATTGGATAAATATATAAATTAGATTTTGAAACTACAGGTAAATAATAATTTCTGGTTTAATGTTGCACATTTTTTTTTTCTCAATAGTTTCATGCAAAGACTATGTGAATGCTATGCGCCTTTACACTATTAAAATACTTAAAAGGATGATCATATATAAGAACGTTACCAACAATAAAAACTGAATATCGTTGGATGATAAAGACGAAAAATATGTGTAAAATACTAACATAATCACATAGGTACGTTCATACTGATGTGAAAAACATAAACCGTAATTTAATGTTCTATTGATCATTCGTGACTGCATTCGTACATAATACCATGCACTGGATCAAGATCATTATTTTAGGATAACACATGAAAGGCATTTGAATTCCTTTCTTTCTATCGAATTTTGTTTCTTTCGTTTTTTGACTCTAACTGCCAAACACCAAAGAATCACAACCATGACGAGACAACTTGTACTCCTTTTTTTATTCTTACGTTCCGCAATTGATGCCTATTTCAGGTGTGTTTCCCTCCAATATTTTTTTTTTATCATCAATCTCTGTTACCTATAGTCCATTGCAAATTCTTAGAATTCAGTACTCACATTATAATAAAGTTAATGACTATTCCATTTATTTCATTCTACCTACAAAGGATCACACAACAACTGTATACAACTAAAGCATATTCCTATTTGATTAGGATTTCATTTTATATATTTCGCAGATTGTAAACAATTTTTTTTTCTTAAATTGATTTTGTTCTATACGTATTTATATTAGACAGCAAAGCCAATCAATTATCTCAAAAACGTTATAAGTATGCAAATAATCATAAAGTAGTGTTCTTGCATCCCATATTTTAATGCTCGTTTCCTTCATAATTAGATATTTTGATTGCATTCATATATATTAATCACATCGTATTATAGTTTACTTATGAGCTCTTTGTTATTCCTTCAGGAAACTTCGCCTACAGTTACAATAATTTCTTCAAAAGTAAGTAAATAATGAACAATACACCTTAGCCCACATGAATTTAGCATAGAAACAATTTAGTATATCATGTACAACCGCAAAAATATAAAATAAAATTCCATTAATTAGTATGAATAAAAATAAAAAGATCACCTGAATCACCACACACCACACATTGCTTAGCATCTCTCACACGACCCATTACGCGGATGTTATTAGACGATCTTTGCCGTAAATTATATAAAAATGTACAATTTTAATAAGATACCATACATAACGAAATTACCATATCAATTCTCCTCATTATAAAAATTGACCATTAACAACCGAAAAGGAACTGGTTTCTGTTCTCTACTAAAACCGATTCTGTTTTATACATTCTTCAATTCAAGAATACCCAACAAAACACCCAAAATGAAACCAACAAAATTATTCTAACATTATTCATCGTGAATGATATTCTATTGGATAAAAAGATAATACTTTTGCCCATCTCATTACATACAACAACAATACTAAAGTTTTAAAACACTTGCTTCAACTTCCAATCCATACATTTCACATATAAACATTTTGTATAAATTAAATAGAAGATATTCGTTAAATACACGAGATGATCTTATAATTTTATATTTTGGTGGTGAACAATTTATGGAAAGTGCGTAAAAGAATTTCGTTAAAGTTTTCTCGATTAATTGAATCCGATAAAGATTTAAAGACACCAAAAAAAAAACCCAACAACAACAAACAAGAGAATTTCACTTGATCCATAAATTATCACTAACAGAAACATTTATTACTTCAACTAAACGTTCACCTTAAAGATGATACAGTATCCATACAGCATCAACATCTTAAATATCCCCAAATAAGAAGAAGTTCTTAAATAGAAAAATTATGTAAAATGAACGTATTTATTTCTACGTAAGTTCTTTGTCCCTCTCTCTATTTTTTTTTTTTTGTAGTCAAATTTTATAAGATTTAGTTATTCATTTTATAATAGAAGAGATTGGTAGAATTAAAAAAAAATATACAATACATGCTGATAATAAATGCCAAGGTATATTTTATTATCAGCATCTCTATCATTCATAGAGAAAAATTAAATAAAAATAGAAGACAAAAAAAAAAAAACACTGAAAAGTTAATGAACGTTTGGTACAAGTAAATATTAATGAGCTCACCACCAACAAGAATCGCATGCCAAACATAAAAGGTATTCAATTTATTTTTAAAACCGTTTTCATTTCATATTATGAATGTAATTAACCTCATATCATTTTGTTAAACCGATAAATATTAACAGTTGATAACGTCATTGTGTCATAATTGATCGTATCTGATCTACACAAAACCAATAATTTTAGCAAAAGAATTTAAATTACTCATTATTCAAGAGATCTTTGATGAAATAACGTAATTTTATCAAGATCGATTGTTAAAGAATACTATCGCCTTCACCAACAGAAATAATAAAAATGAAAATTATAATATTTATGTACCACACATGTGCTCACATTTAGATCAATAAAGTCATTTCCAGTTCAACCTATTCGTATCTATTAATAAAATTAAGAGTAACAGAAAAATTAACTGAGAAAATAACGCCGAACTACAACGAAGTGATTCTTGATTTAATTGTATGATCACATTATGTTTATAATGTTTTGCCATTGAGCCTATTACATTTACCAACACCTTATTCCACCGCCTCACTATAAGATTAATGATATCTAATGAATGCAACTCTTTTTATTTTCATTTCATGTATCATTCACACACGTACCCTACCATAGGCTGTTCCATAAAACATAAATGACAATTCATGCTTCTTTCCCATAGCTCCATCATATTTATTTACATATAACTAACAGAATACAAAAAAAAAAACAGTACATCATCCTTCATTCATAAGCCAGAATATGTATCTCCATCCATGTATCATTTACAAACGTTAGTGTGTAAATAAACGCACGAGTAGCCAATTACACATTTTTATTTCTTCTGTTTAATTTATTCTTTTTCGGTTAATTTGTATGTTTGATTATTCATTTCCATTTGATGTTTTCTAAAAAGGCGTACTTTATATTTTTAATTCAATTTTAATTTAAATTTAACGGTGGCGTTTTACGATTACAATTTCAGTTGTACATTATTATTTACCGAATCAACGTAACATAAAAATGTGTTTCTCTTTTATTTGTATTTAAGAAAACACACGAAGTTTAAGTAAAACCGCGCCTATTTAACTACCTAAACTCCAAATAATTAAAACAAATCAATATACTTTAGCTAAGAAGATCAGCGACCCTCTCTCATTTTATAAACTTATTTTTGGCTACAAAATTATTGTGAGTAACATGAATACAAATACAATGTTTTTACGTTTCAGTTGGAGACACATTTTCGTTAATTAAATTATCTTATTTATTTTGTTTCTTGTTTTAAAAGACACCAAAAGAAAAACGAATAAAGTAAAATAAAAATCACTCTCAGTTCAGATTATTTGGATATTTTTGGAAAATCAAAAAAGACTTTTGTATTCCATTCAAATTCCATAGTGATTTTGGTTTACAGTGCAACTGTTTTATGCAATCTGTTGGTTACATTTAAACGGAAATGCCTTTTATCTTACGGATGCTGAATAACATTTAAACGTTTTTCATACAAAAAGTGCTATTTAGAGAGCAAAAAACGAGATTTAATTGAACTATTCCAATTCCTCGATAGGATAACTATCATTCTGTATGATTTTAAACGTAAATAGACTAACAACTATTTTCTAAACAATCAATTCATTGAAATCGAATTTTATTGATTACTTAACATTCAAGCAGAAACATTATGAATAAATTAGAAATATTTGCTAAGCTCAATTCAATCAATGGTATTACCATTAATGTAACATAAGTAATTCGAAACACATACTACACATTCAATTGTGTTTTCCTTTCGCTGTAATTCATCGATAGCATATTCATTTCATTTTGTTAAAATGTTTATTAAAAATCATCCGTAAAGATTTCTTCATAACCGAATAAATTCATTAAAAATCATTCATTTCGTTTTAAATTCAAAATCATAAATATTGAAGAAATCAATTGAATCCAAAATTATTGTTCGACCAATTTTCATGTTGGTCAGCAAAATTCAATAAACAATTTTAATTATAAACTCATTAAACCAACAATGTTGCTGTTTGCACCAACATTAAATATTCTAATATAATTATGAGTATATAAAATAGCAATTTGTTTAATCATTGGCAACCTCAAAATTTTTTTTATTATCGTTTATGCCAATGGAAAACCAATCATCAAAACGGTACTGTCTGCAACAACGGATTGATCACAAATTCACCCAGAAGCGAAAACAATGTTAAAGAAAATTCGGTCTTTTTATGATGTGCCCAACTTAAGAAGGATTGACCTTGGCCGTTTCTTACATATTATCGGTTTCATTCTTTCTTTTCCCCATTTTGGTAATCAAATTTAACGCGAAAATATTTCCTTTGAAAACATGTTTAGGCCAACTACATAACTGTTCGCATAAAATAACATAGAAAAATCAAATGATTCTGACTCGCCTCTGACTGTATTTAAGGAAGAGAAGGAACAGAAAAAAAAAATACTTAATAATTCTTCTTGAACACACGAAAAATATGAACAACATAAAATAAAATACCGAACCAAAATCGTGTGCATTAAGTGAATTTAATTTCTTAAGTTGACGCATACCTTCCTCTTTTCGTAGTTTTCTTATGCATTTATTATGTCTTCGCATTTATTTCGAGTACATTTAGAGGTCAAATCGCATCATATACTTCATTCAGTAGATCCGCGTTTCTCGTTTATTCATATTCGTATATTCGGATAACCAAAATAAAAATTATTAAAATAATGCATTGAATTGCTCGATAAATTACATAATTGTCTACAAACACTTCTTAAGTCATCTTCAACTGGTGTTCAGTTGCACTTAAAACGACATCGGAATGTAAGTGGTTCTCTTTCTTTCTCTCGTTGTTGCCATTATCCCCATCGTTTTAATACTTTGTGTAACCGAATTGCAGTTTAGCTGAAATATTACTTTCATGAAAAATTCTTGTTTTTGCATTTAGTTGTCTCTTATTGCTTACTGCTTTTGCCAATAAACAAAACCAAAAAAAAAAAAAAAACACAAAAATTGTTGACGAAAAACAACAACAAATAATTTTTTGTTTTTCATTTTCAAAGTCAAGGTTACGCAAAAATAAGAGAGACCATATCGCCACACGTAATCCACACCAGACCAGACATTGAAATAATGTAAGAATTTAAATGTTATGGATGACATGAATATGACTGGGCCTTATACTTTAAGTAAATTTTTACTTTTCTTTAAACGTATTAACAACAATTCTTGTTTTTCCGTTTCTTTATATCGTTTTGCCAATTACATTCATATTGCCCAATTGCAATCGCCATCTCTAATAGTATCCGCAGAATACACTTATACATGTTCCATAAACACTAATTCTATAATCAAGTGAACAAAAAAAAAACATTTTATTGTTGTCTTCTCTGCAGCACAACCGAATAATTATTAATGTTTATTGCAATATGCTTTAGTCGGATCTTAAACTACATATTAATTTTGAATATATTCAAAATGTTGGACCGTATTTCCAAGAATTTTTTTCAATACCGAATGTATCAACAATTTTCATGTTTATAACATATTCATAAAAAGTATACTTATGCATTGCCTTTTTATTTCAATAAAGTGACTATAACTATAACATAGTGTACAGCCACTCTAACTTGTCAGCAATTATGTAAAGTGCCTAAATTATTAAAATTTTATATCTTAGAAAACGGTTCATTACAAATTAGTACACAATAGTGTGTGAAGGTACTCGTAATTTTATACACTGATGCATCAATATTCTATAGAATTATTGCCAAAACTAACAGAAAAACTGTAAATAGCATCAGTTTAACGGAAATTTTAAATCAAAATTCCCCAATAAATAAAGAAAAACATGTAAACTTCTTCGATATACTCCTTTACATAACTGAGATTTTTATATTTTAATATCGCATAGATTTACAGCATAAACGAGGTCACTTTGACTTGTAGTATATAACGTTAGTTTGTATCATATATTGCATTTTATCAATAAAATGCAAAACATAAGGAGAGCCACGGAGATGCTTCATTGTCTTTCGTTACACAAAACGGAAAATGAAAGTAGAATTGTTGAATTCCAGAAGATTTTGAATTGATTAACAATTACGATTTTTCCATTTTAGCGTTCATTCTTAAAATCGTTAGACATTCTCCGACCATTCCAAAATAAGAATTTCCCACTCGAGTGTCTGGCCAACAATCAGGTAATGTTATATTACCTGAAGCGGCCACATGCAATCATTCGGCCCCAACAAATTATAGCAAATTAAACATAAAGAATTGTTTAACGGTAAAAGTTCGCTTCACAGACTGATAATTATATGTGCGCCTTCTCTTGATACGAATTTATCATACCCATCAGTTTCCCATTCTAATCACTGTCATGTTGAATTAGCATTAGTAAGTAGTCGAAATTACGTTTAATAAAATCCATATGCAACATATCAGAACTCTTCAATAATCCCAATTGATATAATCAACTACTGATCAATGAATTAAATCCATTCTAGGCACGGGTTCTATATCAATATCGTTTGTCCATAAATATTCCAATCGAATTATTAGTAATTATATTGAATAAAAATCATTAATTACCAAACGAATAACGAAAAGATGTTTCTCTGCAAGGCAAATCCCCAAAATTATTTATGTTTCTTTTAGACGAATAGCAGCTTGCAAATTCTTTCTTTTTTATCTTACCAATAAAACAACTATACAATAGCGCAATAGGTAAAAATAATCGGAATGAATAAATATGATCGCCCAATTTTGCGTGTGCATTCGCGGTTTCTTTATAATTCCAACTAACTAAATAAGAAATCTTCTTCCAATCAAACAAGAGAATGACTTTAGGTGAATTCACCGCACTTAAAACAACGGTATTTTATAATCGAAATATTGATCACATTCCCTGGAATTAGGGATCACTTTTTCAGCTCTATTTGGTATCGTTGCTTTTGTAGACAATTGGCATTAGACTTAAACAGCCACATGTTGTCTCGGTTTTCCACTTTGATGGGCAGTACGGATGATCATGAGCAAAAACATTATACGAACATTATTGATAGCCAATGTTGTGCCAATTTATCTGATATTATATTGATATTTAATTTCTTTTAGCGATACGCTGCAAATTGCAAACCAGCTTGTCCTATTCATGGTTTTTATTACTCTAGTTGGTCAATTTTGTTATGCATTTATGCCAATTAAAAGTAACAAAATGAATCAGTCAAATTAGCTCCAACTGCATTCAATTATTATTCTTTTATAATAAATACTTAATACTAAGGGCACGTGCTACTATCAATCTAGAAACAGTTGCCTACATTATTATAGCCTAATCAAAACCATTTGATTCTAAAATTAAGTCAAGTATTTTAAATATGAAACGAACAGTGAAACGACTTACCCGAATTACTCCATACAAACGGAATCAGAATCTCTCTACCGAATTTATTTATGTTCTATAATTCGTCCACCTACAATTAAAATACTTTGTTCTTCTTCCCGTAAATTATGATGTTGTTCGGTGCTGCTGGTATTGCATAGAGAGCCAACTGTTGTTTATATGAAATGGAAATTAAAAATATTGTTTAGCAATAATAGTGACAAACTTAAAATAATATTTAATGGCTCTAAACATTTTAGGGGGTACCAAAACGAGAACATGTATAAGGTTCTCGGTACAGAAATTTGGTTGATAAAAATTTTAATTGAATCGTCCATTATGTTTTTTTGTTCGTGAGTGTCTCCAAACCACATTACCTGATTGTCGATAAAAACCATTTGATACGTCAAATACACCACTAATATCATGTACTGCACTTAACAATTAGTTAATCTAAACACTTTTTGATACTTAAACGACACTAATTTTTAAATTTTTAAAATTTTAAAATTACAATCACGTCTTAAAGTTTCAATAAAAAAATAAACACTAAAATTTCAGCGGCTGTCAGGTTGGCAGCACTGTAACGCACATAACCTCATCCCATACACAAACCATAAAGCTTTGAAGTTTAATAAATATTACACCATAGTGTGTCCGTGATATTTATATTGATAAATTAAATTAAATTAAAAGTGTTTTAATAAGATTGAAGTAGTGAAAATTGTTAAATAGTGTTCAATACGTATTCATAATGTGAAGCATGGGGATCTTAATTTGGATCACCAACGGCCGCTTCATCAGTTACATCTTCACAAGAGGAAAACTTGAGAAAACTTTGTTTCTAATTAATAATGAAATGATGTATTCATGAAGATAATTGGTGCAAATACGTTAAGTCAATATGAATTTAGAATAAAAATGGGCCTACATAACAATTCTCGCGTGGAATCTACAAGTTCAATAATTACTAATGCAAATGTTACTAGTCCGTATATCGCACATATACGGGAACTCTTTTTAAACTATTTGTTACTGAGAAAAAATTGCATAAACATAATTGTTTGGCGAGTTATCATTCAATCGTTCATCGTAATTTCATTATAATAAAAAACAAATCGTCTCTTTTTACATCTTCAATTTTTCTTATTTTAAAACATTCGCTTTGGTTAATGAATCACGAACACCCAATGTTCCCTACAATATGACTGAATTTTATTTATATCTTTGATCTGGTGCTAGTCGGGCCACTAGTTAACTGATAGAAATTGGTTTTATGATCTCTCTCGCTTATTCTGCCTCTTGTATTTCCACTAGTTAGTTAGTGACTGTGAATAGTGTAAAAATAAGACAATATTCAATATAATATTTAATTTAGTGACTGTTTCATATCAATATTGGACTTCAATTATACATTATTCTCAATACAATTTACCGTACTATAATTGTATAAGATTTTGTTTATAAAAATATTCTGAATTACACTGTCCAACGAGTGATTTGATTATATACGACAAATTAAAATAAAAAAATAAGTGATCTAGTTTCTTACATCAGCGATAAATTATAAAGTTTAGCAATGAGCTGACATGTAACACTAAATGAATCCATTAAATTAGTCAAAAAATAAATAATTAGTTTTAATTGATATTGAATTTTTATACAGGAATGATGATTTTAATTCACCTAATTATGACCTTTTGTGAATAGAAAATTGAAACTGTCTCAATACACAAGATAAATCAAAGGAAAATAAAATAGTTACTATAGTTGTTGTTGTTATTGTGTTTTTGAAAAATGGCCAATATGAGAAAATTTGGTGGTGGACGACATCAAAGACATAATACAACGTACAAACCACCGTTTATGCGGAACAGAAGAAGGGTGTGTATAATAAATAATGTCTCACACATTCAACGGATTGTGATTAAACGATTCAACATCCACACAATCTAAAACTCTACTATAATCACCAAACAAAACAAAAATAATTAAAATACCTTAACTCTTTGCATATACCATACCGTTGAAAATTAATTAATAATTAAAATGTAACGAGAAAAACCACTCATAACCTCTAATGCATTTAGATTTGTATTTGTGTCGTTACGACGTGTCCCTCTCTCGTATCCCGTGTAATTTCTCAAGAGTGTAGAACTCAAATGTGTTTGAATACATAATTGAATGATACACAAAAAAAAAATGGAAATATAGGAAAACATGAGGCCAGAAATAAATGATTGAAAATTTGATGGTAGCGGCTTCCTAATGTGTGATGTGAAAGATGACACAAGCCAATACCGACTACAATTTCCATGAATTTTCATTTATTATATATTCTACTGTTAGCGCATGCGCCTTATTTTCACTTGCCTGCGTCAAGTATATTCAATAAATAAAAGTCAAGAAGTTTGAGATAAATGAAGAAAAAAAAAATTTTTTTTTTTGCTGTTGTTTTCTTCACAAATGGAAAATTATTATTAAATAAATAATTTGGATTAACATAAATTTTTACATACAAATAGGATAAAGAATAAAATGAATTTATCGTGATTAATATTAAGTTAAAATTTCTTAATAATTATTTTGTGTTTTTAATATTTATAAAGCGAAAAAATTTATCAATTGATAAAAGAAAACCAAAAGTGAAAATTTAATACACAAAAAAAAAAAAAGAAGAAAAAGAAAAATAGAAAGAAACTTAAGTATTTTGATTGTGAAATCGTAAAGTGTTCAAATATGCAACAAATATAAGGGTTTTCATCCATTTAAAAGTGCTGATTGTTTAGAGTGTACATTAAATAGTTAATTGGCATATGAAAAAAGGTCTCTTTATGTCCTATCACTAGGTGTACTATCTATTTGTTCACGATAGTGTGTAGCCCTTTCGGATTTAATTCTTCCCTTATTTTACCTCGTTTTTATACCAATATGTGTATATAAAATTTTCTTTTTTTTTTTTTTCTTATTCAATTGTATTGATGAAGAAGCCCGAAAATCAGTGAAAAATTTTTGTTCATTTTCCTTGTTGTTTTATTTTTGTTTAAAGAAAACGTATAGAGGAAAATCAAATTCATTGTCAGAACATAATGTTGAATGGTATTTCAATAATACCAATTTGATTTTCTCTTATGCATCAAATGGATTTACTTTTCATTTAATGATTCCAAAATTTTTAAAACAGAAAAACTATTTGTGTGTGAAGTGAGCCAAATTCTATGGATAGAAATTATTAGTATTCGAATTCAGAGTCTAGGCCGGTGTGGCCCAAAAAATTTTCATTCGTTCATTAGTAGCCTTCAATTACAATTCTCATTAAACCATAAGAATTATTCTATCGAGAAATAAACATACAAGAGATATAAAAAATGTTTTTGTTTAAATAAATTCAAGTTTCTTGGCATTTTCTTTCAATTAGAGAAATAATTTACAAACAAAAGAATGAAAGAAAAATAAAAAAAAAATAAATTTACTTTCTATGACAATGTAAATTTATTTCCTGATATTATAGAGCTCGAATGTATTTTTTTTTGCTCTTGTTTTATAACTAAAAACAAGGAGTGTCAAGTGATATTAGTTGGTTACTCTCAAATACACATAGCAACCAAAACCAATGAATTTCAATTATTTTTCTTTATATTGAACTGGTTAATTCAAAATTAATGTAAAATTTGTTATTTTGTCTTTTATAATTTTTCTTTCAATTTGAATCATAACTGAATGAAAAATTTTATGTAAATAAAACGAAACCACCTAAAACACTATTGACAGTCAGTTTCCATTTTAAACAGCTAAAACACAGAAGAAATAAAAAGAAAAAAAGAAAATCAATTATTATGGGTATATAAATATGACTATCATTTGAAGTACGTGACATGATTAATTGAAATACCATCCACCAGTCATATGAACCATAAATTGACCAGAAGATAACGAATAATTGCATCATAAAGAAAATCAAATAAAACTTACGGATACGGATTAATACGATGTACTCATAATTTGGCATTATTTTATTTGAAGCCAATTACGCATAAATCGTACCAAATAACAAAAGAAACAAAAAAAAAAAAAACAATTTTTGCAAAGTTATAAACACAAGACAAAATCGTATAACAAAAATAAAAATAAAAAAAAAAAAAACAAAAAATTAACTAAACCAGTGTGAGTAAATAGAGTTTCTATAAACAAATAATAGTTCTTTTTATTATTATTATTCATAGACTTCTTTTTCTTTACTTAAGTGCAAGTATTTACTTCTATACAAAACAATAATTTGTGATAATCATTTTAGAATAAAAATTGAAAAACAAATTCAAAATCAATAACCAATAAACGGCTTAGTTTTATACAGAGCACTATAAACTCATTTAATTTAGATTTAATTTTTAGCGCAATCAATATACATAATTATGGATTTTAATAGAATCATCACTGATCAGATGCGATTTTGTGTTTTTTATTTTCTTTCGTTACTATAGAATTTATAGAGTAATAATTCAAGATACTTAGTATTTTCTTTTATTTTAATTTTTCTATTTTGTTTCATATAAGAGAAGGCCTCATTATATCAACGCCACTTAACTGAAGTTTTGAAATGCAAAGTCAAGTTTTCTCTTTTAGATAATGCTGACACATATTTAACATGCTTTTTCCACGGTCTAAATCTAAAGGACCTCAATTCAAAACAAACTGACTTATGAAAACGCTAAAAGAAAAAGCAAAACTATAAAATTAGACTAGAAACACCTTTGATAAGATCATATCGCAATCGCCTTATTATCTATTTAATAATATGAAATTCATTGTTTAGAAAAGCCCACTTTAATGTAATGCAACTATAGATGTAACATTGCATTGAGTTTAGGACACTCACACTTACGAATAGTGAATATTTCAATGTAGCCAAGCTAACCATAGTTTGATTCCTTTCCTTAAATCCAAATGATTTGTAATTTAAAAAATAAAAAAGAGTTTTCTATGTAAACACAAATCTAAAAAAATCCATTGTAATTATAGAATTTTTTTTTTTTATTTAAAAATTGGTTTGTTATTGTATATATAAAAAGTCTTGAATCGCTAAGAAAGCAAAAGCAAATTAAAACACAATCTTTATGAATGTGACTATTAAGAAATAAAAGTTAAATAAAAAATTAACCAAAATATCCGGAACAGAAGAAGATTGGCGGCCTGAAAGGCCGATGGTTCATAGACCCTCAACAGACGCCCCAACATTGTCTGGGGGGCCTAATGAATCGCGAATGGGTCTTGGTATTGGTTATGCAGCTTATCAAAGTGGATACAATAAATTATTCACCCAGGTCTGATTATATATTTGAGCAAACAAAAATTAATTATTCTTTTTAATTCCGTTTTTTTTTTATTTTTCAAACAAAACATTTGATGTTAATCATATACTTTCAACTGTTTTATTTTGTTAATTACCTTCAATTTTATTGTAAGCAAAAATTATTATTTTAAATATTAAATGAATGCGATTGCTTTATATTCGTCTTCCTGTTAATTTTGTATTGACAAAACACAACTAAATATGTTTAACAACTACATACGTACATGTCTTCTATTTAAATGTAAATGATGAATCATAAACACCACCAATATGTGAATTTTTAAAAACGAATTTTATCATTCAAAACGAAACTAGAGACTAACTAAATCATTGAATCATAATTCCATTAAATGATATCAAATTCAATTAGTTCATTCAAAGTTTAATTTGCATAATCAAAATACATTTTCACTAAAACACTTAAGCATTGCTTTAATTAACACAAAACGGCTTTTATCTATTTCATTTTTATTATAATCAAATAATAATAATTTATCAATTAATAAGTGAATTACGTCAAATCAATGAGAGAAAATTTTATTAATTAAATGAATCTAATGAAACTTTTATAGGGTTCTGCAGATTCAAATTATTCCCAACCTTCTTCCGATCTGTCGCTAGACGAGGAAAAGGAATCGCTTCGGCGAGAAAAGGAGCGCGAGGCCTTAGAACAACTGGAAAAGGCACGGGTATGTAATTCGATTAAAACCAACAATTCAATTAATTTCGTTGTATTTCATCAATTGAAATTAATATTTCTCTTTATATGATTATTTTAGAATAAACCAGTCGCCTTCGCTGTACGAACAAATGTGTCCTATAATGGGAACCAAGACGATGATTCACCAGTGCACGGAAATGCGGTTTCTTTCGATGTTAGGGACTTTCTTCATATTAAAGTAACTGATTCAAACATCATTTAATTGAATTGAAACTAAAAACTTTAAATTATTTAACATTTTAGGAGAAATATGACAATAATTGGTGGATCGGACGATTGGTTAAGGAAGGTAGTGATGTTGGATTCATACCAAGTCCCGTTAAGTTAGAACATATACGTATGCAGCAAGCATCAGCTGCCCGCTCATCACGGATTTATGCTACAAAAGGGTCATCCAGCGGTAACTTGGGTGGCCCAGTAGGTGATCCATCACGTGGCAGTACACCACCAACACCTGGTGATGAATCGGATTCAATGGGACCATCAAAACATGGTAAAACACCGTTAGCAACACCACCAACCAAAGAAAAGCGTAAACCATTTTTTAAGAAACAAGAAACAGCATCACCATATGATGTTGTGCCATCAATGCGACCCGTTGTATTAGTTGGTCCCAGTTTAAAGGGATATGAAGTTACCGATATGATGCAAAAGGCTTTATTTGATTTTCTAAAACATCGTTTTGAGGGCAGAATTATTATAACACGTGTTCAAGCTGATATCTCATTAGCGAAACGTTCGCTTATGAATAATCCATCAAAACGTGCCATTATGGAACGATCAAATAGTCGATCGTCATGTTTAGCTGAAGTACAGGAAGAAATTGAAAGAATATTTGAATTGGCTCGAACACTTCAATTAGTTGTACTTGATTGTGATACCATTAATCATCCGTCACAATTAGCAAAAACTTCATTAGCACCAACTATAGTATATTTAAAAATTAGTAGCAGTAAGGTGAGTATCTTACGATGCAATTCAGCTTGACTGATATCATTTCACATGGAAATTTAATTGATTTGTTTAAGGTTTTACAACGTTTAATCAAATCGCGTGGAAAAGCTCAGGCTAAAAATTTATCGGTTCAAATGGTAGCTGCCGAAAAATTAGCTCAATGTCCGAATGAAATGTTTGATGTGATATTAGATGAGAATCAATTGGAAGAAGCTTGCGAACATATTGCCCAATACTTGGAGGTATGAATTACACATTGACACACCGTGAACGTTGAAGTTCTAATTGAATTATGAATCATTTCAGGGATATTGGAGAGCGACGCATCCTCCACAACGGACACAATCAACAGTGCCGCGATCGTTACCGTCCCAGGAAGCGTCACCTTCAGCAGATGCTCCACGCATGGGACCAACGCCACCAGGTAAATTATTCCATAAAATATCAATTACACTATATCCAATTACATTCCATATAAATTTCATTCAAAATATTATTTCATTATGATGAAAATTATCACTTAACTTGAATACAAAAAAAAAAAGAAATAGCAAAAACATTAATTTGAATTACTTTTTATTGGAAAAAAAAAACAATTATGAAATTACCAGTTAGGGAATCTTACGGTCATAGAAACGATAGGGATCGAGGTAAATTATCAAGAAATTACAATCAAAATTTATATTCGTATTTATGATTAGATCAATTGGATACTTAAAGTTAATTGTTATGTTATAAGCTAAGCTAAAATGCCTAATTGTAATTGATTGATTATTCGTGTTACTTATTTATTTATTTAATTTCATTCTAAATTTAATACAAAAATTATCTTTTTCTCTATTATTTGTTGAACCATTGATTGCATATTGCTGTTTTATGTTTATTTCTTCATTTCAGTATTTGATTTAGAGGAAGTGCAGAGGGAATTTTTAGATTATTAGTCCCAGATAAATCAAACATACACGCACAAAATACCAAAACCAAAACTTTAAAATATTCTTTAAACATACAACAATCATTATTAATTATTTACATAATACACGTATTTCCTTATTGTCCGTAAACATATACATTACTCTCTTAAAGTTCTACATGGCGAACATTAAAATTATTGTATCTAATTACCGATAACAGACCACAGTATGAATACAAACTTCATCTATTTTTCAACAATTCAGGTGTTTCATAATTCTACAAAATCTTACTTTATGAGTTTTTCGTTTTCATTTTAACTATTTTCGTTTCTTTAATTTTACTTACAACCAATTAAATCAATTTTTAACACACGAAACTGCATAACATTTCTTATTAATTTAAAACAGAAAAAGACTCTATGCTACTTCCTTATGCTTTATGATTTTCAATTTTTATTTATTTATTTTTTATTTTTATTTTTTCGTTATTTTTTAATTTGAATTTAGTGACACCGGGTGTAGTTCGTGGTGCTGCTGGTGCAGTTGCCGTACAAATGTCTCTATCATTAATCACCTAACATTTTATATTAAATAATGTTATAATTAATATGGCGATTCAACTGATTCTGTTTAATAATTATTTTTAATTTGATAATCGCTCTCTATCTATCTTTAATCAAAACAAAAAACAAAACAAAACGCAATTTTTTTTTTTTTTTTAATTTCAATTAATACTGGATAAAAACAAAATGAATATGATAATTGTTAATTCGTTTTAATTATGTTGTGTTTCTATTTTATGTTGTAAGTATTTTATTCTAATTAATTTAGTACTCTCTCGTGTCGATTTTTAAGTCTTAATATACAACTATTGGATTATTCTACTGTTTTAAACTGCATGTTGACTGGCTTTTAGTTTACCATTAGAAAATTTATTTGATTTTTTGGGGTTTGATTTCGTTTATGCCTGAAATTATGAATATTAAATATTAATTATGTGATACTAATGAATAATTTACAACAAATATTTTAGGTGCATCATACCATCATGTGCGTCGACCAACGACCCGTCATGATCATGAACGCCAAAGAGAACGAGACCGTATTGATCGCGATTATGATCTAAGCGGTCGGCCAGGACGTGATCATGATCGTGAACGGGAACGAGAACGTTTACATGCTCGCGAACGTGATATGATACATTATGATTTAAACGATGATGATTTATTAAATGATCGAAATTATGGTGCCGATTACACCAGTAGACATATGCCTTTGGGGAGCCATCGACATCCAGATGAAGGTGATCTATTACGTGATCCACGTGATACAGTGGGCGGTGGTAGTGGTGGTGGAGGTGGTGGCGGCGGTAGTGGAAGATATTCACATAGTAATCCATCAACACATCAAAGTACTAGACGAGAACGAAATGATGAATACAGTCCGCATCGAGGGAATAGTGGAAATAGTAGAAGAGCACTCAATGCTATGTAGGAATCGTGGATATAGGGATGGGATTTAGACGATACCGATTAAAATAATTGATTGAATTGATTTAGTATTTGTCATGTTTCTAATTTGATATCATCTCGATATAATTCTGCATTGAAACTATTTCTGCTGCATTAGTTAAACAAGAATTCATCCATGAATACGTTCAGTTATAACAAATTTTCTAATCATAAATGTGCCAAAAATAAACGGAAATTATTTACATTAAATTTCATAAATTAGGGAACACATTGAATTATTTCATTTCATTTATCATTTTGATTTGGAGCGTTAAAGCCATTAATTCAATCAATTATTAAATTCAAGTTGCATACCAAATATGTGCCACAATTGCAATGATAGTAAATGAAACAAAACAAAAATCGTCTTGATCCCTTTCCTATCGGACTCTTAAGTTGAATTTAAACATCTTAATTTTTATGTTACTTAAGTATTAATATCATCTTTCACGCTTAATCATATTGTTTTCCAATTTATGTTACACGGACTCGTTTAATTTTATGGTTTACTGTTGTACTTCGGTGTTGTATTAACGTTTAAATTATTACCAATGGAAATCGTTGTGAATTTATGTTTCGTGTTAAATTATACTAGACTTTTAAAACTACCACAGAATGGAATAAAGCATTAGTACAGCATGGATTTTCTACCAACAAATAGATTAAAATACTTCGTTTATCTTTTTCTAATGTACGAGAAAACTAAGAGGATAAAAAATAAAACAAATTTTTAGGTGAAACTATAAAAAATTTTAAATTCGAATTAAATAAAAAAGTGGATTAATCAGTTCTTTTATAACCAAATACTGAAAATAAATTTATTATTAAATTACTAAATATATCGCCCATTAAGCTTCATCGTCTTAAATAAAAAAAAGAAAAAAAACAAAACCAAGTAAAAGAAACAGAGAATTACATTAAAAAATTTTTGAAGAGGGCGCAATGAATAAAAAGCTTTAAAACAAAACCATGTTGTAATTTTAATATGATAGGCTAGAATTGTAAGTGAATTATATTGAGATAAAAAAAAAAGAAAACAAAATAATAATAACATTAATAAATAATGCGAATCTCTTTCCAATAATAAAAAAAAAACAGTTAAACACTACACCCCCAACATCCCAAACATAAAAAAGAATCCAACATTTTTGACAAAAATGTATAATCAATCTTGTTAATGTTTAGATGGCAAACGTGAACAAATTATTGGTAAAACTATTTAAAATCGTTAACAAAATTAAAATAAAATGTTTAACTTTATGTTTAAATGTTTTTTGGCCGAAAGCAATATTTTAATGGAAACCGAAACCCTAAAATACAATCCATTGAAGTACTAATCAATAAAATTACAGATAACTGAAATTAAATTTACCAATTGATCCAAATTGATGTTAAATGTTGAAAAATAAAAAAAAATAAATAAATAAATGCAAAGCATAATTGTATTGATATTACGAATTTAGTGGTTTGCAAGCACACACAATTCATAGAACAAACACATAGAAAAGATTTAAAATCCAATTTGTAGTAATAACAAAATAGAAAGAAATTCCTTTTTTTTTAATTTTATTTACACCATTACAAGTTAAATAAGAAATGATGATTAAAATTTAGAAGAATCATAATTTGCCATAAGTAATGATTGTTCCAAATACAATTTTATAAATGAAAAGAAAACCAATCACTGGTCACAAAATACTTTTAAACTAATAGGGCATATCCGAATACCAAATACAAGTTAAATGTTATATAAAATTGAGATAATATGAAGAGTTACAGTAAAAATGTAATTGTATAAATTATTTAGGTATTATTAAAAGTTAAAAGACAAATATAAGCGTTGAAGGATAAATTTTATTAAAACAATTTAAAAGTATTAAAATGCCATCGTAAATTGATAAATAATTAACGATTTAAAAAGCAGCAAAAAAATAAGAAAAACAAATACTCTACTTTGACTCTTTTATCTTGTAATCATACAAAAACATATAAATTTAAATCCCAAAAAAAAAAAAAATTGATAAAATATATGGGCGAAACCCATAATAAAACTAATCATAAGTTAATGAAATGATATATCGATGAAAAAGATGGTAAATGAATCATAAATTCTAAGAACAATTTAGTATTATGAAATTGTAATTTTTTTCCCCCGTATATTCATATGAGAATGAAATTATAAAGAATCAATTTTTAATATGGAAAAATTGCATATAAAATTAACACAGACAAGATACACTTACATGAAAACCATTAAATGAATAATACAAAATTCACTTAATTATATAGAAATATTATTATTAAACGAATTCCCTTCCAATTAAAACGGAAAGACCATTCATATTGTAAATTTCCTCTTATTTCTTTCGCTAAAAAAAAAAACTATTAAAAGACAAAACAAGAAGAGAAAATTTATTCATTTAATATTATATAAAGTAAACCAAAACATTTGTGACTTTGTGATTTATTGTAAAGATTATATTAAAAAATAAAAAAATGCTACCAATTGCCTTGCACTTAAATATTTAAAACATAAAGAAAGCATTAGAAAAAAAAAAATAAAATAAAACTAACAAGATGAATTAAGAACTTGAAGTAAACAAGTATAATTTAATTAGACAAAAAGAAAATTTATTATATTTTCTTTTGTAAATAAATGGAATCATTATATTTGAGTATCGAAGTTCTGAAGAAAATCTTTAAAAAAATGATCATTTTTATTGGTAAATCTGTTTCGGGATTTTCCAACATGAATACTTTGTTTCCTTCGTTTATTCTATCTCGGCATATAAATGATAATAATCGATATTTACCTTTATATATGACGAGAATTAATTGCATATAAACATTGATAGTTTCAATGTAATATTTTGAATTCTATAGCTAAATGATTGAAGCAATCAGGTAAATGCTAATGCTTAACCGATGTTTCTCTCATTAAATTTTGAACATCTTTGAATAAAAAAATTTAAAAAAAAAAAAAGAAATTTCAAATGGAAAACAGGTTATTTGTCGTAATCGATTTACTTAAGAATTGATGAAATTAAATTAATATTAATCACCTTGTAAATTTCGTACTCAACATTAATATTATAAACAAAACTATATATTAATAAATCCAATGGAAGAGAGAACAAGAAAAATTTAAACAAAATATAAGAAGTTGAATATAAAATGAAACATTTACTTAAACGATATTAAAATAAAGTAAAACCAAGAAAAAGGAATAAACTTTTTTTCAAATCAGTGATTTCAATATCACTAGAATGAATGCTTTTATGTAAATAAAACATTTTTGTTTTTTCAATAATTCAAATAAATAGTAAAAGAAATGAACAGTTTAAGAATTCACTAAGAAATGATAAAACAAAAAAAAAAAAACGTATATTCAGTAACGGCACGACGGCGAACACGCATGTAGTTAAATCTAACAAAAAAGAAAATTATATAAATAAATAAATAAACTAATTATGAGGAAGAAATTAATTTTATTCGAATGTAAGAACAACCGATGTAAAATCAAATCCTTTTTGAAACTTAATAGAAAATAAAACTGAAGATTCCTTACTTCTGGAATATCAAATAATTTAAAAGAAATGGAAGTGTGTATTATTGACTTTTTAATTACTTTACTATTATTTACTCTAATAATAATAGATTGCAGCATAAGACTTTGCATACAATTCTTAACTATTTACAAGTTGTACTGTGCGTATAACTAAATCAGATTTGAATACGCCGCCAACAAACTGAAAACGCTCATGAGCTGAATAGCGCTGTTGAATGTCAAAAAGTTTATTTATTTGTTGAAATTTCGTACTTGTGTACCATTTGAATACGATTTAGCCAAGAACGCCCAATTTTCAGCTGGAAATATTGTTCTTACGGTACAAAGAAAATATTATTTCCATCAAACTAACTGGATAAAATCGTGTAACTGTACAATTCTATTGAACTCCAATATGTCATAAAGTTATTCCCTAATGATATGCAAATAGAGCATACTTGAATTAACTGGTTCCCATGAACATGTTCAACATACAATTATGTTACATTAACTCACCCATTTTTCTATACCAACGGACAGATATAACAGGTACAATTTGTAGGTACGAACCTATAGATAAGATAATTGAAAAAATCGTGTTTCGAGTTGGAAGTTGTTTACGAAAATATTAAAAGGGAATTTTCAAAAGGGAATTTAATTGTGTTTGGTGTTGTTGGAAGCTAATTTGATTTCCTCAGAACAGGGATGGCTGATAAGAAGAGAACCAAGCGCCGTAAAGATGTAAGTTCGATTGATTTATACCAAAACATGAGAACCCTTTCTTTTTCTCACCTTCCAGTATGTGAACAAATTGGTCGTGATTCTTTAGTTACTTACTGCGAATAGATTTATCAAGTAACTGATCGTAATTATGTTAACGCCACCTCAACAAATTTCACTAGTACCGAGAACGTTCTTAGATTTTTAATATTTAATTTTTATTTGATTACCAATTTGAACGATTCGTATAAATCGAAATGAGGACAAGTTAACGGTACTACGTTTAAGTTGAAATATTTGCTCTACGTTTGTTTTTGTTTGGCTACAGCGATTTATGGTTGTGGAATTAAATACTTAAGCAGGTAATACTCCGATTAGTCTGCATGAAATTACACGTTGACTCAGTCTCTGTGTATCAATTGTTGGCAAAGGAGCAGCTACAATTTGTTCCAGTAGCTGATACATTCATATGATTATTACGTAGTAGTATAAAACAAAGGTCAAACATAAACATCATGAGTGATTATGAAGATGATGGTTTCAGTGATAGCGTGTGTTATCAAACGTATATGATTCTCTTCTGGATTAGTAATATTAATAATATGCTATTTCAATACAGGATCAATATACTGGACCAGAAGGCAAGGAGGAAGTCTTAGAGAAACCAACTAAAGACGAATATAAGATAGCCAAATGGATGAAGAGCAATGTACCGACCAAGAAAACCAAATTTCTGAATCACAATGTCATCTATTTTTCATGTAAGCAATTATGATTGAATTCATTACTCTAGCGATATTAATTGTAATTAAATTTTTCAGCTTCCAAGGCTTTGGACGCATTAATGCAATCGAAATTTGCACAAGGTGATGGATGTCTTCTTCCAACACGTGAAGTGGCAATAGAGTTTCTGGACTCAATGTTGGTACACAAGTTTTTCCATCGGGCGAAAAAGGTGCCGGTCACCGAAGCCGAACTACGACGTGGTAAGAAACTGGGCGATAAGGAAAAATCAACTAAAGATAAGGATAAGGATAAAACTGACAAAGAAAAAGTAACGGATGCTGAGAGTAGTCAAGAGGGCAAGGATAAAGACAAGGAAAAAAAGAAACGTAAAATTCGTTTGGATATGCATCCAGAACAAGTATTTGTTGATGGTTCTGAAGCATACGTTTGGATTTATGATCCAATTCCAATGCATTATTGGCTATTTGGTGCACTTCTTGTAATTGGTGCAATTGGCATTTGTATGTTCCCATTATGGCCACAAGCGCTACGTAAAGTTGTTTATTATTCAAGTATTGCTGGGGCTGGATTTTTAGTATTTATTTTGAGTCTCATTGTAATAAGATTTATTGTATTTTGTATTATTTGGGTATTGAGTGGTGCGAAACATCATTTCTGGTTATTCCCAAATTTAACGGAAGACGTTGGATTCTTTGAATCATTTTGGCCAATCTACATGGTAAGCCTTTTACATAAGATAAATCATTCGCTAGGATATGTATTGTTTCAATTATGTGTGTAATTTCTTTAGCATGAATTCCGCGACGGTCTCACTCCTTCTGGAAAGGACAAGAAAAAGAAACGAAAAAAGGATAAGGATTCTGATGCCGAAGATGAAACGAATAACAGCAAAGTTGAAACTATTGCTACAACCTCAAATGAATCAAAAGATGAAAATATTAATAATGAGAATGTAACGCAACAACACAAGTAATATTGAAACCAATTATTTGATGAAATAAAAACACAATCAAAATGGAATTTTTTTCTTGCTTCATTTTAGTACTCCATCGGAAAGCGAATCAGAGAGCTCACAGAGATCATCCATTGATAAGGAATTTGAAATGGTCGATGCAGCGGAAGTCGAGACGTCATAAAATAAAAACCGAAATGAGAAATTCCATACTACGACCACACGTAGAGAAAGTCCACCTGTGCAGTGACAACAAGTTTTCCTTCAGTTACAATTTTTTATTGTTTTAACGTTTTGTTTTTTTTTCTTCATACTGCTTATTATTGTGGCGTGTAATTTATAATCAGCAGTGGTTCAAATGAATTTTACGACTAATTTAAATCCATCGAAATATGTTGTTTCCTTACGATCCTGCTACATTTTTGATAATGTATTTTGTGTTGAATTAGATACTATGCAGCATTGTGAATGTAGATTTAAATACAATAGATACAGTTCACTTTATTAGGTGAACACCATAAAAAGATTCAATACTTTCAAAAGCATTTCACTTAGAAGTTTAATGAAATCATGTCGTAAATTAGTAAATTCGGTGCGTGTTTGGCTAATTTTAATTAAAATCATAAAGATTATTCATATTATTAGCACAATTTTATAATTTCAATGGATAGCATTTAGGATACTAATCGATTATGTTATATGAATAAGTAATAAATGAAAAAGAAAAGTCATAACTTATCTTTAATTTGGCAAGTTTAAGATTCTATTCTTTCGATTTCCTCTGCATACCAGAATTAATTTTATTGCCATAAGCACATTCGTCATGGAATGTGTCATAAAATTAAAAAGGGCGCCATAAGTATTTAGTCGTCGTTGACTCTTAGCCGATACCGTTTGTTTTGTTATCATTCCGTTTTGCACATTTTTCTTACCTGAAAACTCTTCGGTATTTCGTTTTAGCTGCTGCTTCACAACATAAGTAGATAGTTGAATGAAAGAAAGAACAGTTCAAACAGGATAGATAGGATATTTTATTTATTTCGTTCTCGAGTTAAGAGTGGTAAGGTTGTCTAGTGAAATTGTGTGTCTGAAAAGAAGGAAATACAAATAATTTCCGATAAAAGTTAGTGAGTAAAGATTTCACATATAAAAATGGCCAGTAACTACGGACAGGATAAACCAGACTCCGGCAATTGGTCCTGGGTGAATTTCTTCCAATCAGCCGGAATCCCCAAGTATTTGGCCGCTAATTATGCACACATCTTCACCGAGAATCGGATGCAAATGGACATGTTGAGTGACTTAAACAAGGAATACCTACGAGAGATGGGCATCTCACCAATGGGCGATATTATTGCTATATTACGGTAAGTTTTGTGTACAATCTTGAATCAAGGAACGGCACTTATAACCTCAGTTTAATTTTCAGACATACTAAAATTGTAACAGAACGAATGGCCAGAGAAAAAGTGTTCCAGAAGGAAATTAAAACTACCCCAGTTGCAGAAGTAATTGCAAACCAAGCTCAACGCCAAACTCAATGTAAGAATTTAACCATTTGAAACTGATCAGTTAAGAATAAGTGTTTTTTGTTTTTGCCAATTTTTAGTACCTGAACGAAAAATTATTTCTCTGAAACCAAATCCAGTAAAAGTTAATACCGTCAAGTCAAGGACCCTAATAAATAATGAAGCTTCATATGAATCGGAGATGATATCAGCACCTGCCAGAGTCCGGGATTCCGCACCAAAAAAGACAATTAGTAACATATGGCCTAAAATTACTAAATAACTAGAATTTAACAAGAATTTTTTACATTTTAGCCGTAACAACAAATCGAGTAAATAACAACCGAGGTATTTTCGATCGTTTAGATGCACCCAAGACGATTGAAGACACATTTTCAAATAATGGATTAGTAAAATCAAGAATTGCAGAGAAATCACCGACAGTGTCATCCTCTATTTTTGCGCGCTTAGGAGATAAAACAATAAATGAAGGGAAAGTAATCCATAGTTCCTTTGGTGGAATTTTAAAGGCGTCTCCAAAAAAAACAGTAAGCTATTCTAACTAAATTCAATGTATAAATACTTATTGTCCAACCATTACTTTCAAGGCGAGCGGAATGATAAAGAAGACGGCCAATACGCCAAAGGGACAGAAAGTAATTTTAGTTAAGAAGATTCCAGCGAAAGCTGCAACTATGGTAGCGGACAGTTACCAGAAAATGGATACAGGAGAAAAATCAGTTTCGTTTTCGTCTGAAGATGAGGTCCTAGAGATCGAATCAAGACGTCAATTATTGCGAACTAATAATAAGAAAGTGTTGCCATCATCCATTCGGTCACGATTGGGTCAAAATAAAAATCAAATAAAAGAACCTCAACTACACAAGACTAGGAAGATTGTGTCATTGAAGCCGTCTCCAACAAAATTTGGTGGCAAAATGAAATCTGATACACTCTTAAAATCAAAGATTACTGGACTCCAGGGTCGATTGGGTGGTAAACGTAAAACTGAACTAACACAATTAGCAACTAGGATTGGAAAAGTCTCACTACAAAATCGTAATAAAGGGCCGGAGAAAAGTGTTTTTGGACGCCTTGGATAATTTAGTTGATAACAATTTTAACATGATTTTAATGAAACCGTACGAAATATAATAATTCTAAGTTGATTAATAATTTTCAAAGCGCTAATAATTGTTTTAAGTTTTTGTTTCATTTGCATTCATCACCGTTAAACAAATTTTAAAAGAAATAAAACCATTTCGTTGTGATTGTATTAAACCTATTTCATCTGAAAGTCTTTTAATTTACAGATACTAAATAATTCATTTTTATTTCTATAATTTATCGATAATATTGAATTCAATTGATTTTTCATTTGAATTCATATTTGGATGTTTCCCTTTTTTATATAACTATTTCCTGATATAAGATAGGGTCTATACTAGATCGATGGCTACAAAACGTTTTAAGTAATACGTTTCTTATGTGCACAATTTTACCTTGTATTAGAACTTAATCCTAAATAGTTAACATGTCTTTCCATCTATTCATAATAATTAATTAAAAACTAAAAACGCGTAAATAAAAATGGAACAGAATGTTAAAGTACAATTGGCCACTGAATTTTTCCAGTAATTCACATTGGAAAAAAAACAACAAAATTATCTATCTTGGTAACTGATCATTTAACTGTAACAAAGTTAATATGGCTTAGCTGCGTCCCTTGACCGTTTCAATTGTACCTTAAGTCTCTTAGGCCCTATTTGGAATCCGTGCATTGCCTGTATTGCCGATTGCGCGGAATTTGCATTATCAAATGATACAAATCCAAAACATTTTGATAAATTTGTTTGTTTATCAATGAATACTTTTGCCGATACAATATTACCAAATGGTAAAAAGGTAGTCGCTAAATCAGAATCAGTAAATTCAGCCGGAAGATGATATATAAATAAGTTACAACCCTCTGGTCCTAAAACGACAAACGCTTAATCAATTTACGTTAGGAATAATGATATTGCAATACGCTCACCTTCAATTTGTTTCCCAGCTATCATGGCTAAACTGTTAGCCATTGCTGGTGCTGAAATTGGAGCGGATGATATGTATTGTGTACCATTTAAATGTGGAATGGTGGCATTCGTGTATCCTAAATCAGTCGCTGTTGGCCCTGAAAACAAAATGATCGACCATTAGTCTCCTTCCATTAAATTACTAGTTAAAAATTCAAGAGCTAACATAGTCCACTTCCAACACTAGCTAACTGCCCATTTGCCAACGGACTTTGTGCCGAAGTAACTAATGGCTGTTGTTGTGCCATCGCTGTCATTGCCACATAATTTTGGACATTGAGACTATTCAACAGAGGTGTTGGCACTGGCGATACATTTGGTTGATCTGTAGGAACTAAGTGTGCATTATTGAGACCTAAAATATAAATGAGAATATAATTTAATTGAATTATTTGAAATTATTCATCTAAGTCACCTTGAAGTAAGTGTTGATGAAGACAACCAGCTTGTAATTGTTGCAATAAATGAATTTGCGGTGTAATTGCATCCGCTGCTAAATAGGGATTCGCCTGTTGAGGTGTATTTGCTATCAATGGGGTCTGTATTGTAGCTGCTGATTGTGTTAAACTGGGTGGAGTTGTTAAATTTGCTGTTGAAAAATTCCATATTGCTGTTGCAGCAGGACTTTGGGATAATGCGGCTGCTGCTACTGCCGCCGTCGGACTAGATAAATGCATTTGATGTAATTTTTTTTGTTCCTTTTCTTTTTGGGTATCAGCAAATTTTACTACCAATGGGGCAGAGCATCCTTCCATTGTCTGGCTTTGATGTAATGTCTATCATTTGAATATTTCATATTAATTTCATTAATACTATAAAAGATTTTATCAATATAATTCCAAATGACTCACCTTGATAGCAGATACAGCCGATTGTTTATTAGCGAATGTAACAAAAGCACAGCCCTTACTTTGACCATTTTGATCACGTAATACCGTACATTCTTCAATTGTTCCTTGACCAGAAAATAATTGTCTTACATCTTGTTCATTGTATTTTTTATTAAGCATACCAACAAACAGTTTACGATCTATTAATAAAAAAAAAAAATGAAATAAAACAAAAAGAAAAAATAAAAGAAAAATAACAATTTATTTACACACTTTGTTAAGATTACTAAATTTAATAATTTTATTTTTGTTAAATAACTTGCAATTTACTCAAATAATAAAAATAATAATAAAGTACAAATAATAAATACAATTTTTGTGTTTTACAAATACAAAATAAATGGTGGAAAATATGATCAAATACAGAATTTACTTGACCAAAAGAATTAAAATAAAACAAAATTAAAACTTCTTAAGCTCAATATCCACATTCAAAACATTTAAAAGAAAAAGGAGACATTTTTCATATTTTATTTTTTTATAAATAAAAGAAATGTCTTCCAAACGGAAAATTAAATATAAGAAGATCACTATGAAAGACAGAATGTGTATGATTTATCAATTGAACTAGGATCAGATGGTAGAGGTCAAAAGAAAACATAATTATTGTGACATGCACACTTAAAAAATTTGTTTTTTGTTTTTTTTTTTAAATTCAGTTTTAAATACATTCAATTGTTTCATATTGATTATAATCGAATCCACATAGAAATAATTCGCAATATAAGAATATATAAATGTACAAGAGTCAGTCAAATACATAAGTAAAATGTGAATTGTATTAAGAATTTCCATAGAAACACAATAATTTTTCACAAATAAAAAATAAAAGAAAATTTACCACATTAAACGTGTTCCTCTCCAAATAAAAACGATAACGAAACTATTTTATATCTCATTAATTTTCATTCAACTAACGGATAAAATCAACAACAAATAATTAAAAGAAGTAGAACAACAGACACGATATTAACGGATTTTTCTTATATCAAAAATTCGCCACAGTTAAATGAAAAGTATTTGTAAATATACAAAAAAAAAAATAAAAATATAAGAAAACGAAACATTTAGTACAAAATAAAATGCAATTAAGATGATTTCTTTATTGGCACAATCATAAATGATTTTTGTTTTTGGTATTTATGTTTCAATTTAATTCGAACAGCGATTATGTATAAGCAATCTTCATTTACCTTATTGGTGTGTATGGATGATCTCTATTATTATGTTTTATATGCGAGGGCGCATCCATAAATTCAATGTTATTCCATAAACATAGTATTTAATTAATTATATTGCAAATTCAATTGTATTGCTCATTACTTTTTATTATTTCTGTAATTTTTTGTATTGTAATTTCATTTAATTGTTGCACCTTCTCAGTCATTTTAAGTATTTTAGCAGCTAAAAAAATAATTCTGTTTTCAATGAGTTTGTGGTAGTTTCTATTTGATATTATCGAAAAGTATTTGTTTTAAGTCATTTAATTTTTGTCAAACTAAATGACTCGTTTAAAATGAACACACACACACACACACATTTTGTTTCCTTTAATACGAACAATTTAACGAATAACGAAATTGATTTGATAATTACGAATAAACCAATGAATGCTAAATCATCTCATTTAGTACGTGCAGTTATTATCTGTGATGTCTTCAATGTAAATCTTTTGATAAAACGTATTGGAGTTTATGAAGCCATTTTTAAGTATTTATTTTCACTATATTTCACTTGTTTATTAGTCGGTTTTTTGTATTCTTATTTATTTCGCTGTTTAATTTTTTATTGGTAAACTAAACGGACAAAAAAAACAGCGACCTTATGAAATCCGAAATAAAACAACAAAAATTATCACCTGTATTTTTATATACCTGGGATTTTTCAATGGATTCCATCATATTAACCAATTAGCAATAACATATAAAAATATAGTTTTTCTTTTTTTTTATTTTCAACTTTACATAATCGTTACCACTTTTAGTTAACTACGGATGCACGAAATACATAAAAAAATTAAATAAACTTCGACGGTAAATCGAAGAAGAATTAAACAATTTTGTTGTTTTCTCTTTCTTATTTATTGTTATGAAGAGGAAAAATAAGTTAAGGTGTTAATTTAGTGTATAGAATATTCACAAATAATTGACGTTTACATATTTATTCATTATGTAATTTCATACATGTTTGTTGGAATAATACACTTCTAACTCAATTTGCCAATATCAATAAAACCAGTGCAATAATTTATATTCAAGTAAATAGTTTTTAATGATAATAATTATTAAAATATATTTCATATTAATTGTTTGTACTTAGCTTAGCATAATTATGATAGTTATGACACATTTGAATACTGACATGTTTCACACTATCAAATAAGATTTTCGTTATATTTACGATATTATTTTAAATACAGTTATGCTCCTCCACTTGCCAATTGATATTAAAATTATATGCTTCTCTTTATCACAAAAATAAAAAAATTGAATTTAAAATAATCGAATGTTCGAGTTTAATTGGAATTCAATATTTAAATGAATCTTTCGTATTTCAATAAACGTTAAATTATGTTTGTGGTTCAATTCAGTTACATGTTCATTTTGTTATTTCTTATAATTCTATTGCAGACAATAAAGGATACATTAAAAACAAATTGAATATGCAATAAAAACTAAAACTAAAAAGAAATATAAAACAAACCACTAACCAAAAGATGATAAATCTATGCCAATACCTTATAGCTACCTTGGAACCTTTAAAACATAAGTCAGTTTTAATGCATCACGTTGTTTCAGCAGAGACACATATACGGAGAATTATTACATGATTGTCACTTGCATAGGCAATAGGAGTATTAAAATTATATTGCACACAGTCTGGTATTATTTTAATGTTTCATGCAAATGAATCACCCAATTGGCAACGGTATGGAAAACATACATTTAAGAGCATAAAAACTCCATTTAATGACTGTATATTTTAAAAAGTGTTGATGAACGAAACAGTAAAATTATTAGAATTAAATAGTTCATCATTTTACATTTTTATTTTTTATTTTTTGTTTTTTTGGAATTCGGTAATGTTTTTCGAAACAATCTATAACAGGTGGGTGTCCCTCTTCGCCTATGAAATGAAGCATATTTCTTTCAATTTGATTTCCATCATAAAAATGAAATATAAAAATTGAAGCAATTAAATAATCAGCTCACGTCAAAAACTATGAATTTTCACTCATATAAAATAATATTCTTTTGGGCTCTCTACTTGATTACCACTTTAAGTATTGAAATTCAACGACAAATGTGTAATACAATAAGTCTTGTTTTAGTTTATTATTAAAATAAAAAAAACAAAAAACAAAAAGAATTTGTTTCTTTTTATATTTCAATGGAACCCAAAGAGTACGCATATGGATTCATATTACATACCATTGCTTCTGTATGGCTCAATTGATTAAAACAATAATATTAAAAACCAGCCACGTTTGCATTCATACTGGCTAGTTAAAATCGTTTTCTTATTTAAAAGACACATTTTTCGTTAAATGAAAAATTATTTAGATGTGTTGTACTCTTATTTCTTAAAGTTTATTAAATAGGCGTTAAGTATAAATGCATTGCACTGTTCTCTAACTGAGTGTACTGTACTGTAATGCAAACAATAAAAATGTGAATTCTAATTGCCTGTTGGTTTTAATTTTTTCTCATTATTTATGTTTTGGTCTTTTAATTTTTGGGATTTATATTAGACTACTTAATTATTTTTAACCTCCCCCCAATCATAAGTAATTGCTTTAGACCTAATGTGCTGTCATACAATTTTCATTTAAAATTTTTACAATGCACTTTATAGTGTTTTTTATTAAATGTTTATTCATTGATTTCACCAAATCACAATTTTTTTAAATTAACTGTATGTCCTCTCTTTACCCAATTATCCAATATGATGGAGTTAAGAGTCTTCAAGTACTGTATTTTATAATTATGTAAATATTTTAGTCAAAAAAAAAAGTAATACAGAATATATTGTTTACTTTAGTGAAAAGTGTTAATAATTTCATATACAAGAATACCAAATTCAACAGATGACAAATATTATCATTTTGTCAATTTGCTGTGGCTCTCTTTTAATAAGCTTTCATTGCAATTAACTTAACCATAATGGGATTTATTCAGGTAAACTAAACGGGTTATCAATAGTGCACACACGTAAAATATTTAAAAAATCGTAACATAAATCCAATGAATTGTTCTTTATCTCCCAACAAGTCAACATCAGTGGAATCAGCTATCAGTGAAAACAACAGTTCTCTTCTTCTTACATAACTTTTAACAAATACTTAAAGCCAATTAATGTAATTATGTCTTCAATAATTAATAAACGATTTGGTTTTTTTTAAAAAGAATTATAACACATATTAAGAACATTACACGCAATTTTTGTAAGTAAAAAAAAAAAAATTATAAAAGATTAAAACTGACCAATATGAAACGAATCAACATATAAAAATACAACATAAATAAAAACATCGTATTCGATATAGAATTTACACAATTGGTACCTTGAGCGCCTCGTTACAGGTGCCTGGATTATGATAAAAATTTGTATTTTAATTTTTTTTAATTTTTGTTCAGATCTTTTTCGTTTTTTGTTCTCAGTTTTGTGACAATACGAGATTTGTGTCTTGGCCATGTTTTAATTATGCTCTCTTCCTCTCTCTCTCACTCTATAATAATCGATTTTAATAATGATTAATTAAAAAACTTTTTAAAATAACTTTGCATTTAATAGGTTTTTTTTTGTTTGATTTAAATTAGTTGATTTAAAGACCTAAAAAAATTACATTCAAATTTGATGTGTATCCAATTGTAAATCTAAACATACACCTGATAATAAAGTAACTAATTACACAATATTACTGTTCTTGTTGTTTCAAAGTTCCTTTTCTTTAAAAATAGAACACGAAAATTCTATTTCTAAACAGAGTGCAGTTGTATTCATGTCAAACGTATTGTCATTTCCTTTCCGGTGGAAAAACTAACAAATGAACATTAAAAAAAAATAACTTGCAATTTATAATTTCTACAATTGTTAAGTTTCCGAAACAGCATACAATTGATAAAATTGCCTTCTGTCAACTTTTAGTGTCTTTTTTTTAACTTTTCTTCTTACACAATTAGTAATCAATGAGTTCATTTATGTATTCAATTGTTCATTGAATTTTAATAATTCGAATATATTTTCACTGTTTTTCATTTTAATGTTATGTTATTGAATAAAAGCAATGCAAATATGTTTCGGAAACTACAATATACCATTTGTCAATAAATATAACCAATTTGAATTGAATTAACTAAAAAAATACTGTTCAACGTTTGATAAATTAAATGTTCATGTATACATTTAAAACTGCACCAATAGAAGTTTACTAAACACTTAAAATAATAAACTAAGAAATACAAGACGTTTCTTGCACCTTAATTTTGAATTATGAAATATTATTGCATTTACCTGGCACTAAATATGGTGTTGGATTTGGAGCCGGAAGCCAATAAGCGGCATTGATGGTAGGATAATTTCCATTTGTTGGGCTCTGTCGGCCACCCGGTATTAATGGCGGTGAATTCACTTGTTTCGTACGATTTTTCATAACGATATTCCTATATATTGTACCACAATATCGTTTTCGTTTAAATGATTCTTATTCCTTTTCAAAACTGATTAACAATACACCACTTTTAATAATCTGGTCTTTCGTTTTAATACAAATAATATTCATTTAATTCATTTCGTTGTCTAATATAAAACACTTAAAGTATAGTTTGAATTAAAGAAGCTTTTTGTATTTCAATTTCAAATCAATTTCAATTCCATAATTATGTTACTATTAATATGTGTTCAATGTTTATGGATCAAATAACTGAGAACCAATAAGCCACTGATCTTTCCGGGACCACTTTATGCCAAAACGTCATAAATTCATTTTATTCATAATTTTTTCTGCTTATCTTAAACATAAAAACATATTGTTTCATTATTTAACTCTCTGTTATTTGAATTTCATACCAAAAAAAAAAAAAAATAATATACCAGACGCAAAAACACTTTTAATTCTCTATTTATGTTTTATGGTAAATGTATTTTTGGTAAACGCCAGATATCTGATTATACAATTTAGAGAAGACACTCGAGACTGATTTTTATATTCATTTTTTCGTTGGTTCAATTCTCATATGGATTTCTTCTTTAAATGAGATGATAAAGTGAAGAAAAAAAAAAAATTGTAAAATTTGTAAGAGAACCAAAGTGATGGCAAAGTTCTAATAATTCATTATTTATTAATTTCAATATGAAAACTGTGCTTATGTACAAATGATTTGATATGTTCAATATATTTATTTTATTAGAACACGTTTTGCTATTGATATTCCATTGAGGTTGCAATTGTAATAATTCAACGTCATACATTCCACCAACTCATTCGTATTGTTAAGTATTAATACACTGGAGTGTAATTATGCGGTTTATTTGCAATGAAACTTAATCGTTCAGTTCATAATTAAATTGACTGAATGATATGTACAATAAGTTTTTCAATAAATTTAATTTTAAATAAACGATGATTTTTGTAACATAAATGGAATGCACTTTGGTTCTAAATAATTCATAGTGAATATTCAATGTATTTAATTCCTATTTAATCCACATTAATTCAAATATCTCAATAGATGAGTATATCCATTATGACTGTCAATTCATCAGTAACATTACATCGAATAGGAAATTTTTAAATACTTTCAGCAATTTGTCTCATACATTAAAATAACTACAAAAATTTCATTCGTCAATAGCACTCTACATAATTTTATGCTACTAAACTGACCATATTATTTGTATTCTTTTTCGTTTTTTTTTTTTTTAAATAAATAAATAAAATCACACAGAAAATTAGAAGACAAAAAAAAATCAACTACATACAACTCAATATTCTATGAATACACTCTGTTTTAAATTTAAAAGAAAAATAAAAAAAACTACCTCATTAATATTCACTTATAAAACGAACTAAACGTTCATTCGCATACTCAGTCTCATACTTCATTAAAAACCACAATATTTTTGTGTTCTTTTACAATTCCATTTATTCGAAAATTATTCGTTCTTTTCTTTAGTTACTAAAAAAAAACTATAAGTCCTCAATTAAGTCACCGAATTTCCTTTATACACTTTCCTTTTGTTAAAAAAATGTTAATCCAAATAACGGTCAACTATATTGTATTACAACCAACGTAAGATAACGTAAAACTACAGAGTCCAAGGAAAATGATAAAAGAAAATATGAAAATACTTATAGACACTCTCTAATATGGGCCAGAACGGTAGCCACATTCACTCAGACTAAAAAGAAAATTTAAAATGATTGATTCAATGAATTATCGATGACTTCGGACCCCCAACTTCAACTTCCAACTACTGTTCGATTCTACGTTCGCGTATGGAGAGCTTATTTACAAAATAAAATGTGTGCGCCTCTATTCACCGATCTACTAGTAACTGCCAATACAATACTGTAACTGATGGGAACCATAAATACCCCCCGACACTCGTACAGCAATTGTCAGAGGCTCTAATCACACGGAAAACAATATACACATAACATCATAATGGAGATGATCTTATGGAATATTTGTTCAAACGACAAAACTGTAACGTACAATTTTATTATATTTTTTGGTAGATTACAATACAATTGCACGTATAGAAGATCACCAGGTATGTTTCTGATAATATAACATTTAAAAAATGACACAAACTTCTATAGAGTGGTAAAACAGAGAAACCAAAAAAAAAAAACACTTGGAAATTTACCTTAAAGACAATTTAAAACCACAAATCGTAATAATAAAACAAAATACATTGTTTGTGTTTTTTCACGTAAAATAAAAAAAAAAAATAAAAGAAATTCTGATGAGATGAGGTGGTTGTGAATAATTCATATACAGAAAACCAACAATATACAATACAAAAGGTAAGTCACACTCAGTTAATAATATGTAAAGAGTCAGCATAATTCACGATTGTTTTAAAGCCCATTTGTATGCATTTACTCATGTGGACTATGTATTAAACATTGAATACACATAAATCAGCTAAAAAGAAGTATCTTGGGCCACCAAAGACATTATGGATATATGTATGCAATCCTATACTCTTTTAAATCCAAATATACAAAAACAAAAAGTGTCAATCGTCTCATATTTGTAGATATTCATCACTTATTTCAGTTATTCCCCATTTAGCTAATAGGTATGTCTGACAAATACTTTAATGATATTATATTTAAGTGCAAACTATTAGTATCGGTCTATACTTATGTATTAATTCTATGTAAATTAAACATAACGTGATCTCACTGGTACAAATGATTTATTTCGCCTTTGCTCATACCTGTCATTTAGTTTAACGTAATATTTAAAATAGTTGCTAGTGGAAGACAATTAAATAAAAATACCATTTGACGACGTCACACGTAACTATGTATGTTACAACATATTGCATTCAACAATTGAATCACGAGAAACTCGATGTGTTTTCTTAGTGGTAACCGAATTAGATCTTAAAGTCTGTGTTTCTTCAATTTATATTTTGTTTTCCTAGTCTCACCGACTATAGAGATTCACTTTCCATTCAGATATGGTTAAGTAAATATTAAATATAATTGTTTATCTTTTCAATCCGATAACGTTGAATATTTTTACCTTTTGCTTTATAAAAATTATACGTTTAATATTTCATTTGTTTGTGGTTTCTTCATTTTATCATACAAGTGAAATATAAGATACAACATTCCCTTCAACAGAGATTACTTGAGTTTCTGAACTTCTTCTCATTAGTGTCAATTTGTTTGTAAGAAAATTTTTCAAAAAGAATATTATTCCATTTTGACAATATATGGAGCCTATTATTGACATTATCTTATATAATGTCATGTTTATCATACCACAATAAACCGGGTTTTTGGATAAATGTTTCAATTATTTGCACAATCTTTTAAATCCTAGTCTATTATACGATTACTAATGTAGATTTTAACTCACCAGACTTATTTTCACTATCGGCTGGTTTCATTTGTATTGGATGATGCATCTAAAAGGATAAAATCAAGGATTAATTGATAATAATTTGTATTACAAACGAAGTAACTACTCACCCCTTTGAGAGTACGAAGATTGTGTAGCGCACCTTGTGCCTCAACCGCATCCCTACGCTTATAGAATGTTACAAAACAACATCCTAAAATATGAATTCGTTTAGATACAATGAATAATAATTAACAGAGTTTACTTACCTTTACTAATGCCCGTGTATTTGTCTCTCAATATGTTAATCGCAAATACACGACCGTATGCTTCAAACAACTCCAACAGTTGTTTCTCATCCATAGTCTTTGGTATTTGGCCAACGAACATTTTTATACAATCCGAGTCAGGTTGTTCAGTTTTGTTTACATTTGATGTTGTTAATGTTTCATTATCAACGCACTTAGTTTCATCCAGTTCCTCTTTCACTGAATTGGTATCACCATCAACCGTTTTAATATCCGATTCAATCACTTCACCATTCACCTGGTCTTGATCGTTTATTGTTTTCTTATTTGCATTCTCATCCATGTTCAAATGAATCTATATGTGAAGAAAGGCACTGATTTAAGCAAATTTTTTGATTATCGTCTCCTCAATTAACTGTTGCTTATATTAATTGCACTTGAGAATGTTCTAAAGCTACAAGCATTTAGTTGTAGTTTCCATAGAATGAAATTCAATTAACATTTATGTTTCCTATGGTATAAAAATGGAGCCGAATTGTGTGATAAAGCACTTTAATAAACGATAATCTACTTCAGGTAGATAAGATTAACCTGTAACGTTGGAACTACAAAATTTAAACGAACGTACTGTACTGGCCACAGAAGAACACACTCTAAGATATTATTAATTGAATTTAATTTTAAATGTAAATGTATTTATGTAGAATGAAAGGAAATCTAGAATTTCCTGATGCCTTAGATAGCAACTAAAGAATAACTGACGTGTTCTTATTGTTTATCGGACGCCTAATATTAATTGGGGGTGTGTTGAACCACAAAATAATATTGAACCTGATTAGAGTGACCAAAAAAAGTAGAATGTATTCCTCCATGAATTATTTAATTTTATAGATTTTTATGTTCAGTTTTTTATCCATTCACTAATTATGTATACACTCTCCGTTAACCAAAAATAAAAAGTTTATTGGTTGTTCGTTCCAGTGAACATTCGATACGTTACAATTTTTAATCAAATGATGCACGCATCCCCTTCAATATGAGTGTGTGTAGTTACGTAGTTAGTGGTTGATATTTTTCCGTTGTTGTTCCATATTAAAAGTGAAAATAAAAAAGGGGGTTTCAGCTATCGGACGTATTGAACCGTATAACACATTTCAATGAATTTTTCACTTAATTTTCTTGTGTCGCTTAATGGTGACAATTAGTAGACCATTAAAAATGGCTTCGATACCAAAACAAATTAGTGCTTTATCACCAAATCACTACCGTACTCATAGGATTCACCAAAATTTTACTTGAATTTCATAATAATTTTTGAAAAATCGTTTGAATTAATTAAGAACTTATGTTAATCTACTTAGTATAAACCGGTGCACCTCTTGTGATTTTTAGGGAATACTAAAAAAATATAAAATAAGTTATTTGACTCTAGGCAAATTCAGTTTACAGCTTGATAAAAGATAAGCGACAATCTGTTGTTATCTTTCGGTCTAGTTTACTCACTATTTAATTTTGGTGTAAATGGTGATGGGTCCGCAACATTTATTTAATTTTATTCGATGGTATATTATATACCAGCAGTCAGTTGAAGAACAGTGTGAGAGTATTGTTGATAAGATAACGAGAATGGAACTTATCAATAAATTTAGATATAAATTTAAACTATTCACTTGTCATCGTATTGGAATAAAATACTCAACCAGCGAGATGACATTGTAATTTAACTATTTTATTAACCATTTGTTTTTAATTTTACTCAAAATTGATTTCATTTGTTTATTTTTTGATACTTTACCAACTTTGTTAGGTTTTCAATGGCGGGTAATGGATTCATACCAAATAGATGGAAATGGTAATGGAATTCACACCAAATGTTCAAATAATAATGCCACTAGTGGTAAGAATTTACCCATCAGTTACCGGCAGATGGCGAAAATATAGCGGTCATAATACAAAAGTACGAAAGACTCCCTTATCTGACTGATTTATGATAAGGGTAATGGTGAAATTCACACTAATTTTTACCACTTTTGATATCGGTTATGGTGAGAATCAGTTAATTCAAAATCAAATTAATTTAATTCTATACGTCGCCGTGATTAGCTGTCAAATAGATAAATGGATCGTCAAATGTCAATTTTTTTATACGAAGAGGGAAGAAGAAGAAGAAATTAATTAAAATTTTTCAAAAACACAACACCAGGTGGGTTAGATTCTTTTTTGTTAAAATTTTATTTCGTTTAAAATCAATCACAGTAGGTATCACTGATAGAAATTGATTGCCAACACATTCAGTATTTTATCAGTAATTCTTAGAAATCTTGTGGCATATTGAGATCTATGATCAGGTGGCAAGTGAATTCAGACCATTGGTCTCGGAAAGATTCTCTCGGTCCTAATTTTATGCGTACATATTCATATTCATTGAGTGCAAGTAAACACATAGTCATTGGAAACTAATTCTAGATGTTACATTCTATTGATTGATCAAGACTGATTGGAATTTATTGTGATCTTCTTGATTCGATGATAGCAGAAGCACTTCCTCCACCACTCAGTGTTCACTTTGATCAAGCTAAAATAAAAAAAATAGTTTTCATGTACCATTACCTCATTTCTAAGGCACCGATCCGTCTTACGGGAAACTCTTATTTATAAATCTATTACTCATCTTGTACTACACCGTGAAGATAGATATTATGCCAGAAGAATTTTATGCAAATTTCCGAAAAACACAAAGTTTTAATTAATTTATATTGATTCATTTTTTTTTCTATTTATTTTAGGGGGAGGTGCAAACACGGATTACCTCTTATTATTTTTAAATCAACTTTGTTTGACTACCTGTATAACTATTTGTCTTTTATACAATACGCGTTTTATATATTCATTTCAATTCATATCATATTTTACTGTTTGACTAAACGAATCGAAAGAAAAAAAAAAACTTAAGAACATTGACGAAGAAACTTATAGCGAACTATAACTGGCTGGAAATTAAAACATTTTTTTTTTGTAAATTACTTACAAATAACGGATTTCGTATAGTGTTATTTTACGACATTGAAGAGACATGTCTTCAATTGGGCGAGCACTAAAAAGCGTAGAGGCACCAAGGCCTCTAAAGTCTGGACGGCAAACTCTGCATACTAGCGGTGTTTACGAAGCAAAGTCAAGTATGTTATATTGATATAATTAATGGACAGCCAAAATTACTAATATTTAATCAATTTGATATTTCAGTTGATGAGTTAATTTCATTGATCGAGAATATAGCAGTCAGTGTTGAAGCTGGACAATGTAATCATGAAAGTACGAATGTGTTATTGTCTAATTTACGTATTTATGGTCCCAAGTTGGAACAAATCTCAAAAGATACCCTCGATAGGGCATTTGTTGCGTTCCGTAATGCGTCACAGGATGAAAGGTTGAATATTATGACACGGCTTAATCTACTCGAATTGATCGAATTGAGAGCAAAGTCGTGGCAGGTGTCCGATGGTATAAATACATATTACAAACATAAGGCTGCTACCAATGTTGATGTAAGTTACTTATTTATTTAAAAGTTTTCAAAGCGGATTAGGAGTATATTGAGTTTTGATTTTAGATTGATTTAGCATCATCAACTGCGGCAGATGTGTCCGCCGCTATGTGCACCTCCCCCACTACACCAGACGGTTTATTGTTAGCTGGTTCAACATCACCTACTACACCTATTTTAGGACCAGGTGACTTAATCCGTACATCTGGTAAATTTCCAAAACCAACTAAAATACCTGGAAAAAATTACTCGAAAGATGAAATTGTAATTCGTAATGGTGACTCAGGAAAAGGTAAGCGATTTCCTTTCTAATTATAACAATTATTTCCTTAACAGGACACTGTTTTATTTTGTATTTGTATTATGATTATGATATTATCTGATTTTTGAAACACAACAAATTATTTTATAAAAGTAATGGGCATTAAGGGTAGACGAGTTCACATGATCGAGCAATTAAGTGAAACTATAATTTCATTTCAACGAGGTAAATTCATTCAAAGTTATACGATGAACTGAAAAATTACTAAAATATTAATGTTACTTTATGTAAAAAATCAAATGAAAAAAAAATCACTTTTATCACTGCACATAATCAAGATAAACTTATATAACCATGATTAAATGCCTGAAATCTCATATTAATGATATGTCGAAAACTTTAACGCTATTTATTCTGAGCTTTTGTAGCGTAAATCAAAAGTTCGTTACATGCAACAAAAATTTTAAAAATGCATTTCTCTAAACGTAAGCCGTATAATAACTAAACGTTAATAATGATTGTCTAATCCATTTGAATGTGTAATCAAAAGCCATAAACTTTATTCCATTTTGTAATTAATTGTATGTGTTTTTATTACCATGTCATTGTATTAATTACTTTAAACGATATTAAATTGATTTGAATTATAAAATCTCTATTTGGGTTCAGTGAATCCTGGTGCCAAAGAACGATTGGTTCAAATAACCGGTCCAAGTGAAGAGAAAATAATGTGAGTATGCAATTACAGTTTAATAAAAATACAAATAACCCGAAGAGAATTGTCTGTCACATTTAATTTCATTAAAGTTATGCGAAGCAATTAATCGAAGATACAATTCGTCGTAACGCATCACCAGTTAGATTAGAAGGCCATCAAGGTGGTTCCAATAGTTCATTAGCATCATCTGCATCTGACGAGGCTGTTATAAAAACAAATCGTATGAGTTTACCAACCATGTACTCATTCCCAAATACTGGCAATAATGTTTCGTATATAGGAACAAATCAAGGTTATTTTCCATCGGTTATTGGTATGACCGGTGGCAATATTCAACAACAACCTACGAAAAGGAATCCAATGTTATTGCATAGTTATTCAACAAGCGACGCATCACTTGGTGAATATAAGTACACCGTTAATATTGGCCAGCATAGTATTAAAATCACTGGAGATAGTTGTGATTTAGTTAGGGTACGTTGAACTCTTAAAACTTTGTATTCTTATCAGTTAAAAGTATCAATTTAATTTTGTCTTTTCGATTGTAATTTTAGATAGCAAAACTAGTGCTGGATGATTACTTTAGCAGTTCGGAATTTTTGGGTTCGGTAGATGCTGGTGTTGCTCTGGAAGCAACAAACTCTGTTGGGTCAGCATGTACAACACCCACGAACACATTGCAACCGTCTACATTTGTTGACAGTGGTATTGGACTTAATTTAATGGCATCACCATCAGGCATCGGTTTGAATAATAATGCAATTGATGATGACGAAGTATTTTTGCAGTCGGATAAAAAAGTTAAAGAGCAACAGCAACCAGGTCCAAATGGTTTAACAAGATCACGTCGTAGTCATTTTTCTCACAAAGATATGACCGCAGAATCATCAGAGTTGACTGCTAAAAGCGCTGCTAATGAAAAGGGTATGCATGGAATGCTTATTTTAAATTCCCTTTCAGCCTTTTATTGAAGTATGATTTTTTTTGGGTTGATTTTCCCTTGAATATTTTTTTTTTCTTTTAGTGCGCATCGTACATGAATATGAAAGGCTTATTTATTACGCCAAATCACCACATTCATGGGCATTTCCGAGAAATTGGATTGAATTATGTGAAAAGTATCCAGCTATAGCTAGAAACAAGGTGAGGGAAAATCAAGTGGAACCTATGAATATTAAATATTTAAATGATGTAAATGCTAACAATGATTTACGAGTCAATGCTTCATCATCTGATAGTAGTCTATAGAATTATTAATTTATTCATGTACACATTACAGCAGTTTCATAACTCAATTAAACTCATTACATTACTTTCATTTTTTCTTCCCCAACTAATGTTTTTTTCCTGTTTTACCCGTAATTGATTTGGATAACTTCCACTTTAATTACCAAACACTGAAAATTTAAATCTTATTTCATTTTTTAATATTTGTAACTCATTTAATTGTAAATGTAAATGCCTATGGAAAAAAAGCCTTTCTTAATATGCTGTTTTAATCACGAATCATTTGAAGTAAATGTTGTGTAAATAATGCTTCCTAATTCATTAATAATTTAGCTAATTATGTAGAGTTGAGCAAAACAAAACAAAAAAATTAACGTGTAATGAAAAGAATTGAATGGGATCTCATAATTGAAAATATGCTGCCGATGTTGATTTTTTACAGGAATTGAATGATGAAACGAACCGTTTTGATGCTGATAAGCATATGGAAATTATAAAATCATCTGGTTTGCGTAAATTTACACTAATCGATGATTCTTTAGACTCTAATGATCCAGAGTAAAACAATAAAACTATATAGAATTTTAGTAAAAACCTAAATTAATTCATAATATAAATATACATAAAATTTGAATTAACCATCCAATACTGAATTTATTATGTAATTTATCTTTACAATTAATGAGGGGTGCAACAGAAAATTATTTACATAATCTTTTTAAAATATTCAAAATAGTTTTTTCATTAAAAAAAAAAAGGAGAAACTATAAATATTAGTATCACTACAACGAACGAATCTGTAATTTTCATTAATTTTGAAAAAGAAAAAAATAATTTATAATTTTATGTTTTTCATGTTTGAATATGAATTATCAATATTTGCTGAAAAGAAAAATAAGAAAATAGATCTCAATGTAATTTGTTTTTTCTTGGTTTTTCACGGTGGATAAAACCAATCGAATATGATGTCATTTAAAATTGAATTTCAATCGTATAATTTTCGAAATTTAAAATATTAATTAATAGCAATAACGAGCAATAACGTTAGAGCAATAACGAATACTAGTCCGATCTAAACGTAAAGAAAAATGTCTCGTATTATTTAAAGAAAAGAAAAAAAAAATCTATTTCGTCTTATTAATATAATTGATAAACTAAATTAATTTATATAAAAAAAAAGCAATCGTTTATACTTTAAACACATTATTTATGCTAAGAATCCTTGTTACATTGCTATGAATAAGAACTTTAAGAAGTGGTGAACCAATAATAACTTTCTTATTTTATATTTTTTAACATAAAATGAAATAAATCGATATTAAATATAATAAGCATGGGTTCTACACAATATTCAGTATTTTTATTATGGAATTTTCTTTCAGATAAACGTATTATGGTCTTTGGTATTTTGGAAACTATTCAAGGAAACAATGAAAGGAAATTCAATAGCCATCGTCTAATTTAAGACGGTTCACACCATGTGAATCTATTGAAATCATTAAACATGATATGTCAATGGTATACCATTGATCTTAAATAGTTGTATGTGGGTACATTCTAAGGCAGTGATAATAAAACATTCAACAAGTTGAAATGAGAAGAGCGAAATTGATTCAACCACTATACGATTACACACTTTACTGTATGGTGAAGTCCAATTACATCAAATTTGTTATGAAAACTTGTTACACACATACAAACAAGTTGAAATCAAGTTACATTTAATCGATTATGTTCAATCCATATTTTCTAAAAGTTCAACAAAATTGATTTCCCTGACATCATATTGATGCTTTCATCACATACTCAATATTTCTTTTTCAATAATTGATAAGAATCAAATCTCATATTTTCGGAACCGAAGTGGTTTCATCTGACAACACACTTTCATCTTTTTTATACAAGGATTCAATGGACTTAGTAATTCTTCATATTTTTATAAAACGGCTAAGATTTACATTTGCCACTGTAACTCTTTGATTTGTTACAATCTTTAAATAAAATAAATAAATCGATAAGGAATATTATCAAGAGGGGTTCTGAAAATTGTTGAATTTTCTTTCAGGTCAACTTCTAACATGACCCCCGTCCTATTTGGAGCAATTCAAGGAAATGTTTTGCATTTAGCTGAAGGAAATTCAATATCTGTTTGTTATTGTTATCTAAATTAGCATGGCACGTAATAGTAGGTGCTCACTGAGATTTTGGTTATTATCAAAGGAGAATGCCATTCAGTTATTTATGGCAATAGACCCCATTAAATAAAAAACCAAAATTTCAACAAGCAAACGCTGTTCTTAAATTCCTAATGAATTTCAAATGAATAATGTATTCACACTTCAATTTCTCAAGAAAACATCACACAAAGTCTTCCATTATTTGTAATTCAACATTAATTTTGTCACTTTCAATTTCCACTTTCAAACAAATTGTAAATCAAATTATTTTCCAATCGACAACATACATTGAAAAGCTCACCTGAATACTTTGATACATCATACTTAAATGAATTTCATTTTTGATATTTCCATATATCGGATTTTTTATCAATTCGAAATCCTTCAATATTCGTTTTCTAATCTGCTTAAACATACATAAATGGAATCAATCAGAACATTTTGAACATGACTAAAACCGCAACAAAATACTTTCATATATGCATACCTATTGAAAATTCCATTCTGTTATCCACAGTAGGTATGTTAATAATGTTGAAGCAATTATGTATTTTACATTCCCAGCAGGAAATGCTAAATTCATTTTATGAATTTAAACTTCATAATTAGTTGATGTTTATTATAAAAATAAATTGGGAATGAAAAAAGGCGTTTAACAATTATGGATATAAACCTATTTCCATCCAAATCCAGTCTAAGTAAATTGTTTTTGTTAAATTCTATTTATAACATTACCATCGACTAATTAAGCAGTCAGTTACCAACCAACACAATCAAAAAAATCAACAAACAAAGTAAATTAAGCTGTCCTAGACCCATCATTTTTTACCATTGACTCTTTATTTTAATCTATTTTATGTATTAAATTCCAATCAATGATAACACACCATATTATTCTGTTAGGTCAAGTTTATTCCATCATTCAGTGGACATACAAATCGTGATAAATAAAGAAGCGCGTGAAAAACATCGAATAAATTGAAATAAATCTGTCGGTTAACTATTATGAATGTCCTTGTTCCATTGAGTAAAACTTTCACTTTTCATCACCAAATAATTTTATTCACTTGATGAAAATTGCCATTCTCTCACAATTTTCTCTCAATTTCTCTCTCTTTAATTATGTTCATGTTAGTGAAAATTCTCGTATTATGTACAATGTAGCCAGAGTGTAAAATTGGCCGAACCGGGGGCTTTTATGTAGTTATCACAGTCAGTGTTCGTTGAAACGTTGTAGAACCCTGTTCGATTCTATTGAAATAAACGGTTTTCTCTGATATTTCGCGATTAAAATAACATCCGTTTCAAGTGGGTTTAAGTGATATAAGACGAAATACCTTAAATGGTGGAAAACAAAAAGAAACATAATGTTTTGATTGTTCGATATTTATAATTAACATGACTTCATGTGCATACGGGTGATCAATTCAAGCGTAATGTTATTGTTTAACGATTATAATTATATGATTATATCAGTGATGTAAGACAGTGTTTTCTTGTTTTAAAATTATTTTAAATACAATCTTATTGGAATCTAAACAATAATATCCTGGAAAATTCTATTGTGCAAAAAATTAAACTTTTGATGTATTCAATTTACCATCTTTATTTTAATTGTTTTCAATTCATTTTATATAAAACGAAAATTCTTTTTTTTTTTCGATTATAAATTGAACGTAATACAGTAACGACGTTACTATCAGTAATTCACACATCATCGTCTTCAAAAATACAATCGTTATCTTTTATAGAATTTATCAATACTTGTAATTATTTTATGTTGTTCATAGTAAACTTTTTGGTTCTGATAAAATACCGTCAGTATTAAATAGAAACTTATCTTTACTGTTTCTTGGTAAAGGTTCCATAATTGATGGCGTGTCCTTGTAAAAAAATAGAGAAAAAAAAATATAAAAATAATAAAGTAACACAATCTTTATATGAATTATTTAAATGGTGATAAGATTTACAATGATAATCAGACTTTAATCGTCTAGAGTATGAGCATCGTTAGTACATAGTTTCGGGTTTTTTTTTGTAATACCACGGGAATTATTTAAAGACGAAAACTTAAAAATTTTATTTCACTAACAACATGAGCAACCGCTTTTGTTAGTTACATTGGTGTATTTTGTCGTCCCCCCTTGCCAATATTCATCCGTAATTTTAACATTTCAATGTGAAAGACAGGTTGTTTAGATAGTATTACCTATCATATTTCATGTATTATCTTCAATCAACCAACGAATAAACATTGAAAGGTGTGTAATTTTTTGGATACACAATACATTGGATAGAACAATTTTTTTTTTTTTTTATTTCGCACTATAGTAACTGTCTCCTTAATACACGTCATTTACCTGAGGGGTGACAAATGTTATGGTTAACTTGTTGGTCGATTGATTTTACATTAATGCATTTGGTTGTTATCATAACAATTTATACTTATGATACTTATGTTATAGTTATGGTGTGAAACATTCTTGTGCGGTGTTACAGTTTTGTTTCTTTATTGTTTCGTTGATAAAAAATTAAGATAAATTTATTACACACCATATAATTAACGTGTGTCAATATATAACCGTGAATAATTAAGAAGACACGATACACACTTATTCTCATCGTTTACTGAGACTATACCAAGGTGGATAAATATCATCCCCACCAATGGGATTTATTAAAGTAAAGAGCAGATAATTCAATGATACTTTAATGAATATTATTCCAAATATTTGACCGTAAATCTATTGAGTATCCATAATAAAATATAAAATACATAGAATCTTCATTCAAAAGTGTGTTTACTCATGAATGTAAGTTTCATTTATTTGTGAATAGACGGTGTACAGACGATACTTGGATTACATATTCAAAAATTTAAATGTGCACAAGTGGTACAATAATATGATTTAATCTGTAAAGAAAATCAGTTTTTCTTTATAAAAATTTTCATTTAAGAGAAATTCATGTAATTGATTTCAGTCAGTGAATAGAAAAAAATTTACATTAAATCGCCACAGAGAGAGTGAAAAAAAATATAATTGTGGTAACGACTGATGATGATTTACTTTTTATTTGGCTCAACAAGAGTATGAATAAAAAAGAAATACTAGTACAGTTTATTTTCAAACATAAATAAATTTTTTTTATTTGTATCATACACTGTTTGAAGAATCAATATGGAATAATATTTATTATATAGAAAATAAAATCATATTGATTGATTTTCTTTAGCGTAATGGTTTATTTTGGTGGAGGTGGTATCGATGTTGTTAAGTGAAATAAACAATTCATTTGTTGATTAATCGATGTTTCAATTGTGGAAATTGTGAAAAGTGATGATACCCACTTGAATTCATATTCAATTAGTAGCAAAAATATTTTTAATACGGAATGACAAAAATAAATCGGAAGTGAATTTATTAAATATGATTCGGTATATGAGTTATGTACTATTGTTTAATTAAATTATTTCAGCACAATATAAAATTAATAAGGCGCTGCTATCAAGGAATCAAAGATACTTATTGTTCGTTTGACTTTATTCTTCGTCTTGAACGTTAATTAATAAGAACATTAATTTAAAAGGAAATTCATTAAGTCATATTATGCACACCGTTTGATTTGAATTGAAATTTCACATTGGATTCAACAAAACACATACAGAAAAAGTTTTATTATTACTTCATTATTTCATTTCTTATATCAAAATGTAATTTTTTTTTTCTGTTCAGAATTGTACAATAATTCGAAGAAATCAAAATATGCGACTTTTAATCAAAAAACCATTGCACGTTTTTAGTCATTTTCTATGCTCCATTTTGACTGATTAGATAAGAAGCACCAAATTGTTATTTTTTTAATTATTTGTCGTTTTTATTTTGTTGCTGATATCTGTGTTACTGGTTACCTTTGCAAATATCTGTTTTTTTTTACATTCTTAGAATCCGTTCAAGCAAATATTTGCACAAAAAATTAATAAAATCAATCCATTTCTCTTTTAGTATTCAATTATGTGCTGTAATCATAAAGTGAACTATTGTTATAAAATAAAATGATTTAATTGTAAACAAAATAATCATTTTTTTTGGGGGGTGTAATCCAACAGAAATAAAAATAAAGAATTTATAAATCACAATTTTTTATATGGAAAATAATAAAATAACGAAAAGTGTAGTAATTGTTTTAGTATTACAATAAATTAGTAGATATTAATGAGTTATGAAATTGTGTGTTTGTGTAAACAATTAAGTACCGTTATCAATTGTAATCATACTGGATTATATCCACTATAATGTGGGTGGAATTAAAAGTACTGGTATTACTGTATTTAATCCAAATCTCATATATGGATAATATTAGTCTCGAACAGCCACCAGGTATTTACAGTGAGTATACTGAGTAATTTCCAATATTATTTTCTAATTTCAATATTGATTCATTCATATATACAAAGAGAGATTGTTATTTTATTCATAAAATTGTATTCATTCTGATAAAATAAAAACATTTCCATAGATTTGACTGTTGAAGCATTCAGTCAAGAAATCCATGATTACCCGAGCATTCAGTTGAATATAAGTTGGACATCGGTTGGAATTAAAGGTTCTAAATTTAAATTTTAGCTCTCTCATAAATTTTGGTATTAACTGTTAATCATTTATTCTTCTTAGATGGTTTGTACAACATTAAAGTACGTAATGTATGTCCTGAAAAACATTGCTATTATCTGAGGCTTGGATTAAATTTAGTTAGTAAACATTTAGTTTAACTTATAAATATCAAGCTAATTAAATTTATATTTATAGTCAACGACACAGTGGCTTGTGCCAGAAGATAGAGGACATTTAATAGAATTTCCTGAATGTGTTATTGACCATTTATGCACGTATCTAGTTGAAGTCAGTTCGGCACATAGTGAATATTCAAATGTTACCGAATATACGGTACCAGGTAAGCTCTATACAAATTATATTTTATAAATAATTGAAATTTAATTACATTTTTACTTTCATAGAATGCGTTGGTGATATCTGTTCTTGTCAGCATAGGTCTATGCTACCGAATATAACTTTATCACTTAATCTAACAGTTGAGACTGTACAAATTAATTGGGAGATTATAAGTGATGACAAAAGTTTATTTAATTCATTAAGTCGCATAGATACCAATAAAACAATTGGCCTATTGTCAGATGAAGATGATGATAGTTCCGATGATACTGATTATGATGGACAAATGATACCAATGAACAATCTGCCAGCAGATGTTACCGTCGATGGAATTGTTTTTCGGTAGATATTTAATTGTTCTTCATAAAATTCCAATTTGGGATGCAATTTAATTTTACAATATCAATAACATTTGGTACATAACAAACAGAATCAGAATTCCATCTGATGAATTCATTGAAAAATAAAATGATTTTCCATTGTATTTTTCATTTAATTCGAAATGAATCAGACTGTACATTGAACTGTATGGTAGAAAACTATAAATGTCCACCATGTTTATTTATTCACACAAAAAAGGCAATCACAAATGAATTTATACATTTGCCCAAAAATTGTATATTTATTCAATCGGGTAGAATATTATTCCGTATGAAATAAACAGTTTCATGTTTATAAAAAGTTCGTTTATAATGCAATGTGTTACATGTTACGTGAAAACATAATTTTAATTATTTTAAATGAATTCTATACAAAATGCAATTTATGCAAAATGACGTGTTGTTTGATTAAATTTTATTATTTTAACAATTTCGTTAATATTTTAATCACAAAAATAGAAAAATGGTCCAGACATATCCATCAAAACGTTGGGAATATGATGGCCAAGAATTACATTTACCATTGGAAGTACGCGAGGGACATATTGTATTGAATGGTACTACAGTATTTAACATAACAAGAGGTAAGAATTATACAATACAATGCCGTACAACTGACTCAAGAGGATGTGGTGGCCCTGAGACAAATATTACATTCCGCTGTAGGTTGATTGCATATTGATTTATTCTATACAAATACATGACATTTATCGGTGAAATTACTTATTACAGTACCATTGATTCAAAACAATGAAGCTGATCTGAAAACTGATACCAGATTAATTGCTCTTTATGTGAGTTTAAGTTCTAGTTAGTTGTGGTATAAACGTTAAATACTGATTCTCTATTTTTCATGATTCGTTAAAGGGATTCTGCATATTTGCTTTTGTGGTATTTTCAATTATGATAGCAAAATGGTTTTTCCGGAGAATGTGTCCTCCAAAGAAGCACGCTGAATGGATATCAACATACCATAGTACTACAAATGGCGGGTATGTATTCTTCTAATCTTCTGACAGTTAACAGACATTGATTGAAATTACATACTAATGCATAACATATTTTCAATTATTCATGTGAAAATTTTCCAATTTTTCAGACGTAATATTTCAAGGATTCCAATGCAACAGAATCAAATTTATATTGATAAAGATATTCTGGTAATGACGATTGCCAAATAATACAAAAGAACATCAGTTACTTTGTTATTTATATTTCTGTACACGTAATTTTAGGAAGCAAGAGAATGTGGTAATGCTGATAATTTGGAAATACCACATTACTGTTTGACTATAGGTCATGAGATTGGTAAAGGAGCATTCGGTCGGGTATTTGTAGCTCGTGCTGATAATCTAGATGGTCGTGGTGGTTCACAGGTAGTGGCTGTTAAACAATTGAAAAGTGAGTTGAAAATTTAAAGTTAAATCAAATAACACATAACTCTTGATGTGTTCACACGTTCCTCAATTTCTGTTGATTTTATCGCATAAAAGAAAAACCAACATCCGAAGAAAAGGAAGAATTTGAAAGTGAAATATCAACGATGAAACGAGTTGGATGCCATCCAAATGTAATTCAATTACTTGGGTGCTGTACAATTAAGGAGCCTCTATTGATGGTAATGGAATATGCTGGGTGTGGTGATTTGGTATGTTCTAAATGAATACTTTGTATTCATACACTTCATCGTATAGTAATTAATTATATAACTATATTCAATAATCTTAATGCTATACAGTTAAACTATTTACGACGGATTAGAAGTGCACATGAATCTCGTGTAAGCTTTTTAACCAATAGTACCAGGCCACTATTATGGAATCAATTATCACAAAATCATACACCGAATGGACAAATGCATCAACTGAGTAAATATTTGGAAATTTTACATTCATCTAGTTCGGGTACTGCATCAACATCAGATTCATCATACGTAACACAGACAGATGCAAGAGCCTTACGACCATCCTTGGCTGAAAGTAAAGATAATTATTTTCATTTAATTCATATTTCTAAATTTCATTAGACATGGAAAAGTTTCCATTCCGTTTAATACAATTTTCATCTATTCATACCTCATTTAAATCAATTTAATTTACTTTATATGATTTATGCATAGCAACATATACAATGCTGAGCCATACGCCCGATATTAGTAATATAAACAGTGTCAACTCATTGGAATATGTTTTGGATCATAATGAATTACAAAATTTTGCTGTACAAATAGCGCGGGGTATGAAACATTTAGAAGAGTGTAAAATAACTCATCGGTGAGTAATTGAATTAAACAGAATAACAAAAATTAATGAGATTTTCAATATTTTACGCTTATAAAAATCTTCCAATTAAATTTCCATTCACACTGAACTCGTATAGAGATTTGGCAGCGCGAAATGTGTTAATTGATGACACAAAAACTCTTAAAATATCTGATTTTGGATTATCGCGCAATGGAATTTATGTGAATACGAAAAAGAAAAAGGTAAAATAAAAGAAATTAAATTTGTTGTTATCGTTCCGTATCATAGCAAATATGAAAATAATAAACTTGTGTATTTCAATGAATTAGCTGCCAATACGTTGGTTGGCACTTGAATGTCTGAAGGATAACATTTATTCAAGTGAAAGCGATGTATGGGCTTTTGGTATTCTATTATGGGAAATTGGTACATTGGGTATGTCACTTAAAGTTACATAAAATGCCAATAATAGGAAAATACTTATGAATGCTATTTATAAAACAGGTGCTTTTCCGTATCCAGCTGTATCAAACCATGAACTAATACCGTTCTTAAATGCAAATAAACGTCTTGAGAAACCAGAAAATTGTTCAGATCAGTTATATGATATTATGTTAAGGTGTTGGCAAGAGAATCCAAAGGATCGTCCCACATTCGCTGAATTAGTTCAAATATTGGAACCATCACATCAACGAATTTATATAGATTTTAATGAATTGAGTGCCGATTATGTATTCCCACCAACAAAAGAGCAATTAGATAATAATAATATCAAAAAATGATATTATTATTCAATGCTCTTTTGAATAAAAACTCTATAATAGAGATGAAATATTAAACTTATAGGTGAATCAAATGAATTTAATTGCAATTGACTAGCTAGTCTCTGTGTTTGAAATACAGTTTGTTTTGAACAATTTTAATATTTGTATAAGTCTTAATGTATAACTGATATTTATTGTAATTGATATTCTTATACAAAACTTAAAAAAAAAAATACTTTCATCATAACTTTAAAAGCTTCGATAAGAATTACATTTAAACTTTAACTTAAAAAAAGAAAAAAGAAAACTATATTCTGTGATATTTTTAGATAGTTGAAATGAATTTAATTCAATGTAATATTTCAATCTGAATATTAAATTCCAATTGAATAATTCCTTTATATATTACAACAATACTAAAACAAAATACAATTATATTATAATTGGTATTGATTATGTCGTTTTCTTTCTGTTATCATCAAATAACAATAATTTTAAAATATGCAAATTGCAATTTTACTTCAACTCATAATCATACAGTAATTGTAATGCAAAACGATGCAGAAAATCATATAAATCAATTGATTAATTGACAATTCTAATCAGCAATTGAATTCAATCGCTGCTTTAATTCCAGTAATCGTAAATTAGTGATGTAAGCTTTAATAGTTTTTCTTATAAGAAAATGAATTTATTTATGTGATTCTTATCCAGGAAATTCTTAACATGTCGGGAAGTAAGTGATCACATAGTAATTAGTATATTAAATGATAAACTCTAGTATTCTTCATTGCAGCTCTTGGTAAATCTCCAACGGTAACTATTTGTCCAAATTGTGATATGAAAATTGAAACGGGAGTCGAGATTCGATGCGTTTTTATAACTCACGTGATTGCTGTTGCATTATGTTTCATTTTGTTAGTAAACGTCACATTAATCAATTGTACAGTTATCGTGTAATCAATATGGTTTTTATATTAAAATTTTAGTTGTCCATTGTTTTGGTTGCCATACTGCATTTGTCCAAAGACCTACAATCATTATTGTCCAGAGTGTAATTTTCTTATTAATCGAATAAGAGAATGAATAATAATCTTATTTACAATGTAATTCAATGCTGCACTGTAAAGTTCATGAACATGATTATAAATATAAATGAAACAAAGATTATCATTCTTATATTTCTTTATTGTACTTTAACAGGGAATAATTTAATTTGAATTACAACAATTTATTACAGCAACTTTAATTCAATGTTTCATATCTATGGTGGTATTGTGTTATAATTGTTAGGCTTCCACACACCCTACCCAGGTATAACATCGGGGACAGTAGTGATCAATTGCTTTTGGACATAGGCAATATGGTAACCAGAATATTGGACAACTACAAAATAAAATCCAACAAGTAATACATATCCTTTCAGTTTGAATTAGTTTACATACCAAATACAACACAATGATAGAGCACACAAATGTGCACTCATGGCCCAGTTAACATTTGTTTTCGTTTGGACACATAATCCACAGTGAGGACATATGATATGTGTTGGTGCAACACCTAAATCTAGATCTGTATCAAACATTGGAAGTAATTATTATTAATTTTATTTTAACGATTTTCAGTTCATTAACTCACCAATTGCCATCGGTATAAATAATAATTAATTGTTATTCAAATTAGATATTCATTTATCGTTTCAAAGAGCACAATAATTTTGAAAACATTTTAAATTTTAAAAGAAGTAAATTAATCTAAATGAGACGGAATATTTAAAAAAATTGACATTCTAATGACATCCAAATTGGTCCACTATTTCACATTCCCTAGTATAAATGGTATAGTAAAATAATTACTAGATCATCTCATGTTAATATTTTCTTTATTAATAGTCAGAATAAATGTTTTTCCAGAATAAAAAACAAACAAAATAAAGATTTCAAATGAACCATTGATGATAAAAATAACTTAACGCCAACTAGAGAAAGCTGATCCACCAAATTGTGGTTTTTGCTCATTATTTGAAGGCTGTGCCAAATTGCCAAAACTTATACCGGTATTGTTGGCACCAAGTGATTCAAATAAGTTGTTCTTTTGAGACGGTGGCGACATAGTAGACTGTTGCGGTGATCCAAATATTTTACCACCACCCAAAACAGGTGGTGCACCAAATGATGGTTGCGGACTACCAAAGCTGGCACCCCCTCCAAACGTAGCTGTTTGTCCAAATACAGATCCGCTCCCAAAGCTACCGGTATTCGTTGTACCAAATCCAGATTGTCCTGTTCCAGGGCTTTGAGCTGAAGCAAATAAATTACCAGATGTATTTCCAAAACTTGAATTTTGATTTGGTTGAACGGCTCCAAAAGCACTAGAACCAAAGCTTTGATTTTGATTTGCTTGATTGCCGAATATACTAGTACCAGATTGTCCAAATGAATTGTTTGGTGTACCCCCAAACACTGAAGTATTGCTTGCTGAATTATTAGCAGTAAACGATGATGAACCAAACAAAGATCCGCCACTAGAGGTATTTGCTGTTGCTGTTGCTGTTGCTGGTGCTGGTGTCGTGTTAAAGCCAAAACCTTTTTGAGACGCATCGCTTGCTGGTTTGGCACCAAACACAGAACTACCACCAAATACAGAAGACTGTTGGGTAGCAGTTGGTGCTGTTGAGGAAACAGCAGCGGCAAATATTGATGTTGTTGGAGCTGTTGTTGCAACTGCCTGGCCAAATGAAAAACTATTAAAACTGCTTGAACCAGTTGTTGACTGTCCAAAAATGTTCGTTGTTGTTGATATAGCTGGTGCTGAAGTAATCGTAGGTGTTGCACCAAAAGCTTTAGGAGGTTCATTTAATGGTTTACCAAAGATATTGGTACTAGACGTAGGTGTAGATACTGGTGCTCCAAAAATGTTGGTAGTTGATGTAGGCGTAGAAACAGGTGCACCGAAAATATTTGTACTAGTTGCGGTTGATGTTACGACTGGAGCAGAATCATTAATTTTTAAATTAGCTCCAAATAGACTTCCAAACGCGGATCCGGTAGTTCCAGTTGTTGATGTCGGTTTGGTTTGCGCTAAAATAATGAATGCATAATGAATACCATATGGGGTGAACACAATCAAAGAATATCTTACCAAAGCCACCAAAAATTGAAGCAGAAGTTGTTGTCGGTGCTGAATTGTTCGTACCGAATGCACTCGTGTTATTTCCAAAAATGGAACCTCCACTTGATTCTGTTGTAATAGGATTCGTTGATGATCCGAAGCCTTCACCAAAGAAACCCTTCGTTGATGCTAAACAAATGTATAGTTAGAATCAACAATTAGGAATTATAAAATGTCAATACTCACCAGCTGGCTTACTTTCAGATACATTTGGTTTACATATTGACAATCCATCCAGAATTTCTTCAGTTTTTTCTGGTACTGCTGGACTGGGTGCTATATTTCCGGTCGATAATGCTGATGCAAATATTCCAGTTACATTCGGAACAGTTGATACTGTAGTTCCAGTAACTACAGTAGTCGCAGGTTTTACACCGAATCCAAATGATGAAGTCTCACCTGATTTATTGAATATACCTTGATCAACAGGTTTTGGTATTGTTACCGTCACATCAGATTTCACTTCAGTTTTAGGCGGAATTGAAAATTGAAATGAAGCACTAACGGAACTGGTCGTTGATACAGGTGCTTGTGTATTCGGTGATGTAGCACTATTTAATGCCGTCGCAAATTTAGTGCTAGAAAATAATTGATTTGAATTGAATGAATCCGATGATTTTGGTATATTGAATGAGAAAGTAACAGTTGTGACTGGTACTGATGGCTGTGAAGTTACAGTTGTGTTGCTTCCAAATGGGGATACTATGTTCTTAGATAAATCTGAAGTCATGAACGAGGGAGTGTCCATCTTAATATTAGAATCTGGTTTAACAGTTTCTTTAGATCGGTTGACGTTCACATTCTCCTTGTCCTTTTGTGGCATTAAGATTAAATCATTTGGAACTGCAGGCTTAGCGACATTCATTTGCAAAGTTGCTATATTAACATTAGGCGGAGTTGCTGTATAATTAACTGGGGCAATAGTTTGCTTGGGAACTGACGGTTTCGCAAGGTTAACTTGCAGTCCGATTCCACTAGCTGTTGATGAAGATACCGACGGATTAGATGCTGAGGTCATGGATTTTACTGTCCATGGTGCAGAAACTGGTGGATCAAATGTAGACGATGATTTTTGGAATATTGACTGAGAATCTACGGATGCAGGTGCACCGAATCCTGTAACTATTGACACTGGTACACGAGAAACTAAACCAATTCCTAAATCGTAACAAGTCATTACATTGAATATTCTTTTATTATATCATAATTGATTACCTTGTGGCATTGGAACTGTAGTTGTAGTTAATTCTTTAGGACCCATTATATTGCCTTGTGCTCGAGATTGAGAAGCAGCAAGAACATTTTGCATTTGAAATGGTTTTGATTCGGCATTCAACTGTGATTTTGGATTCATTTTTGATTTATTTACTTCCTCTTTTAATTTCTTGTCCTTTTCCAACAGTACAGCAGCTTTCGCAGCTAAAATTTTATATATGTTGAGGTAATTTAAAATGGACAAAAATTGTTGAATAATTTATTAAATACCTTGTTTTTGTTTTTCTTGAGCCTTCATTTCTTCACATTTTCTCTCAATAATTATTTCTGAATTTAAATCTTTTCTATTTGGCCGTGTTGGTTTAATAACTGTAACCTGTCGTCCTTTTAATGTATTTCTTAGTGTTTGCCATACATCAGGTGATAACTTTGAGCATTTTGTTTTCACTTGATCAGCCATTGATAACGATAGAATAGAATCTGCAAGGGATTCAACGTTATACGACCTAAAATAGAACGGAAATTAAAAAAATTTACTATTTAAATGTTAATTGTAATGCTTCACTTACGATTCATTATTTGATTTCACTATATTGCTGTTTCGTGTACTCTTTTTCAAATCCTTTATACCCAAATGCGCTTTTATGTAGTTAATTTTTGCTCGAAACTTGTTTAAAATTTCTCTTTGTTGAGTCAATGTCTGATACACACCCTCTAAGCTTGGTATATGCATTCGTGAGCTACAATGGAATCATAATATGTAATGAGAGCAAACGTTATCTCAACAAAAGTTTCATAATAATACCATTCATTCTGACGTGATATTTCCTGAAAACTTGACCATTGAGCATCTATTTGCCTCATAGCAATCTGATACTGGGCTTCATTCACAGCCAACATATTTTGTAATCTAGTTATCTGTCTCCGACTGGTTTGTGATAATGAACCAAATTCTTGTAATTGAACGAAACTGGAATTAAAAATCAAAGTTAAATCCTATCTATATTCTAACTACTAGGTTAACATAACATTACTTTGGATTTTTAATTGAAGATTGTTTACCACTAGCTTCAGCTGCCATTGCAAATGCTTCATTCAATGTTATTCGTAGGGCTTGAATATCCTGATTTAAAGATTCTGTACTTTCAATTGCTTGATCATTTAAATCGTTTAATTGATTAATTTGACTGGTTAATCGTTTCTTTTCATCCTCTGATCCAATCTAATAAAAAACGATTTACATATACAATGTCGAAATAATGATATTCAAATATTCTTACGTTTATTGTAATGCTCTTTGCTTTCATTGCCATCTCTTCTAATTCTGCATTGAATAAATTTATTTCATCATTTATTAATTTCTTAATCACAGCATTCTTTTCAGATTCGCTTGAAAACTGTCCACCAGTTTCTTTCACTGCAGTGTTGCCTGTATCATGTGGATGATTATAAGTGTTGCCAACAGTTATTAAAGGTTTAGCGGGCTCTAATTGTACAGTCCTTTCGGCTGGTACTTGCACCACGGGTGGTGTCGGCTGTTGAACTGGCTTGCCAAAATTAATTGGTTGTTTATCATTTTCTTTAATTATGGGTGTTCCAAAGGTCATTCCCATTTGAACAGGACGTTGAGCTAAACCAAATCCCAATTTATTCTCATTCGGCGTATTCAAAACAGCTGATATATTTTTGCTCTCTTCGAGCTTTGGCGGTTCATTATTTCCAAACAAATTTTGTACTGGCTGTGTTTTACGAACCTAAAAATAGATCAATTATCAGATCATTAATTTCTATTTTGTTTATTATTTCTCAATTGATCTACAGCAGGTGTTGATGTTGCGGCCAATGACCCAAAAGTAAAATCTGCGATTGGTTGAGGATTTGGTTTCTCAACACTCTGTGATACTGGCGGCGTTGTAACAGAGGATACTGGAATATCAAAAAAAAACTAAATAAAAGTATAATATAAGATTAATTGTATCTTACAGGCTGGTGGAATACTGAATTGCGCGATTCCTGATGTATCAGCTACAGTTTTAGGTGGACTACAAATTCCGGGAATATTTGGCAATGTATTCAAAAAATCATATGAAATCAAAACACCTCTATCAGATATCAAATGAATCATAGGCATAGGTTTTTGTTTGCTTTCTCTAACAATCAACTCGTGGGTAGAACCAGTGTCTAAACTTATCCCCATCGGATATGTTTCTTGATCTTGACCATCTAAAGGCATTTCAGCACGTACTGAACCATCCTAAAATAAAAATAAATCAGTAATTCGATTTTATGTGTAGATTATCATTCAATCTTACCAGTATATACTGTTTCCATGTAGGTAAATCTGAGGTATCATCGGTTCCAAGAACGCCTAATTCAATTGCTGATCCCGTAGCCATTACAAGAATATTCCTTTGAAGAAACAAAATATATTATTCTGAAAAAAATTTCAATATAATTGCCTATTACCAGGGTTGAACGTATGTGAGGAATACTTGATTGCAACGAGGTCCTGGTTGACTATAACAAATATCATCGTAATCAATACAAACTGGATTACCTCCTTTAGGTGCATTGATTATATGTAAAGCTGAATCAAAGAAACTCGTTTCAATTGTTGTAAAAATTATACAAGCAATAAATATTTACCTGGAAAAGCATCTTCTCCATCTTTCATAAACACTGCTGCAAATTGATGTGTTGACAACCATTGTAACGCCACAATTCTATAGGTAGCACCATATTTTACAGGAGGACATTGAATAGTTTTCGCTGGTTTCAAATCCGGTTTATACTGAATCAATTTGCCATTTGTCAGTCCAGCAACAATTTGTTTACCTTTGGGACTCCAGCAAGCCGAACTAAAAAGAAAGATCTTGTATTTGAAGCTGTTTGTTAATTATTTCTGGCATAGTAATATTTACCAGACAACCTCTGGACTTTGATTTGAATGAAATTCCAAACCGTTATCGGGTCGAATCGTATATGCCGATAATTGACCGTCTGTGGTCAGAATAGCAAAATTCCTATCAATTACTGGATTCCACAGAATAAGTTTAGCTCCCGCATTTTGAATTGAAGATACTTGAAGATGCTCAATTACTTTCACAACATTCTTAAATAAAATTAGATTAGCACTTGTACATTAAAGTTAATAGCTATTCTTACATGAGAATAAAAAGACGCAACATTATAAATATCCAACAGAGATGAATTATTACTGATATAATTAATCGCCAACAAGGAACTATCACAATTCACAGCTATAGCCATAGGCGGCCCCGATAATGTAACTGTGCGAAATGGAAGTGAATCTCCCGCGTTCGAGTTGACGATATCGGTTAGACGTAGTACTGAAATTAAATATCTCAATAAGTTTCCAATTGGTAAATCCCAGAAATGGGAGGATAATTCGCTACTCACCTTTCAGTTCATTAGATGCACCTCCAACGAAGACAAGTCCATAGTTGCTGGCCGAAGCAATCAGGTTATGTCTATGAAGCGCATTACTGAATTCATTCACAACTTGCAGTTTCTTTTTCAATCTGAATTCCAGGTGCTACAGTAAAAAATGTTAGATAATGAATGCTATAATATTTAGTTCTCAAAGTTACCTGGATTTCAAGAGGCGCCGGAACAGACATATTGTTTGAAACAATCTCGTACTAATAAGTAAAATCTAAAACACCACCAAAACAACTGATGTAAAGCTGTTAATTGTTCTCTGAATAATGAATATAACAAAATAAATATCGTATAATTAGTGTCTCTTATATTTTCACATACAGTCTAATAAAATCGCCTTATTTATTTTCGTTTCTTTTAAAATTAAAATTGAAATAATTCTCGACTTGATTGAAACCAAAACAGCGGCCAATTGTTTTTATTGCGAAGTGAGGTTAGGTTCGTGTGTTCATAAATTCGAATTAGTCGAGGGTGCCTGAGCCAAAGATTTACTTATTTTAAGTAGCATTATTTTAAATTAAAACATAGCAAAATATTATCAGTGCAAGATGACCATAGCCAATTTACTAAAGCTACGATCTATCGTAGCGAATTCCACTCGACTGGTAAGTATTTAAACCCAGCTACGATAATTCATTGGTCCAGTGATGTAACAATGCACCTTGTTTTAGCGACTCTTTTCATCTCACGTGCAATTCGCGGAACATAAGCCACTGGAAAAGATTCGGAATATAGGAATATCGGCACATATTGATAGTGGTAAAACGACATTAACTGAACGGATTCTATTCTACACGGGGCGGATAGAACAAATGCATGAAGTCAAAGGAAAAGACAATGTGGGTGCCACAATGGATTCTATGGAATTAGAAAGACAACGGGGAATAACTATTCAATCAGCTGCAACATATACGATATGGAAGGATCATAATATTAATATTATCGATACACCTGGACACGTAGATTTCACAGTGGAAGTTGAACGTGCACTTCGTGTTCTTGATGGTGCAATTCTTGTGTTGTGTGCCGTTGGCGGTGTGCAGAGTCAAACACTCACTGTGAATAGACAAATGAAAAGATACCAGGTTCCCTGTCTTGCATTTATTAACAAATTGGATCGAATGGGATCTAATCCAGCCAGAGTTTTGGGACAAATGAGAACTAAATTACTTCATAACGCCGCATTTATTCAATTGCCCATTGGACTAGAAGCTGAATGTAAAGGAATAATAGATTTGGTCAATGAAAGGGCACTATACTTCGAAGATACGTTCGGAACAAAAATTCGAATCGATGAAATTCCGTCAGATATGCGAACAGAAGCAAACGAAAAACGACAGGAACTCATTGAACACGTTTCGAATGCTGATGACATTTTAGGTGAAATATTTTTGGAAGATCGCGGTCCAACAGCCGAAGAATTGAAAGCCGCTATTAGAAGATCTACTTTAAAACGAGCATTCACACCCGTTTTAGTAGGAACTGCACTAAAAAATAAAGGAGTACAACCATTGCTTGACTGTGTTTTAGATTATTTACCACATCCAGGAGAAGTGGACAACACCGCTATGATAGAAAAGGTTGGCGAAGAATCGCAAAAGGTAGTATTAAGTCCCGCACGTGATGGAAAAAGTGATTTTGTTGGATTGGCTTTTAAATTGGAGGCTGGTCGTTTTGGACAATTAACTTATTTACGATGCTACCAAGGAGTTTTAAGAAAAGGTGACAATATATTCAACGTAAGAACTGGGAAGAAAATTCGATTAGCTCGGTTGGTTCGATTACATTCCAACCAAATGGAAGATGTAAATGAAGTGTATGCTGGTGATATTTTTGCATTGTTTGGTGTTGATTGTGCCAGTGGTGATACATTCGTTACCAATCAAAAACTTCAGTTATCAATGGAATCAATTTTCGTACCAGATCCCGTTGTATCCATGGCAATTCAACCAAATAATTCGAAAGATCGAGACAATTTTTCAAAAGCCATTGCAAGATTCACAAAAGAAGATCCTACTTTCCACTTTCATTATGATCCAGACGTTAAAGAGACATTGGTTTCTGGAATGGGAGAATTACATTTGGAAATTTATGCACAACGCATGGAACGCGAATATGGATGTCCAGTAACGTTAGGTAATTTAAACTGAACTTTATTTAATTGACTGTATTATGTGAGGAAATGTTGTTAATTGTAGGAAAACCAAAGGTAGCATTCCGCGAAACATTAGTGGCTCCTTGCAGCTTCGATTACTTACATAAGAAACAAAGCGGTGGTCAAGGACAATATGCTAGAGTAACCGGCTTAATAGAACCTTTGCCTGCTCACCTGAATACTAAAGTAGAATTCACAGATGAAACAATGGGAACAAATGTCCCGAAGCAATTTATTCCTGGTGTAGAGAAAGGCTTCCGTCAAATGACAGAAAAGGGATTATTATCGGGTCACAAATTGTCCGGTATTAAATTCCGTTTACAGGATGGTGCACATCATATTGTTGACTCCAGTGAAATGGCGTTTATGTTGGCCGCTCAAGGAGCTGTAAAAGAGGTGTTCGAAAACGGTGGTTGGCAGATATTGGAACCGATTATGAGTGTTGAGGTGTGTATACCTGAAGAGTTTCAAGGAGCAGTATATGGATTATTGAGCAAACGACATGGTATTGTAACGGGTAACGATGGTATTGAAGGATGGTCAACCGTTTATGCAGAAGTGCCGCTTAACGATATGTTTGGATTCGCTGGCGAATTACGGTAAAAATTAGAGATTTCGAATTCGTTTGTGTATCAATATGAATTGACGTTCTATTTTCGATAATTGTTAGGTCTAATACTCAAGGTAAAGGCGAATTTAGTATGGAGTACAGTCGATATTCGCCATGTACACCAGAAGTACAGGATCGATTAGTAATGGAGTATCAACAGGCGACCGGTACAGCACCAGCAGAAAAGAAGAAACGAAAGGGATAAGATAAATAATTGTTATTAGAGTATGTTACCAGTGAAATAATTTAAATAAAATTGTTTAAATAAGTATAAATGTAAAATAGGTGCGATCTTTATGACTAATTGGATTGAAAGAACGTTACAGAATTCCACGAAAAATTTGAAATAAGAATGGAAGGAGGGTAAAACACATAATTCTACAGCTCCTTTCATTATAACCATCAGCTACATTGTATTAAAAAACGTATAGTTAACCTAATTACATTTCCTTTACAGAACGTATGTTCAATCATAATTACATTTTATATTTATATTTCTTTATCACGTCCGTCGAATAAATTTTTTTGATACCATAAAAAGCCAATCTAAAAAGCAATATAACACGGGTTGATTTAAAGCATTTTAAGTGGTTGTTGTACAGGTATCGAACTGTAAGCCACTTGAATGTGATCGAGTATTGTTACCGGGTTTGAAAGTTATATATATAACAATTTTCCGATTGAAGGTTAAGTGGTTTTATTGTCTCCACTCCAATATAATTTGCCATATAAATACACACCGGTTCTCAATGTATTGAGTAGTCGGTTTTGTTCAATTTACATTCTCACCTGCGTACGATTACCTGTTAAATTAATTGTGAGATCAGTTCGCGGTTGTATGTCCGTGGTGTTAGATCAATTCAAGTGTTTCTCCGGTATTTTTTTTTCACCAAACAGAAAGAAAAACATCGTGATCTTAAATTATTTTTTGAAGAAATAAAAATCAAATTTTAACGTTTTCTCTTAAAGAAAGAAATTGTTTTGTGGATATTTATCAATCAGAAAGTTTTACTGAACACCAGAAATAGTTTCATTAGTGCTCGATTATTTGTATGTGCAACGGATTCAATTCATATATCAAAAAGACAATAGGTTTTCTTTGCTTTGTTTAATTACATATAGACTCATAAAGAAGTGATATTCAATCAAGTTCTATCTGATTTTATTCTAGACAGCCGATAACGATTTCAATCAAATATTGACTAATTTAAATGATTTTTTTTTTAAATAAACACGAATCGGTTACTATTTGTGCTGGCAAATAAGCCTATTTGACTTTAACATAAATTATTAACTTGTCCTTTCACAATTCTGTTTATTGATTTCATTGTGATTTAATTATTAATTGCTACATGTTGAGAATATTATCAGCTGGTTGTGGTGGTGCAACACATTACAAATCAATGTAATTTAACAGAAACACACTGATTGACGTTTAAATGAAAGTGATTGGAGTAGTTCGACTGATATAAATTCAAAGAGACTGGTAGAGTGGTTGAGCGCAATCTAGAGTATAAAAGACGGTGGAGCAAGACAACAGAAATTGAAAGTATGAAGCTGTTTTATTTGGTATTAGTCGTTGCAACCGCAACACAACAGATCTGCGCTCATGATGACGATGAGGATCATGATCACGATCACGATCATGATGAAGATGATGCTGCCAATAATGACGTTATAATGGCAAAAGTATGGACAATGGTGTGTCTTTGTGTTGCTTCATTCATCTGCGGCATGTTACCATATGTAATTACACGTCTTATGCGATGGGATATTGCACAAACTCACTCAATAACGCCTCAATCACATGGCCATTCTCATGGTACTTCACAACTAAAGTCCAATATTTGGATCACATTGTTACTTGCATTCGGTGGTGGTGTTCTATTGGCCACCACATTTCTTCACTTACAACCCGAATTAACGCATCATTTTGAGGAGTTAGCAGAAGCTGAGATTATTGATACATCAGAAGGCACCTTCTGGGGTACAATTCATATGCCACAATTTCTTATGTGCTGTGGTTTCTTTCTTATGTTTTTAATTGAAGAATGCGTGCACATATTCATGGCAAACTACTATGAACGAAACAATAAAAAGACTGAATTACATGGATCTGGTAATTTCAAACGTGACTCAGTGCTGCGAAAAAGTTTACAAATGGTATCGCATACAGACAATGCATCACAAAAGGCAGATGATGGCACTGTACAAGTGCCACAAGATAAAGACGACGATATGGGACATAAAGTAACGATTACAAATAATACAACGGTGGAAATGAAGGTGGCTAAAATAGCAAAAGATGCTGTGATATTATCATCACTTAGGAGCTTATTAATTGTCTTAGCACTAAGTATTCATGAACTATTTGAGGGTTTAGCTGTTGGTTTGGAAACTACAGCAGCTACTGTTTGGTATATGTTTGCAGCAGTTAGTGCACATAAATTAGTATTGGCATTTTGTATTGGATTGGAATTATTGGCAAACCAAACAAAACGAACACTGATGATCTGTTATGTTTTATTCTTTAGTATTGTTAGTCCAATTGGAATTGGTATTGGAATACTATTACAAAATGGCCAATTATCTAGTACTCAAATACAACTAGTGTCACTTGTACTCCAGGGATTCGCATCTGGTACATTGCTCTATGTGATATTCTTTGAAATTTTACAAAAAGATCGTATCGGTTTAAAACAATTTGTTGTGATAATAACTGGTTTTATGCTAATGATTGGATTACAATTTGTTGGTGAGTATATAATGTTATAATATTCTCATTTAGTTTATTTTAGATCATGAGTTTAATTTTGCTCTACTTTAACATTTATGGTTCTTGTTTCTTTTTATTTTTTTCATTTTTCGTTTAACGATTTTGCTACAACTTGAAAATCAACTTGTTTCATAAAATTTAATATTCGATTACATGGTGAGTAATACATTTTCTCAGTTTTATTATAAATTTTTATTGAACTGAATTGTAATTTATTGATAATATGTAATTCTTATCGTTGTAAACAGGTTGCGTAATTAGTGAAAGGTGAAGGTGGTCATGGACATAGTCATTCGATAAATGTAAAACATGAGAGGAAAATGCGTTAAGCAAATGAAAATTTGCAGGGGGTGGCCACTACTTACATTGTGAGAGCCATGTGATTAGGTGATACTGTTTAATTGCATTATAATCTTAATCCAGACTTGAATTGTATAATCATATTGAGAAATATTTAATAGACTGATAAGCGTATTACTGTTATAAGTATATGAGTTAATATACAGTGACAATAATTTCGAATCAAACAATCGATTTCTAAACTCAATTAAATTCCCAAAATTAAAATCATTTGTTATCAATGATAGTATGATATAACTACTACCATTCATATTGGGGGACTTCTTATCAGTTTTTCTTATGTTTTAAGTTAGTTTATTAAAATTTGTTCTTCTATTACATTTTGTCATCTTTAGTTGTATTTAAGTGAAAAATATTATTAATATTTAAATGACTATGATAAACGCAAAAATAAAAAAAAAGGAATTATAATGGAATGATGTTTATAATGTAAATAATTAAACTGTAGATATACAATCTGGCCACTTATCTTGGCCAGTGTGAATCGTTCGTATTTGAAAATGTGTCTTGAATGTGTCTTAATTAGTAGAGAATTTTATGTAAAATTAAACATAATAATAAAATATCATTCATAGAACAACTGATTATGGTTGTTAAGTTTATTGGCTTATTCACGTATTAAAATAGCACTGGTTCTGCTACATATGTATATGCATTAGATTAAAATTCTTTTGTTATGTAGTTTTTATGCATTTAATCATGTCCAAATGTCGTTAAATTAAAAATTCATTAATTGCCAGCAATAAACAATACCAGATTTATTTAGTGTGAGATTTATCATAAATCGAATAAGATCAATAAATCGATTTTCTTACTTTTATTATAAAGTCGTTTATGTTTGGGATGACTAGAACAAGGTGTCGTCTGGTCATATGGTAACATATGCCACGTATTTTCCGTAATCCAGAACAATTTTTTTCTCCATTTCTAATTAAATACACACTCATCTGATATTCCCATTAATAAAAATGGGTATTTTTTAAAACAAATAATAAAACAAAAATCATTAATAATCAGGTATTGTTTTATAATTTTCAACCATGTTATGACAACAATTGTAATTAGTTCCGGGGGGGGACTCCCACATTATTTTCATATACACTTTTTATTGAAAAACAATAAAATATTCTGAACATCTTTTATGTTCTGTTTTACAGTTATGACACGCTTATTGAAAATACAGTGAATTACCAATTATTAATAATATTTACTAAAATACATTAATATTGCCAGTTATATCACGTTGTTTTTCATGTATGCTGATTCAATCCCTTCGTATAATTAATAATTGAGTAATTGAAAGGTGAAACAATTGCTTAATTTACATTGATCTGACTAAATGTAAACAAAGTACTTAATTACAGACTCATTTAGTTTAACTCTCTATCGGGCATTTCTATATTTATAACTTGTTTAAAGTTTATCTCATATATTTTATTTCACTGTAAAGCGATGCAAATATTAATAGTCTTCAAACTTTGACAAGGCTAATTAATAAAATATTGGAAATAAAAGTTCATTTATATATTAACAACATTTATTTTTGTATTATTTAATACCAGAATAACTTTATTACTTTCAATATTCGGAATATGCAAATTCAGCTTGGCATGATAAACAATATTTAGCTATTTCTTAGTAATTTTATTAATATAGTGCGGAACACGTTTTTTTTATTCCTTATTGAAGTATCTTTTGTTGTTAATAAATTTAAAATACAATTTTATCATAGTTCCCCTAAGGTCATGAACGAAACAATTTCTAAGTGAGTAATTTTGTTGATGCGAAATGTTTTCGATTAATGAACACTAGTTCACTAGTAATTTCAAATGAAATTTCTTTATACAATGGGAATAGTTTACATTACTAGAATGTCTAATGCCAACGAGTTAGAATTAAAATGAATGTTCGGATCCCAAAGTCTTGCATATAAGCAGTTCATTTTATTCACTTAACCTTATGAATAAAGTTTGAAATGATATTTCCGTTTGTTGTCTACCGGAATCACTGATTCAAAGTTTGAGTCTTGGCTATGAGTTCTAAATGGGAAACGGATAATGTTGTTCGTGAAATCAATACGTTTTGTGTAAAATTCCATTAAATATGTAATCAGAAAATTTATAGATGGAACTAGAATGGAACTGATTCACAAATAGCAAGAAAAGATATCAGAGATACCAGAATCGTAACAAACAGGAAATTCAGCACTTGGTTTGAAGGTGATTGACTGACAATGCAATTTAAAAGTTAAATAGTCTGTTTGAAAACAACATATTGCGCACTTACGCGGTTAAGTGATTAAGTATCATATGAATCTGGTTCAATTTTGCAAAGATCATCTAAGTTGATAATCGCTGGTGGAAAACGTCATTAAATAATATCATTCTGGGTCAATCTTTGTGATTCATATTACTTCACTTCAAGTGAAATGAATTAGTTAATTGATTCATTGATAAGACAATCGACTTTCCGGCTTATCTAATGATAATGGAATTTTTTATGTTGCCTACCTAAAATCAACGCATTAACTAAATTGGTTAATTATGAAATTGAAATAAAAATATCAGTGAAATTCAGCTTGAAATCAGTGAAATTCAGTCTTTCTATAAAGCTAAGGATTCATCCTTAATTAGATTTAGTTGATTCAACGATAGTTTATCGAATACGTCAACACAATGGTTCCGCTACCTTTAAATTCTTCAACTGTAATCTTTATTTATTCAGTACTAAATCAATTGTTTTCGTGTGATTCAGTTAACAACTGGAAACATCGATCAGTTATCCTTTATATGGATCATGTTATAATTGATTCCTTTCAATGGATGTCAGAGATCGAAGCTTGCGAACATTATGTACCAATAGTTAATGTGGATCTGTCATCATTCAACGGATATAAGATCGAATTCAATGAGATATCGAGAAATTCTATAACGGATACTTTAAACATATTCATAGTAGAGAACATTGAATTATTAGATTCAGCAATTGATAAAAATATCTTTGAGTTATCATACTGGCATCCATATAGAAATGGTATCATTATACAAAGTGACGTTGACATAAATTCCACAATTGAATTTTTGTTTAAATCAAAAATGATTAATACAGTTCTTATAACACCTCAGCAATTGGATGAAAATCAAGTGATTACAATTGATCCATATGGTGAATCAAACATAAGATCAATTTCCTTTGAAAATAGTGATATTTTTCCAGACAAAATAAAGAATTTGAATAAAAGACTCATCGATATCTCGTTTATTGAAGAACTGATGTTTGTTCAGTTAATTGAAGATCAAAGTGGACAACAAAATTTAATTGGAAGATTTGGATTAGCGATTCCACTGATTGAAGAATATTTGAATTGTACTGCTTACATAATTACCAACGAATATTATGAAAATATAATTACGTCAAATGAAGAAACGTTTGTAACTAAAACCTCTGGTCTACGAGCAATGGAAGTCTTTGATCCGAATTTGTCAAGATTTGAGAGTATTTCTTATTTGTAAGTGATCCAGTGTAATGATATAAATTGCTATTCATTTTAACTTGATATTTAGTTCACAGATAGGCGAAATTTCGTTATATCGGACTGCATATGATACGAAAACTTTCATGTATTATGATCATTTGTATCCACAATATTTCGATAAGTACTGTTTCATAACACCCATAAATGAGATGTACTATTGGTCATCAGATAATCCACAACATCAACTATATAAGCAGATCGGAATAATATGGACCATCAACTTTATACTAATAATCGTTATATACTGGTTGAGTTTAGCTAAGAACAAACGGCCCACACTAACATTTCTGTTTATTTGCATCCAAATGTTGACTGGAAATTCGATTAAAACAATACCAAGAAATCAAATTGAACGTATCCTTATTAGTACATTTGCTATAAGTAGCACCTTTTCATTATTAATCTTTTCTGTTGATATCTACCAAAAGTGTATGTTTGTGAACTATGAGAAACCGATATCCACTCTAGCAGAGATTCAATTGCTTGTGAATAGAATTTTAATTCCTGCCGAATTGTTACAGTTCCTTGACTACAAAAGCATAATTTATGGGTAAACGATGATGGCAAAACACCAATTTACCTTAATTTGCATACTAATTTAACTTTCTTTCTATTTTTATTGCCATGTGGAGACCATCAATTGAAAGTAAATTTGTACAATCCGACTATATTGAAGTCACCGAAGAAATAATAAATGGTAATACGAGTAACGGATTCTTTTACTCCAGTCGAGCAACAACGGAAGCGATTGAATTGAGTTTTGTGGCTGACAATAAAAAACGTTTTCACATTACCAATGAATGTCCCAGTAAGTTGTATTCATTCCATATTAATCGAAACAGTTTTCTCTTTTAATTATCCTGTTATCTCTTTTAGTTCCGCTGATGAGATCGTGGCGTGTCCTTCACACATCTTATTTGCATGAAAAAATCGAAATGTTAAATTCACGACTCGAAGAAAGTGGACTGTTCAATTATTTTACAGACATCACAAGGAATCATTATAAATTGTATTTGTTACATCATACCACACGGGATTACGTAAACAGCAATAGAAAGAAACTGATACAATTTTTTGACTTTAAACAAAACATGTTCATTGTATTTTTCGGTATATCAGCGGGTATAATAACTTTTTGCTTAGAATTAGTCGTGCATTACTGTAAAACGGCACAAAAAAAGAAATTCTAATTATCAGGTTGAAGAGGCACGCTAAAGTCCAGCATCGCGATTATGTAATACGCCACAAAATTATTAGCATATTCAGTTTAATGATTCGTTGTAAGTAGACCCTCGAGAATGATGAAATGAATTTTGTTTCGGAAAATTTAGAAATTTTCCATTTCGTTTTGGTTTCTTTCACTTCTGGTTTACTGTTTTGTTTTAATGTAAACGAAAAGAGAATTTTTCTATTAACAAAACTGGAGTAATGAAAAATAGTTAGTTTTGATAGCTCCTCATCATGATTGTTTGGGATGGGGACAATCAAAAGTGTAGCATCACTTCAGAATTGTTTAGTCGGTAAATGGTTACAAATCTTCTGTAATGTCGATTCAGTTGATTGATGGGATAACTACAAATCTGAATTCTCCACAGCACAGAAAGGTTTTCGCTGATTCTGTTAAAAAAGAATGCAAATCTAGAATGATATCACGTTTTATCCGCCCAATTTAACATTCAGAATTGTTACGATTTTTACGGAGATTTCAAATCCGTTTCATCAAATATAATTTTCTTTTGCAAACTCATTCAAATATATTTATATTCATGAATTCAATTATAAAATTTTAAATCGTAATGCCTTGATTAAACTCTTCTTGTAAACGTATCCAAAGTGAAGGATGGTACAAACTTTGCTGTTTGGAAAATTCAGTGAAACTCTCTATGATTTGAATGGTTTTGACTGAAGAGTTGATGTAGTCGTCATAATCCATATAACTCAATGTATTTTCCTATATCGGATTGAAAGGCTTTCTCGATAATCAACTAAAATCCACTTCACTAATTATACGGTGTATTGGACAGAACAGATAATAAGTGGATTGATTTTACATTAATATTGTCTCTTTGCCGTGGTTTCATTTACTACCCATAATTTGATTATGTAATCAATATTCGTACTATATAGAGACGATGAGGAGTTATCAGCAGCCCATAGTATATAACTTTGAAAGTCTGTTTGCCCTCTGATAACTCATTAGAATATTGAAATTGACTTTCATTGATTGTCTAAAACAATAGGCCTTTATGTTGAATAAAAGCCAAGTTATCTCTATTGACAGATCAACAGATTGCTACAAAATAGAGTTATTGTTCAACGTCTCCAACGACAGTTCATTAATTGTTTCATAATTTGTATGTTACGTATAACAAAATATTATTTCAACGACTGCTTAATATCGATAAGAGACAATATTTTCTGGTATCGTAATACACCTCGTCAATTATCAAAATAATTGATGAATCTAAGAAAAGTTCAACCAGAAAAAGAAATAGACGTTACCATCAACGATTTGACTTCAAGTATAAATCAATTATTCTAGTAGTTACACCCTCGAACTGTAATCAATCCATACAATTTTAATCAAATAAGTGGAAGAAAATTCTGTCTTATTTCCAAAGAAATTATGAAAAAAAGTTTTCAACTCCGTTTGTATTACTTATGTGGAAACTCACAAATAGTTGATATACTATTATCTGTTGAATAATTTTCCTTTTATTTCATATGAAACTTGGATTCACATTAACTTTTTCTTTTGCCAAAATAACAGAGAAAAGAAATAATAAAATACAAAATAAGAAAAACAATTCGGTTCAGATTTATGAAAGGCAAAAAAGTTTCGTGTTCATGTTTTATGCAGGTAAAACAAAGAAAAAAAATAACAACAAACTGATAAAACAAAAGGAAAATATTCGTACAAAACCAGATGTACTGAAGAAAGCTGAAAATCTTCATTCCATTCTTCCGTTCATGAATCCGTTTCGTATAATTATTTTATGTTTATTTGTTGATTGTCGTCCTATTATCGAGTTGTGGCATAAAAGTTTTGTTTCATTAAGACAATTAACTATTTGATGACAATGATACTGTTGAAGATTTCTCTTATTTCCCATTATAAAATTTTTTTTTATTTTTAAGAAATATGAGCAGATTTGTGAATGTAATTCTGTTGAATAAATTTCATCACGTACAACATAACTCAAATGAAATTTTCAACAAACTATATTAGCATATTGTTTTAAAATTTAACGTTTCAACAACATATTTCAATAGAACGCAATGTAATTAATGCAATAAACGTATGTTCAAGTTAAACATAAGAAGAAAAATATTATTAAACTCATATTTCAATTACATTCTTTTGACAAAAAAAAAAAATATAAAAAGTTTTCCACCCTTTTTCGTTAATCATTGGATTCATTAACTTTTCAATGATGAGCAAATGAAATTTTCAAGTTTTTTTTTTGTATGAATGTTGTCGCATATCGCAGATAACAGTTGAACTTATTCATTGAGTTAAGAAATTAATTAAAGAAAATCAAATAAAACTGTTAATTTTCTTAATCTTCATACATATGAATGGAAGTGGAAGATTTGTTATTAATTATAATCGAAAAAATAAATAATGTAATTCAACTATTTCGTAAGGAACTCCAGAATAGAAAATCGATGAAAGATTCATTCTCCTCTGATTTGGTTTTAACATTTCTCCTTCAAAGTGTAGAGATTGTTGCTATCCAATGTACCTCTTCTCCTCCAACTTACTGGATCAAAGGCTCTGGAGAATATCATGTAAGAAACAAGACGAATTTCAACTATGAATCGATACCATTCAATGTCGTGTAACTGAATAAATCATCATCAAATAATTTTGAAAGTATTTCCCCTTCACATGCTGCACTGTTGCATCCTGCATTTATGCAGAAACATCAAGAGTTTTTATTTAATTTTGTGGTCCACAGTGTAACAAACTCAAATAAAATTATCGACTTCAAAACTCATGAATTTTATAACAAACAATTTGAATTGGAGTAAACAACGAGACAAATCGACTTTATTCTCTTTACCATTGAATATATTCAATTTGGACTATTAGATGTAGTTCCTTGAGATTTTTGCGACCCTTAAATACAAATGAATCGCTTCAGGGATATTTTATTAGCATCTTGTCTAAGATAAAGCGGGTGAGATCACCCTCATTGTATAAACTAAAAACAAATTCCAATTGAATCGGTGTAAATCCTATTCAGTTGTGACAACCCTAGATAATTTAATGAACTATAGATTGAATTGCCGAAAAAACACTGTTTGAAGAAAAATAACACGCAAAAACCACATTTATGCTAAAACCGCTACAATGAAATGAAGACCATTAAAACCGCATCGTTTCAAAATTTATGCTTTAATGAAGTTTAATCTACCGGAGGATGCATCTATTAATCACAGATTACGATGATTGTCCACAACTAAATGAAGCGTAAATGAAAATTCAATGATTTTACTAATTAATATAGTTCCCACTTAACATTGGTATTGAATACGATATGACCAACATGAAAATAAAAAAAAATTACACAAAACGTTGGGTTTATTTTGTAACAATCCAATGGAATTATCACTCATTAAAGTAATCCAATTCATTTGAATCCAATTAACTGGCCACAATTTATTCCAATAACATTTTTATATTAAATTGTTCAAATGTTGATTATTCGTTGGTTATCGAAACGATTTATCACGTTAAATTGATTGTACATTCAATGTGAATTCGTAATGGGAAGAAAGTTTAAAGCAGAACTTTGCAATATTTTTGATTGATTATCCATATATTTATTCATCAATCCAGCTAGGAAAGACCTGTCAAACTTGAAAAAGGATTTTAAATATCAATGGTATTCTATTGATTTCTGTTGCAATTCATTACTAATCCCGTATTCAATCAATCGCTCTCTAAACAATAAAATCACATTACAGTTATTATAAAATTTGAAATTGAAAAGAAAATTAATCCAAAATTGATTCAGTTCAACAGAAGTGTTTAGTTCACCAAGGTGGAAGTCATTTTGTTAGAAATTCTGTTTAATTGCTGTGCAACGAAAATGGATACTTGTCTAACACCAAAAAATTCAAATAGTCTTAGTGTTAATTATTCCCAAAGATTAACGGCATCAGAGGGAACGATTCGCAAGCAAAACAATCACTTAAATGATCTAAAAACACCATCTCCTTTTATTAGGAGCCGATGTTTTAGTCCGTTGGCAAGAAATGATTTAAATAATAGTTACAATGATTTGGGTCTAAATAAAAGTTCACCGTTTATTGATAATACGTCAACGCCATGTAATGAATCCGTAATGGACAAAACGTTATCAATTGAATTGATTTTAAAGAATCTTGGACTACTCAAATATAAAAGTCTATTCGGTGATATGAATGTAAGTAATCTCGAATTGCGATGATAATTGAATCGATTCCATTCAACTATTCTGTGATTATTTTTAGGATGATCTGAACCGATTCGCTGAATTAACTGAAGATGAATTAAGGCAAATTGGTATTAAGAATGAATCGGATATTGAAGCTATCACTTCAGTGTTTAATTCGAAAACTCCATAAGATGCTGTTAATGTTCTTACAATTGTTGAATACATTTGGAAGTAATTTCTGTTAATAGTTATTGATGTAATACTTTGAAAATAAAATTGTTAATGAATTGAAACTTCTCAAAGGCTGGTCAATTGCATTGGCTCAACATATTCACCCAATAATTTAATAAATTTTTAGTGAATGTGAGAAATTGCATTACTCGAACTAATGATATAATATCAACAGAATACGATAGGACACGCTTTAGTTCGAAGATTCCTTATATGAAGTAAAGAGTATCAAAACAAAGCCGCGTGCTGGGGACATACTTATGAATGTATCAATTATTAGCAAATATAACTTGAATTACACTTTACCTTTAAAATATTTCGTGTAATAGATATGTAATGCACATAATGAATTGTACTAACTTCACTTAACACTTATTAATAATCAAAAAACCAACACATGAAATATTCCAACACAAAAGAATCGCAAATTACATGTAAACAAATGAATCTGAATTATGGCGCCAACTTTAGCGCCAAAACAAGTTGACCGCTCTATCGCTGCGCACAGCTTAAGTCTGCCGCTCCACATGTGGACTCGAGCGCGTTGTTACAGGATTTTTTCTTTGCACTCTCACTAGTGGGCTTGCACGAAGCGAGGCGTTACGCCTGACGCTAAACTATTCTGCACTTGACTTATTCACTTGATTTAGTCAGTCGGTGATTGAACCAATTTTCAAGTGCGTGCTAATTTTTTTTCTAATTAATTTTTAAAGTGTTTAGTGATTTTAATTAAATTAGTGTTGTGTTAAAGTATTTAATAATGACCAGAGATGATTTTTATAAGGTAGGAATTTCATATTTCTCAATATTTTTTGTGAATTTATTGAACAAAATATTTCCATACCGGCTACCAATAATTTCGTTTCTTTCATGATTATTATAAAAAATATGAGATAAAACCAATTAAACATTGAACATTCATTATTACAATGAATATTAATCACGAATCTCTGAATATTTTGGTCTTAATTTGTAAAATTTCTCGATAAAATTTTCTATGGGTGCTCAGTTGCTAGGACCTAGTCATCCAGCCGGTCAACTCTGGACCAATTTCACATCAACTTGGGCAGTCGTGTTTAATGTTTTCTGTTATTTCTGATGATCATATCCACCATATCCTGGAAATTGAAATTATATTTTATGATTTATTAAATAATTTGTATTTACGAATCCCTACTAAATATTCACGGACACTTCGTTGGTTACATGATTTTTAACAAAATTCCATTATAAAAATCGTATAATGTGTGGTGTGAGCGCCATCTGTTCTCCATATTTTCAAGCGCAAGTCTTTTCCATTGGATTAAATGTTGTAAAAGAGAACGAATTGAATTTGATTTTCGATGAATGTAACAATTATCAAAGAGTGAAAATATGTGAATAATACGGTCAATTTAAAAAGTCTGGTTTGTTGGATTTGTAACTAATTGCATTTCCGTGGAGTCGAATTTCAAAACAGAGGCGACTGTTCCACCAATTTCATCCAATCATCTTCGTACACTATTTCTATGTAATTCGAATGAAAAGCCAATAGTGATGTTTGAAGTAAAACCCATTAAACAGTTAACGTTAATAAAAAAAAAGAAACATCAGTCTGTTACCCTTGATGATAAAAACAAAATTTAAATTAAAAAAAATTTCAGTCACTGAAATGTAACAAGACTGAGAGTGTCAACATAGTTGATATGGTAAATTTGTTTTTGAATACGCATCAGTTGTGCCTAAAGGACTACATCTGATTGGCGTGATCCATTTTCAAGTTGGCAGTTAAATGGACAGGAAGATTGTTTTATTTCATTGTAACTGAAAATTTGGTCACCATAATAATGCAATTGTAATCAAAATGAATTACACCTGAATTATACCAAAAATTTCCATTATATTTAATTCAGGGAAAAAAAAGAAATCCAATAAAAATTTCACACAGTAAATTTTCAGATTTATGTTACATTTACGAGTCATTAGAGTTTCTTTGTAAAGAATTTTATTTCCATATAATCAGCTTACAGTGGAAATCATAAATTTTATATTTGAAGTCACACATGTTCCCGACGTATTTATTTAATGCGACCAGAATCAGTTTTTATGAAAGCATTTTCTTTGATTTTCTTCAATGGAAATGTTTTATGTGTCCAATCATGGCAATAGTAAATATAACTTTTACTCATTTTACATCAAAAATAAAGAGTTTAACTAATGGTTTATCACAAAAGCATAATCTTGGTATCCCTTCTTAGTTTTCCAATATTGAATTTAATTCACCATTAAACTTGTTCAAGGATTCAAAGTGCAAAGATCATAATCGGTTAGTTAAAAGTTTTCAGAGATATTGTATAAGGGCAGAGGACAGTATGGGAATGTAATACGGGTAATGGCAGATGACTTTACGTCATGGTTAATGGTTCACCATTAAGAATTAACTTTAAATTCATTCAATTCAATTGAATCAAAATGAATTTTCGAATGTTTAGTTAAATTAATTTACTTAAAATTCAATTGAAATAAACGTACGGGAAAATTCAACTAGGAATAATATTCTAAATGAAAATAATCAATGAATTTCAACCAAGAATGAGCAATGAAAAATTGTTTCTCATTCATTTTCAAAGGAAAAATCATTGGAAAATTGATGTGTTTCCGTGATTGTTTCTTGTTGGATATTTTTTTTTCTTTCAAAATCCAGAATAACTATATAGAACAAAAACCAATAAGCAAATTCGTCACTTAAATTCTTTGCATTCTACTGACATAAAACCGAGTTATTAATGGCTTCATATTGAAACTGTGGAAAATTTTCAAATAAGTTTAACGTTTTTTATTTTTTATTTTAAAAGAATTTCGATATCTGAATTTTTGTTTCTAAGGGTAAAAAGTATTCCATATAACTGGCATATTATGGAGCCATTCCATTCTTTGATTTATTGGTAAAACTCAAATTTTGTTTTTGCAGAAATATTTCTAACCAAGAATGAATGGTTCCAATCAGATTGAAGGTTTCGTAAAAAAAAAATGAGATAAAAATCATAACGGAATTCAGTGAAAAAATGTAATACACTTTGCTTCCAGACATTCTGATATGAGTTCTGATGGACCGCAAAGAAAAGCGGTATATGTTCATCTTCGTTTTTATTTCTGTAGTGAAATAACATGAGATTTTTCCGTTTTTCTATTTTATTTTTATTCGTCAATCACATAACTTTCTTTTTCAATAAATGACTGGAAACGGTTGAAAAATATATGATGACAAAATATTATGAAGATGATTTGGAAAATGTACTGTTTATTTTAGAATGATGGTATGGTATGTTAAGGAAATGAGACCAGAAGGAGCAATACATTCAGCGAAAAAGAAAATAAAGAAAACTTAATATCTGATGATCCCCCTGAAGCAGTGACAGGACAACTTGAAGACAATTTTCTTACTAAAAAACATTGAACAGTAAAATGACAACAAATTATGTGGTTGGTTGATTCAGATACATATCACAAGTTGATTCAATAATTTTGGTTTTTTCTCTGTATCTGCGCTCAGATTAACAACATTTTGATACATTAAATCTCATTGGAAATAAACAAGTTTATCATCTTGTCATTGTCATCTTGATCTGTTCACTCAGAAATTGAGTTCTTATTTATAGATTATATTTCTTTTCCATTGTATTAATCTCCTTCATCTTCGGGTAGTTAAATAACGGTTGCCACAAAGCAATCACAATAAATTAAAGTATCCATTTTTATTATCTTATTAGTTCTCTTTTACATTCGATATGAGCTGAATGGGGAACGGTTATCAAGTAGCAAAACGAAAGGAAAATTACTTAACAATGATATTGTCCAACTGAATTATTGTTAAATCGAAATCAATTGCCTTTATTATTTACCACAAAATTGCTGTTCTAAGAGCATAAATATCATAATGTTACTAATAACAGAAACATATAAAATTTATGGAAAATGTTACTAAGAAAAAAACGTTTATTTGCTTTGGGTAAAATTCATTTGAGTCTAATAAAATAAAATAATGGAAATTGTTTTATTGTCGTTTCGGGTTTTGCCCCCCCTCGCATGTTACAATGGAAAGAAAATGCGAAAAGAAAAGTTATTGGTGCGCCAATGGTTTGACGGTTTCATAAACAGTAAACGAGTTTAATTCTTTCATTTCGGCGTTCAATTAATTTCTGTTATTGCCATCATTTAATTCTAGATTTTTAGCACATTTTGTCCAATTATTAAAATTAAGTGTTCACCAACTGGCTGCTATCCAGGACCCTTAGTATACAGCCAATTATAGTAGACTGTGTATGTAAAAAGTAAAAACAGAAAACACTTATACCGAAAACAAACAACATTGTGAATATTAAACTTTTATTTCTCTTTTGAAAACTATCTGTTTTCCTTTAAAATACTCTCAATATCGATGGAGTTCAATTTAGTAAATTGAAAGAAATTTAAGTTGAAACGGGAAGTTTATGTATTTCCTTTTTTTTATTTTTGTTCTCTCTGTGTGTGTATGTTGAAAATCGAAAAGAAACCACATAGAAAATGCAATTTGAAAGATTATAATCTCAATATGGTTTTTGTTGCAAAAACGAACTACAACTCTCAGTTGGAAAAAAGTTTATGAAAATTTCGTATTCATATGGGTTTCGACCCCCCCAAACCAACACTCATCAATTTATCCAACATTTTGTTCCCAAAGTATTTCTGATACACCGCTGCGATAGAAAATTCAAAGTCGTCCTTAGACATTTGGTGGCAAAAAAAAAAACTGAAAAAATGTTAAACGAATGCTGAAAACAGAATCACGATAACAAGGAGAGTACTTAAAGCAATTGCCAATACTTGCCACATACAATGGATAGGAATTCCTGGAGAGTATCACCATTTATCATATTATGTCTTCATATTGTTCTATCCTGGTGGAGCATCGACATCGACTGTAACACACAAATCATATGGCATCTTTGAAGTTTCTGTTTTATACTAAAATTATTTTAACAGAATTTTTAAGTGTTATCTGAAACAAGGAGTTTCTTATAAAGTTTTCTCTTATAATTTTGGAGACGCTCCAAATGGTTGTAACATTATTCCAATGTGGCCGTAGATAAAACAAATAAATGGTTTCATAGTCTCTGTTCAAAGACGAATGGTAACAGTCAAAAAGTCAATACCGGATTTTCTTGGGACAGTTTCACCGTTGATTACTATAATTAATTAAATTGAACAGGTCAATAATACCTTTCATCAGTAATAGTACAGTGGCGATGGTGTTCTTGGTACATTAGAACATTTATCAGAGTTCATAAATCATACATGTATGACTTATTTATGTTGAACATATTATTAATTATTCTTTACGGTAACCAGAAAATATAAAAATAAGAAGCCCCCCAGATGTCGATTAATTTATTCCGTTTTATATGTTACTCTTTTGTGTGTACGGGTCCTTTTTTCTCTTATCGATGGAATATAAATTTATGTGTTCTATTGTTATGTTGTGTTGTGTTCACCCAATATTACAAGAAGTATAAAATTCTGTAAAAGAAATTGTTCTTGGCTTGCCAACAGAATGTTTCTTTATTCTTCATTTGTTTGGTACTTGGTGTATTTGGAGCCAAATAATACTTACAAATTTTCTAATCTTAAGTGGGTGATAGGGGCAATACATAAAATATTTGGCGCCACCATCAAAGAATATGAGTAATCTTATATTTTATGAAGGCATACATATGAGCATAATGAAATCCGATATCGAATTAAACAGAGAAAAATTCTGTTAATCATTCATTTAATTTTAGCTGTCCATTTACTAGATGTTTTATTCTTTTTTTTTTTTTGGTGTTTTGGTTCTAGATTGTATATTAAACGATGAGTGTTAAATTCATCTATTAATTTCGTCCCCATTTGATTAAACGATGTCCAATATGGATAAAGAACAAAATGAACAATTAAGCCTATTTTAGAGTTTTATCCATTAAGGTGTGAATAGAAATAAAAAACAATTTGAAAACGCGAACAAGTATGGTACAGGTGAAGAATACATTAAATCGGTTTTGCCGTGAGATCAAATTCAGTTCATTCGTCTAATGGACATCGTTAAATGGTTAAAACCGAATAAATCCCCATTACAATATACACTAGAAGAAAAATAAAATATAAAGAATATGGAAAACAATAAAAGAACATGAATATCAGTTTCGTTTTTATATTTTGTTCGTATTTTTTGTTCATTTTATTTTGTTTCTTTCACATAAAAACGGAATTACATTACGGGAATTTGAAAAGAAAAAAAAAAAATAAATAAAAGGAATTCAAATTATGTATTCTGTTCAGGGAGGGTTAAAAACGGCATAAAAGACTATACAAAGGGGGATGTTATTATTTTATTACATTCGATTTGGTTTTTTCTGACTCTCATACACTTTGGATACGTTGGTTAGAAAGTTTCATTTATTCTTATTCGTTGGGAATTAATTTACCTTATGCTTCATTAAGAGAAAACACATTGAAAATTTTATGAATATCCATAAATTTACTAATCTATTTTTATAGTTAAATGCGTCTAGCAGTTTTAGGTGTAATTCTATTATGCGAAATAACATTAAACGAAGTAAATAAATGTCGTGGCATGTCAATGTTGTCCTCAATTACAATCACATCAGAGAAAGTTCGATTTTTAATTAGTTCAACACCCATTGATGGTGTTCTTCACCCCCCTAAAATTATTTTAAAATTGAAAAGTTGTTTGTGCTTGTCTCTTTAGCATAAAAGTGAAACAATATTGTATCGTCTAAAGGTAGATAGGTAATTGAGTTAAAAAAGCAATAAATAAAGTGATTAAACTTTCATCGGTTTATTCGCACCCTGTACTGGAGCAAGCCAGTAGTAGATGGTCGCACACCGTAAGTTTGTCAGTCAAATTGTATTGTGAAGTGACTTATGATACCGATGAACGTTTCATGAATGATTTCGAATTTCTTATCGGACGGCAAATTAATCTTTTCTGTTTGCAATGAATTTCGAAAAATCAAAAAAATTTCCTCCCTTACAATTTTAAGAATCAGTACTGTTTCATGTACGCGAGGGGGGGAACACAGATGTGTACCGTTCCACCGTTTGCGTAATAGTCAAAATCCTATCCATTATGTGGCACTCAATTCTACTTTTTTTCCATTAAACGTAAGTCCTATGCAATAAATCGTTAATCCTTCTCACCATCCAAGAGAAAATAGATCTAATCTACCTTCATTACGGTGCTGGCTAATGGGGATTCCATCTGTGTTCGGAATCGCTTTTACTGGATTCACATGAATCTTGAAATGGGCGACGTTGCTCTGCCACCCAAAAAAGATGAAACTCTTTTTTTTTATATTTTCTCTAGGTGTTCACTTAATTTCTTTTAATTCATTTCACTTACAATTATAATCTTTAATTTAACGTACTTGGTAAGAAGGATTTTATATCACCGTTACGGTTTGGTGAGTTATGTTACTAAAAACGAAAAACTGTTAAAGGCATTATTTCTTTTCTTATGTGGAACACAAAGTATATTGAACGTGTAGAATATTGGCGGTACTGCATTCAGTTGGATTCATTTAATGAAAATTTAACGACTTACGTTTGAAATTACTTTGAAAATGTTATTATTTTCATATTAATTCGAATGTTTCTTGGCAAACAAAGAAGTCTGTTTGCTGTATAATGACAATGGTGCTGATGATAATCCCTTTCCCCCATCCGTATATCAAAATTCAAATTTAACTTGAATGGAAAAATTGCAAGAAAATTGACATAATTCTAAGTGCATTTTAGCGAGTGGATACTAACCGATTGAATTGCAATAAATTTCACGGTTTTATTTTGGAAAAATCATATAACTTCTAAATCGGTGTAACATCTGGTCTCCTAAACGTGATAACGATTTGCCATTATTTTGACTAACGCCTTTTCTACGCCACAATGTAAAGAAAACATTCAGATATACTGGATAAAAAGAAAACTTTTCTATTAAGAAACGTTTTCAGTGAAACAAGGATTCGTGGAATACACAGTTGAACGCCCAGAAACACATTTGTCTTAATAATGTTTTTTCGATTGTTTTATTATTGAATGGGATACCACCCCCCAGATTTTTATTGGATATCCACTAAAGGGCTGTTATTCGCATCTACCAATTTGTGTCCCATTTGCTTGTGAAAAACTATCAAAGTTTTCTTTTACCAAAAAAAAAAAAAGAAATCATTTCAATCATTTCATCCTTGGGTGATAGTCTCATTCCAATGGTATTGTCTATTGGGGGCAGAAAAAAAAAGGAAAATAAAATTTATTTCCCATTTTTTTCTCTCTTGATTTTCCAAGTATTCGATTAAACGCAACGGTTGTTTTGTATGTGAAATCTATTTAGATGTTTACATCTTATTTCTAGTGGTATGTCTCCAAAATGGGCGAATAGAAAATTATAACAATCAAATCCATCTGAACGACTCACATATGCTGCTTTTAATTTAATAAAAAACTAATAAATAAATGCTGGGAAAAATACACATAATGGTGTTATGTGATATTGATTATGAATTGTTTTTCATATTAGTCACTTTATGTTGTTATGTTTCTATGGAAAAAAAAAGGATAAAAAACATACAATATGTTTCTCTATAAAAAAAAATTATATCTAGAGTTTATTGCCACCCGGAGGATCTTCGTTGTTTATTGAGCATCTACAATTTTTGAATTCAAAATAAATGGGATAAGTCTTATGGCATAGATGGATTTATTACTGGCGCGATGACAAAAAAAAAATAGAAATTCAATGTTTTGCTTTAATCTCCCAGTTATTCTCTATCAGAATCAACATTTGCTCCAATGGTGTTGTGACATGAAAAATAAAAATTTGAAATATTCTTATCTGTTATGTATTACATCACGATTTTAATAACATCGACTCAACATTGTTATGTTTGATTGGATTGAAATGTTGCTTGTCTCTTATTTCGTGTTGAAAATTAATTAAATATTCTGCCACAGAATATTTACGTATTTCTCCTTTTTTTTTTTATATTCATTATCAATTTAAAATTGGTTGTTGCTTAAATGCATTCAACATCAAAAGAAAAAATCTTATTTCGTATAAATTTTAAGTTGATTTGATTCTTCAATTCCATTTTATATTCATTTGGTGATTATCTGAAATCGAAAAGAATGAAAGAAAGATTCTCATATCTGGCTACGTTCCATGAATATTGATGGCGTCCAGTTATCAGATTCTTCTGTTTTTCCGTTTTATTTTTAAATTTCATTTATAACTGGTGAACTGATATCCATCGATATATCCTTTACTACCCCCATAACCGACTAACCTTTATTCAATATTCAATGCGGTAGCAATTTACATTAAATATTCCCTAAAAAATATTGTTTTACATAAATCACTTGAACAGTAACTTTTTTATAGCTTCAAATTGTTCAAATACTTTCTGTGCGTTTTTTATACATTTTCATATTAAATTCCTTTCGTTGCCAATCTTTTTATTGCAAAATGATTTTCGTATTTTTATTTTTAATATTTCACGGTAATAATAAATGTGAACATAAAGAGAGGGTTGAAATACCATTCAGGAAATTCTTGATGTGCTTCCTATCTTTTATTTGTTGGAGCAATGCGATAATATCCTACTCGTTTGGATGACAAAATATGAAAATATTGATAAAACTGTTGACACTTTTCGGCCAAGAAAGCATCATGATAAATGAAAATAATTATGTTCCCTATTGATGCTTCTATCATGAAGAATGAAGAGTCAATTTCAATGATTTTATACTGGATCAGAGAGAATAGAAAAATCCAGATGTTATCTTGATCGCAATTATGTTTGGAGTTCAGCTGGTGCTCGACACTCATCACAGGAGACACAATGAGACATTGTTACAGCTCTTGAAAAGGTTCTTTACTTCATTCATTTGAGTTCATGTCTTTCATTTTTTGCTTTCTTTTCAATACGTTTCATGATAAATGATGAAGTAAATAGTCAACGGCATAAACACCACATGATTTTCTTGAAAAGATTTTTATACCATGAAGGTGAGCGGTTTAATTTAGATTAATTATGGAATATGTTTCCTGCCTCCAAAAAATTTATTCCTTCACTGGTTAAGTTTTTATAGTCCATTAGCGTTTGCCGCCTTAATTTTATAATTAATTCAATACAAATAATTGTCCATCTTTGGTTTCGACATGACCCAGCATAAATCCATTAAATGTTAAGAATTTCTAGCTAAAAATTTCTCTGTTTGTATTAATTGATTATTTATTTGTTCCCCGTCATTTCCAATTTACCATAAAAAGTATGATTAGGCCTACAAATTGAATCATTGTATTATTAAATAGGATATCTGTTAATATCTCGCTATATCATCGTCACCATTTAAGATTGCCTTTAATAACTTCCCGTTTTTCTATTTTTTTTTTCTCTTGTTCAAAAATTCCTTAAATGAAAGTGGATCCTTCAATCCAATTGTTCACCAACTGAATGACTAATGAAATTTGATGAAAGAGAATTCCACTCGAAAGATATTTTGTTACAAATCGGTCGGCAATCATCTTAACATTTCTTACATTAAAAATTTCATAGTTGCACTGAATACTCATTCGAGTGTCAACACGAATTAATAATCGATCAATCTCATTGCTTTCAATCATTGATTTTTAAAAACCAATTTTATGTTTGCTTGAAAGTATGTTATTGTTTCCACTGCTTTCATGTTATACAATGTGGTTCTATTAAATAGTCGCGGGATAAACGAAACGCCCCTGCAAGTCTCACCTCTTGAAAACCTTAAAAATAAAAATTTGAAAAAAGAAAAATAACAAATAATAATGAAAAAAAATTGTGAAACACTGTACCCTTTCAATATCTACCAAACGCTGGAGAAGTCGAAGTAATTGAAACCAAAGGACACGTGCTGATTGCCTATGCGTCTATAATTCTCATCCTGCAAAATGTTAAAAAAAGGCTGAATTTAGCAACAAAATAGAAAAAAACCAAACGGGTCTCATATGGAAGCCAAAGTGTTAAATTGAAAAGAAATAAATTTCACTTTCCTTTGGGTGTTGTCACCGCTGATGCAAGAGTGTTTACACGAGTAATGACTTTTCCTCCATCAGAAAAGCAAGAAAAAAAATTAGTTTTCCTCTTTTCATCAGTCAAAAAATTTTTTTTTTATTATAACGATGAATTATGAAGGGTTTTCATTAGGCCGCGTGTCATTCAATTTCATCTCTTTCGTATTGAAAATGCAACAGTGAACATTGTGATGATAAACAATTCCCCCGGATGCATCCATTAAAAGTGGGGTGGTTTATTATGTTACATAATTTCTTTTTACTATTTACTACGGATAAGATGCAATACCATAGTTACCATAGAGTACAATGTTGCATAAGTCGTGTGTCATCCAACGATAAAAGGATGACAAGACTAGAAAACCGGGAATCATTTTCAACAATCAATTAAAATTAATACTTTGTGATTATCTGAACCATAAAGCAAATTATAATGTACTTATGGACGACAATATAATTACAGGTCTATCAGAATCCATGATGCCAAGTTCATCAACAATAATTTGCATAACTCATGCAATTCATCACTTTTTATTTTCATTTGAATTATGTTTTGTCATTTTACCGAAAAACCGTAATCAACAATATCGAATTGTTTCAACATCATTCAACATTAAAAAGGGTCTTCTGTTGCCGGCATTTATAAACAAAAATATCTCATTCTGTTTGGTATTGTAATATCAATGGAAATTTCACATACGTGGGCGGTTTTTCAATGTTTGATTGAATTTTATTTCATTTTTAATTTTCACACAAGTTTCAAATATCTCAATCAACATAATATGCCGATTCGTTGTATATTTAAAATTTCATTAAAAAGAATGAAATTTCAGTGTTTGAAAAAAAATTAAAATTGTGGGCAAGTCAACCAATTCGTTATAATTGGAAGACATCTGAGATGGCTGATCGTAACATTGACACTATGTCCTTAGGTATAACGAGAACAGTTGGTTTAACAATCACTAAGTCCTGATAATCACTGTGAAATTACACAATCTGTGGTATGCCACTGGTAATGAAAGAAATAAGAAGAAAAATACTAATTAAGTCATGTGTCGTTTTGTGCGGTCCTAAAATCATTAATAGAACTTATCAATCGGATTATAGAATTGCATGTGCCAAACTATAAATTAAGAATGTCGCTAATGATACATTTTAATCAGTTTGTTATTGTCGTTCTGGGTAACATAAAGTGATAAGCAAAACCAGTCACGTGCAATAGATAGACAATTTAAATGGAAAATTTATCCTTTAAAATTGTTGAAGGTTTTCTTAGGGGAATTCAATGGATGCGAAATTTAAATGTAAAATAGTTTGCGGTTTCTAACATTAATCTAAATGATGACAATCATGGATTTGTAGTGCGTTTAGAAGAGATGTTATTAAACGTATAGAATACGCATACAAACAGATTTACATAGTTTGAATAAGTTACGGTTTCAACTAATCCAATCTGTCTCAATGTCGAACGGATGTTTTAAATCAAAAACAGAATGTAACATTGGATTTGAATGGAATTTAATTCTTTATTTTTTTTTAAAGTTGTTTAGTTTAACAAAAGAAATTGTTAAGAATTCAACTAATTTGGTTCTATTGAAAAGTGCATAACTAATAGAGACATGACGGGTCCATTCTGAATAACAATTGTAGATCATTTACAATGAATTTAATTGTTAACGAGATAAGCTGCTTATGTATTAAAATCAATGGTTAAACTATAGTCTATGTTACACATAAACCGTATAATCCTTTATCGGATGAAACCAGTTAAAATTCGTTCTAATTTCAAGTGAGTTACTCAATTCATGAATCATTGAAATTTGAAAATTTTTAATTGAATTTCAATGCTAACAATATCATTGTGACACCTCAGCTTATTTAACTAATTTATTGTTCATTAAAGCATTAATACTTTTTTTTGGTATTTCATTAAGGACTTTTGTATGAAAATGGTTCTCCTCTTGTGTTTAATGGAATTTTTGGTTTTTGATTGAGACGAGAAGTAACAAAAAAAAAAAATAAAATTGCACATTGTTGAATCAAACAAAATTGGAATAAAAAAAAAAAGTTTTGAAAAGGTAACAAACACAATAATAATCACCCTCCCGTGAACAACTTTACCAAATGGATTTTATCGAACATAAAAAACTGAGAAAGGAAAAAAAAAAACAAAACACTAAACTTTTTGCTCCTTGATATGTAACGCGATTCCTTCGAAACAATCTAATGGTACTCAGTATGCGAGACATCAACTTCTTTTCAGCCGATTCTTGTGTTTCTTTTTTATTATTAGCTACGAAATTTAACGTAGTCCTTCATTTTAATAGTACAGAATTTACATTGTCACAGTTGGAAATCATTTATCACGTGTCACAAAAGGAATAATATAATAAATTTTGGTTGTATCCCAAAAAAAAAAAAAAATAACTGAACTGGATAACAAACAATGAGTGAGGTGTCCATTTCTAGCAATCCAGTTGAGAGTATATCAAAAATGTAATAAATTTTATTTCCAAAATGTATCAGAAGGTTTTATTCGTACATTGTGTCCTTTAGGACCTTGGTTGGCCAAAAAAACCTGGTGATATGTGTTTATGTTAGACTCCATGTAAAAAAAACTGATAGTGTTTTTATATTTGCCAGTGCCAACAAGGCAACACAGTGGTTTCAAGTGAACAATACAAGTATTGTTTTCATCGTGGTTTTTTACATTTCCAACATCATCTTCTCTCTCATTCTTCTTGGATTCGATTCTATTCTAAATCCATGACAATTCCATCTACATAGTCTTTTGTGTTGATTTTGTTTTTGGGATTGCATCGAATTTTTTTGCAAGAAAATTGTTCAAGTTTCTAGTGCGGAAACATCATAAACAGCGACAGCAGGTAAAATTGATTATACTTTAAGTAAAAAAAAAAATTGTTAGGTGAAACAAATCGTGATTGTCTTTTGTCCTTTAATTCTCATCACTGAAAAATTTGGTTCACAAATCTATTTGATCCATTGGGATGGATATCGTTGCTGAAGAGGCCGATTTGTCTGCGAATCCATTTATCGATTTTATTCTAGTTTATTTGATAGAATAAAATCGATTAATATTGATTGATAAAACCGATTCGGTTCAGTAACACTTGAGACTACAAAACCCATGAATGGAAATTCTCTTCTAGTATCTATCTATATTTTTGAGATTCCCTTTTATACGCTCTTCAGATGATATTAATACAAGAGATGGGATGGAATAAAAATACGCGGATCATCAATGAAACATTCATATAACTGTATGCAATCGATAAAAAATGCTGACAAACTAAACATTGAATAGGAAGAATGGATAAAAAAGTCTATAGTAAAAAGGAATTGTTGGAAATCCAATTAACATGGTCTACTGAAAATATACAATCAATGCTAATTGATATCCCATTATGTTGTTTTTTTGATTTGCGCGGTATCTGTATGAATTTGATACAGGACGAATGACGAATATAATTGAATTTCTAATTAAGTAGATAATAAATCAACGTAATGAAAAGTCCACTATTATGCATGCAGCAGATTTGCCATCGAACAAGAAAAATGAAGAATTGGAATTCCTCTTTCATTCAGCAGTGAATAAAATATCAATTCTTTGGTCCGCTAATGGATTTACTTTAATCAAATTATAATGATTAAGTTCGTCTGAAAGTCATTCCAGTCAGATTATTATCGCATATCAATATCGAAAATGATGGGTATTACATTCCATTTGTTGCAACATCTCGAGATACGTAACCACATCTACTGATTTGATATGGATCAATCGTCGCTTATTAGATTGATATCCATTTCCTTTTTTTTTGTCGGTTGGTTCTTGAGTGTACTTAACAACCACTGGTTATTAAGGGGGTATTAGTCTTCTGTTCGACCAAAATATCCTTCTAATCAAGAGTGTTTTCATTTCATAATCGGATTAATAATTCCCATTGATCTCTTTTCTATTTCAATTTTTATTTTCTTGTTGCTTGCCATTAAGTCGATACGCAAAGAAAAGGGAGCTTAACGGTATCGAACAAACGCAACATTCTATCTTTCAAATATTTATGTAACAGTGCATCCTCTTAGTAGAAGCCCCCATAAACCACGGATCATAAAAATAAAAAACTTTGAATTAAAATTGAAAAATGGTCCCCATGACAATGGATTGCCATCAGATTATGTGATAGAGCGTGTTGTGTATTCGGCTGATTTTGAACAGGTGAAATCCCGGATAATTTCTAGTCACGGAACAGAAACTCTTAAATAGCCATTCCATGGTTACAGTTATGGAATGTATAATTAATTAGGGCACCAGCTTGTGTGCATTGCTAATATGCAAATCAAGAAATTTAATCAAATAAAACATATTTATGATTTATATCATTTTAAATTCATGATAATACTCACTTTAAATTCATCATATCAAAATGGAAAAGATTAATGACTTTTACTCTTCGCAAAGAAAGATTAGAATTACAGGTGTTGAGTAGCGTTGGTTAGCCTCATTTGTATGACCAACTGTTAATTTAAGGTGGTTATTCGGTTTAAATCAGAGAATTAAGTGACATTAATCATGCGGATTCTCTGTTATGCAAAAGTATTGTTCCAGCCAACAAAGTTTTCAAATCAACTGATTTTATAAATCCCAGTTCGGTCAAAGTGTTGTCAGCCAATTGTGGTTAAATTCCATATTATTTATGTACAATTTGTTGATGGATTCATTTTGGTATACATACAATAATCAAATAACTTCGATTACCCAAATTGATATTGACAGGTTACATGAAATTCCTATTTTTTCGTTACAACCTCCCCATGAGACAATACTACTTTCCACAAAGGTAAAACGCGTGCCAGCACTTTTCAAATATGCTGCGAATTTATTCATAACTTTTTACCGAATTGATTTTAGGCGCCTTTCCATCAAAACGTTCATTACCGTTTGAATTCGTTTCTTTTTTTGTGTGTGGGTTTTAGTACTTTTGATAAACAAACTGATAGGGACATCTGATACATCAATCCCTGTGACTTGTAGAATTGAAATGGATACTTGAAGTTTTACTGATTGAAGACCACAAGTGGATGCCACTGCCATTAATATGCTATTTGACAGTTATCTTGATCCATATTCGGTTTGTTATCTCCCAAGTGTTATGACGACAACTACTCATAAATTCACCGTTTAAATTTTGAAAACACACGAAAATCCAACAAGACGGATAAATAGGACTCTTAATATTTGACACAAACTAAAAACTAAAAACTCTTGTTGACGCGTCTGCAACATGATGTTGCTGTTATCTAAAATAGAAAATGAACTTTATTAAGTGTGTTGCACCAAGACCGGTGTCAACTTGAAGATCAATTAAATCAAACATATTCACTAACCAAATGAATAAAGATGACTCCAGCATTTTAAAACATAAGAATACAACAAAAATTGAATCACCACTTAAGCGTTTAAAAACAATTTAATGTTAAACGATTCACACTTCTTATTTCTTGTACTTTGTTTCATTCACTCCCATGAATCTGGTGACTGTTTCTTTTCTACAATTAAATGGAGTGAATGAAATTTATATTCACTGATGAACTTCCATCTGATTGTGATTCCTGATTCAATGAATGTTTCTCTATTTTAATTGTTTTTCAAATGATAAGTGTTTTTAATTTATTGAAGTTTCATTTTAGAGGGTTCCATCCGGAATGGAAATTTTAAAAACAATATTCCATAGTGAATGAGAGCCAATAGGTGATGCTGTATAGATAACGAAATGCAAATGATATTCAGCCGCTTTTCTCGTAATTTACAAAATAGAGAAACAAAAAAGAAAAAAAAAAACTTTTGAATCTTTCAAACAAGGAATGTTTCTTGTTACGAATTTTTGTTTTGCTATTTATATGAAAGAAACTCCTCACAGTTACCACAGACAGACAACATTGGTGTCTTAAATGAATACGAAACAAAACAATTAAATTACAAAACGATTCTATCCATCACTTTGGTTTCATTTCTATACGATTCATCTCATTTTCTTAAATAAAAATGGACTGTAACAACGATGGCAATAAAATGTAATGCACAACGTTACGTTACTTTTCCTAAAAAAAAAAGATGAGAAAGGATCTAAATAAGGGAATTGTTTTGTCAGCTCAAAGAGACACTAACGAATACTGATTGATTCTGAGGAAGTAAATTCGTGACGCTGCGTGAAACTAATTTAGAGTTTCGTCGCGTGCAAAAGATCCATAAAGGATGCCGTTTTGGACTCCATTAGAGTCCATAATGATTCGATAGAATTTTCTTAGAAAATCACATATTGTTTACACCTCGGCACATGATTCTGTTAGAATATTAGAATGCGACCATTGATCCAATGTATTACCAAATTAAATTTGGAATGGTGACTTTTGCTATTAAATGTTTTACCATTTTACGGTTTTTTTCTTTTCAATAAAAACCAAACAATCGATTTGAGTCCATGATAAGTCTTTCACATTGTTACACAGCCAGACACTTTGAATTGGCTCAATTGATGGATCAATTACAATGACGTTTGTTCTTTAATTCACCTTGAAATTAAAATTCCATTTCGACATCTCAACGCAAATTAATTTTCTATATGAGCCTACTCAGCAGGTATTTAACTCTTTGTTAGTAGGATGAATCTATTCAATATTCTTAATTACATTCGTGTTGATTTACATATGAATACATGACACCCCTCTGTGACAGGTGAATTTTCTCATTATGCAGTATAATTTGCATAACTTTTAAGACTAATGTATTGCCTAAAAGTATTTAGATTAGTTTCACTTGAATTTTAATTTCAATTTATCCATATTTCTAATGAAATTTAGATGAATAATAACAGCAAATTTCTAGTCTTACGTTTTGGTTTTCAATTCAATTGGCGTCGAGAAAAATTCGAAATGTTTTTAAATGAAGTCAAAAGAAAATAAACGACATTTATTTGATTACCCCTTAAAGACACTTGCAAGAGGTAGAAGGAAGTGTTAAGTGTTGTAACACCGCTACCAGTGTCTTTCAAGTGTTTGTAATGGCATAAATTTTAAAATTTCGTCTATTATGAAATTTAGGCTACGAAAACTTTGAGGGTAACTCTTCAATTCCTTCGAGGAATGTTGGAAATCAATAAAACCACTTGAACCGTTGCTTGATCAAATGTGAAATAATAATCATTCCATTATAAATAACAATTTCTCAAGATGACTATGTTCAACATAAATGAATGTATTATGTTTTTGTTAATAATAACCCAAAAGGACTGCAACTGCTAACGACCAGATTGATCCTTTAACACCAAATGAAAATGTCTTGAATGCATTAGTTATTTCTGGAATACTTATCCAAACTCAATTGTCGCTGTTTTTTCTCCATTACCATGAATTCGATGCGCTTCAATATGCGAAAGTGTGAAGTGTTTTCATTTTATTCTTGCTCCTTTTCAAATAAAAATCGTTTTGTAGTACAATACCAACTGTTATATACATAAATTCTTATGCCAGACGTGGAATTAAAACACATGTTACCAGTAAATAATTGATGGAAATTAAGGGTAATAATTGCAAGGTTTCCCTTTCATTGGGTCATCCAATGTGGCTTGGTCCCCACATCTCATTNATAAAAATCGTTTTGTAGTACAATACCAACTGTTATATACATAAATTCTTATGCCAGACGTGGAATTAAAACACATGTTACCAGTAAATAATTGATGGAAATTAAGGGTAATAATTGCAAGGTTTCCCTTTCATTGGGTCATCCAATGTGGCTTGGTACCCACATCTCATTTGATTTGTTTCAATATTTTCGTTTTTTTTTTCTGATTTGGTTCGGCTATTGTCGAACTCTTCAATATGGAGACATGGAAAATTTATATGTTGAGTTGTCTTTCTATAGAACCACATGGTTTGGTGAACTGGATATTAATGACTGTCGTTGCCAAAACAAATTTTTCACATCCGAAACAGTATTCAGACGCTATAGTAAAATGTGTGAATGAATGCTAATTAATTACATTCATTAGACACCGTTGGTTTCTCTTCTTAGATTCTTTTCAATTTTTTTTGTGTTGTTGTTGTTATTCTCAAAACAAACTAAAGGTGAGATTAGCTAATTATAGGATAAATTATTTTGCACGGCACCATTAATCTCATTCACTGGGATTGTTTTGACGATGTTTACTCATATACAGTTTACACGATCAATGGATAATGTTCATCAGCCTTCAAAAGCATTTTCATTTATAGAATAATTGAATGTACTATTGTTCGGTTGCAACAAATAATACTGTGGAAAATCTCATATTCTTTTAACTGCTTTTATAAAACGGCAATACAAATTACAACGATTATATGGGGTCTCTGGAATAAAACGACACAAGACCCCGACGAATAAAAACTTCCTCAATTTAAAACTTCTGCCGTTTGTTGCCTATACCAGTAGTACTAAGGGCAGCAACGAGGTGGTGAGCATTATGGTTTAGTCCTAATGATTTTAATTAATATCATTTTCGTTTTGTTTTTCTCAATGCGATACTAAAATAAAATAAAAAAAGAAACTTTATCAGCAGAAAATTTTCTTATTGGGTCTGGTGGGATTTAATCATCACTTGGGCGGTTTGCGTCTCATTCTTCCTTTTGATATCTTTTCTCTTATGGTAGAAGCCATAAACTTTTGCAACATTGAAGTTATACAGTGGTTCGACACTGCACTATTTGCACTATAGTTACTTATGGTTATGTCTTTTGCTCTTGCTCTTTTCTTTTTTATTTCTTTTATTGAAAAATTATGCGAAATGTTTATCTATATTTATAAAAAGTTTATCTGAAATTCAACTCCGGTTATTTTCATTTTCCCAGTTTTCCGTAATTTTATAGATCACCTAAACAAAAAAAAAGAGAAAAGACGGCGCTTAAAAGTAAACGTACCGTTTTTCAATTGGAACAATTTTAAAGTGGCCTCATGAAAAAAGTTGAAATGACTCCTTCACCATTATGATTCTAAATGGAATCGTTTGATTCATTCAAAAGGAATGAATTGAATAAAATAAGAAGAAAAAAAAACATTCCTTTTATATTTCTGTGTGTGTTCGAAGAACCATCAAAAAGTCTATGTAAATACGTAATAAATATAACAACCTGTCTAATGTTTTTCCCCATTATGGGCCAATTATGCTAAAATGCATTAATATCAATGTTTGATTATTCAGAAAAAGTTTTTTTTTTATTCTCGTCTTGTTTACTTACACATTTTGTTTGGCCAACCAATAATTGAAGATACCTGGGTAAACACTTGAGACCAATATTCTATTCAATTCAACGGTTATCAATTGAAGAGCCGTTCCTGTATTATCAAAAATACACCTCAATCTATTTTGTTACCTTTTCATAATTTTGTTTTCTTTTAAAAGTGAAAAAGTTACCTTTTCAAGTGACCATGTCAACTTTGGTATTCTTAAATAAACAAATCAACTACGTTCAAAGTTTATAAAAGAGATTCCACTTGACGGATAAATGAGTTTTTAATGTTTTATAGAACATGAAATGGAAGAAAGAGGTTATTTGGTAAACGCAAGGTTATGGAAATTAGTTTAAGTATCCAAGTGAAAGTGATTGTAGAACTTATTGCCTCGTGTTTTTTATTTTACGTTTAATAAATTAGTAGCTTTTGATTTTTAATATTGTTCATTAGTCAAAATAAATTCCTTTTCGTGGTTGATTCATATCAAAAATTTATTTAAGATACGCATAAGAAATTGAAAGGAAAACAAAAATAGTAATGGGTTGAATGGATTAAGTTTTGTAAGGGTATTTGATTCCAAGTCAGATTGCTTTTTTTGCTGATGGTTTTTATTCTCTATTAAAAATCTTTCAGGCGCTCATTTTTCAAGAGGACGTTTAATAATTGTGACAATGGGGGCCCCCCAAACAGAGAGGTATCCACACACCGAAGTAAACAGCAAATCCTTCTATTCATTGAATGGTGTATTGTGAAAAAGAGGGATAATGGAAATGTTTTTCTATTAATATGGTGGCATTTATCATCTAAACGTGAGTACTTTAAAGTCTCTTCTTCCCTATGTATAAATTTCTTTTTTAAATATGCGGTTTTATATTACGATATGTGTTTGAAGTTTACATTATAAATGACCGAATGAATTGAGTCTAACATCAACAATCAACTAGAACATTGCGATGGGATTCAACTGACTTTGTAAATGTTGTATATGGGGGGGGTGATCTAATGTACCAAATGGATTTATGTAATGAATGGACCAATTTTTATCAACTGATTTCCATCATTTACTGTTTAGTTTGGGTCCTTTTGTATTTTTGGGCAACAGCACCACTACTATTTGAAAGAAATTGAATTGTATTGACGGACCAATTGAATGGGGGCTTCAATTCAAATGTGAAAAACGAATATAATTCAAAAGCCTTTGATAAACACACTTGAAAGTAAATTACCATTAACTGAATCCACAATTCATTTTTCCGGGGTGGCACATAGGATGTCTTTTATAAACGAACAATCATACGTAACGTAACGTAAAGCGTAATAGTCAGTTATTGAAGGAATCATTAATTCAACTCTTGTGTCTCTTTATACTCCTGGTTATGATTATGACTGATGATGATAAAATCCTTATCAATTTGGTTGTTTTGTCGTTGCGGTATTACCGGTATGTAAAGATGCTTGACCAAAATTCATCATAACCAGAACGAAATTGCCGATCTATTTTTGTAGATGAAGTGAAGTAATGCAGCTGTTTTTAGCAAAAACCATATCACATTCAATAGATAATGATCAGTGATTGTTATAAAATTCACCCTCCACCTTCATGAACTCTCATGACTATAATTTAATGTTAACGTACATCATGGCGATATGAATTCAAGTGTATGATTTCATTTTAAAATTTTCACACTTCTCTTAATTTAACAATTAATGATTATTGAACGGCGTCGTAACGCATGTAATTGGAAATTCAATATGCCACATTATGTTTAAAAGTTTTTCAATTCGGTTTCAGCCTCTCTCTCTCTCTCTCTGTAATGAACAAAAGTTTTGAATTCGCATCATATAACTGGCTGAGGGTGAGTTAAACAATGACCAAGTGCGATTCCATCATCATTATGTATTTATGTTGACCAGAATATGATGTAGATACACGTCTGTATATGGGTGATTATCCATTTTATTCTATTTTGTGTTATTTGGTGAATTCACGTTTGACTATTCAAATGGCATCAATTGATACTCTCTCATAGTTAATTATCGGTTGGCATTGTATTCTTATACACAATAATAAATTGTCAGTTGTTTTTGTTTGAACGCAACGCAAATTCATAAAATCAATGGGTATATGTTGAAGTGGAATGGAAACATTCTTTTGGGCCGAGATAAATAATTGAATTGAATATTTTGAATAAAGAAAGTAAAAAGAGAAGAGTTTTTTTGCACGTTGGAAAATTCGATTGAATTTACGTTAAATGTGTCCCCATTGGACAATTGTAAAATTGCTGGTGTTCATCGTCTGGGTGGAAAAACTTTTGAGGAAAAATTACATTCTAAAGAGTCTGGAAATCGTTTATAAAGGCTTGAATGGAAAATCGATTTTAATTCTTTTTAGTTTTTCAATTTTTTTTTTGTTATTTGTTGGTGTGTAACTAAAATCAAAATTGAATATTGTGAATCTTTTGTTTGGAAGCCTAGACGCTACCTGGATGAATTGGTATTGTTGAATAACGAGACGGTGTAACTTGATGGTGTTTAATGGTGGTCTTGATTCAAAACGAAAATTTTACAAGAAAATTCTCAATCGAATATTGTCTAGGCTACTGGTTTACTGATTCAATGCTGAATTCCGTATATTCTTATCTGTCTACTGGGCAATACACTCGTTTATTGATATTGTTAGCCATCAAATGAAATTTGAGACTTTTTATGTTTGTTGAATGATGGAATCATTGACTCTGAATATTATTGACTTATTCTTGATTTTTATGATTATTTACTATGACTGTAAAGCATCATGTTGCACTCTCTAATAATTTGCTATTTGGAGACAATTTATTTTCTTGACTTTATCACTAACAAACTAGTTGCATATTATTAATAGCTATCGTTTTGCTTTACCAATCGTATGGCATAAAACATTCGTTTTCTTTGTATGTTTCTTGGCAATAACATTTGATAAATGATTACGATAATCTTGAATATGTAAAAGAAAATATTGTGTGTTTTTAAAATGTAATTTAGCATTAAGAAATGAGCAAATGATGTTAGAAAATGGTTGTAAACCTTTATGAGATGATCAGTTCTACATTATGTTGTGACTACATTCATAAATGTCTTGATCCATAATCAACATTAATTAATTTGAATTGCATCATTTAGTTATTTATAATTTTAGGAATTCACTTTTTTGCGTGTAGACAATTAGAGACAGTGTTGAATGGTATTACTATGTCTGGGATTTTTATTTTGTGATTTTTCTTAAATTATGAAGACAACGTTCCTGAGTTCTAAAAATAGTGGTGGTAAGACATCAATTAGCGGCTTATGCATTTCGTCGTCGATCCTGCGACTATCTTATCACCTCATTTTATTTCAATCTTAATTAATCGTCGACTAAAGTCACAATTGTGTGACATCTGCCTTTCACAGAATATTATGATTCAAAGTAAAAATTTGCGATAGAAAGCGAATTTAGTGTGTATGTGTGTGGTAAATGCGGTTAATGAGTTGATGGGTCCAATTAAAAGTTGAAGAGATTTTTTTTTTAATAAAAAAAAAATAAATTACGTTCATTGAATGTGGAATTTGATATAAACGAAGAAAGTTTTATGTTTAGTTGCAAACATTTAGTCTTTGAATTCGATGAGAAAAGTTTGTTTTTGCTACATAAAGATCTTTGTCTACCAGCTGGTTTTTATATGGAAATCGGTATGTAACGTGGACAATCTCCATTAAAAATTATCTGTTTCTCATTTGATGTAATTTTTTTTTATTAACATTAAACGTATTTCTTCTTGCTAACTGTTTGTGAAACAAGTTACAATTTTTATTGAGAATTTCTCTGGATATTTAATGCCATCACTTTTTTGAATCTGGGTGAATGAAAAAGAATATTTCATAAGTGGAAAATTTTTTATGGAAATAACATGATTTGGATCTCTTTTCTCATTTGTATTAACAAATAATCCGCTTTATATTTTATAAATGAGACAAAATCTTTTTCCCGTTAATAATGGTAGATGGAATGAAATTGGAGATAACGTATCGGATGGAACACGTTGAATGTCCATGAAATTTTAATTTGGTTAAAGAAAATTATTGATTTTCTCGAGATTTTTAAAATGTGGAAATGAGAAAATTACATTTTAAACTTTTTGCCCCAAAAAAAATGAAACGAATTTAGAATGAATAAACGAGACTCGTCAATTTCTTATATTTTTTTTTTTTTTTTTTTTTTTTTT